>JBBDGP010001639.1:585000-935247 GCA_037952835.1 Lithobates septentrionalis | reverse complement strand
GGATCAATAATGCAGTTGCGTTTTTGAGTCACATGACCTATGAAAAACACACCATAAGCACAGTAAAATCGCTGCAAAATTGCGTGCGGTTTTGGCCCCATTATCTGCACTTTTTTCCTTATCGGCAAAATGCCGAAAACACTATTTTCGGCCCATATGTTTCAGCCGCTAAAATTTCAGTGCATCTCTGATGGAAACTATGGTATAGTGTCTATAAATGAAGGAGAGGGACGTGACGGGTCCAGTGCTGGTATTTACCCCCGCAGCACCCGAATACTAGGACTGCGGGGTATGGGAGGGAGGCAGAGGTCTTTAGATTTCCCCTATGACCGCCAGCACATGGGATACTTCTCAGTACTGTCCCTTGTGCTGATTTAAAAACAAAAATTTTTATTCTTGTTCTGGTCACAATGTAGAATTTTGGATTTTTGCCTCCCTTTCAATTCCAGTGGTAGTGGTCACCCTAGAGCAGGGATATGCAATTAGCGGACCTCCAGCTGTTGCAAAACTACAAGTCCCATCATGCCTCTGCCTCTGGGTATCATGCTTGTGGCTGTCAGAGTCTTGCTATGCCTCATGGGACTTGTAGTTCTGCAACAGCTGGAGGTCTGCTAATTGCATATCCCTGCCCTAGAGAGACTGCATCAATCTCACCAGGTTCCAGACAGCAGTGGAAACAGGCAGGGGTCCAAATCCCTCGCCACTCTATCCAAAGCTTTAGAAACCTTTTCTTTCACATTGTCGTGTAATAAAATTTGGAAGAATGTAATTTGTGTTTTTTTGTTTTTAAATCATTTTTATATTATTTTTCCAGTTCACTTATCTTCCGGGAACAGGATTACTTTTCTTGACACCCCAGGACATGCGGCCTTCTCAGCAATCCGAGAGAGGGGTGCGAATGTGACCGATATTGTCATATTGGTGGTCGCGGCTGATGATGGCGTAATGAAGCAGACAGTGGAGTCTATTAAGCACGCCAAAAATGCTAATGGTAAGAGATAATGATACAGAATAAAAGTGGTAGAATCAGCGGGACCGGGGGGGGGGGGGATGGGTGCACAGTGTTAGTTTATATTTCATTTTTTTTCTGAAAATGTGAACTAACCTTTTAAGAATAAGACCAGCGTGGTACAGGAGTGATGAGACAAAAAACATTCTTTTTGCCATCTGTCCCTGGAGAATGTCCCCTAACTTCCTGTCCTGTAGACACAGCAGGAAGTGAAAGAAATGTCTCCAAAGTGAGGGAAATGCCCTATAAGGCTGTTTGTCACTGAAACAAGTGACCCCAGTAGAAGATTGCCCCTCTGTTGACAACTGACATTTTTGGATTTCCCATAAGTTTCAGTCTCAGTGACAGTGGCACCAGAGCAAAGAGAGAGAATAGATCTCCCGTATTGAGATACAGACGGCAATAAAAACCTGGCAGGGGTTCTCGCCCTGTATAAAATTTTCCCCAAAATGTTGGCTTTGTTTATGCTCTAAAGATGATTTCAAGATGAAATCCTTGGAGTGATCTGTAAATATATATATATATTGTGTGTGTGTGTGTATATATATATATATATATATATATATATATATGTATGTGTATATATATATATATATATATATGTATATATATATATGTATACATACACTATATCATTGAAAGTATTGAGGCACCTGCCTTTACACGCACATGAACTTTACTGGAACTAAGGGGCCAAGCCCAACCCCACATCATAATCTCCCCTCCACCAAATGATTTAGACCAGTGCACTAAGCAAGCTAGCTGCAAAGGGTGGGCCAACTCAATATTGAACCCTACGGACTAAGACTGGGATGCCATTAAAGTGTGTGTGTATGTATGTATATATAAAGGCAGGTGTCCCAACTAATACTTGTGACAATATAGTGTGTGTGTATGTATGTATGTATATATGTATATGTATATATATATATATATATACACATACATACACTCTACACAGATATATATGATGTATGTTTCTCCCCCCCCCCCCCCCCTCAATATTTTTTTTCTAGTTCCCATCATCCTGGCCATAAACAAGTGTGACAAACCTGAAGCTGATCCAGAACGAGTGAAAAGGGAACTCCTGTCCCATGATATAGTGTGTGAGGAGTTTGGAGGGGATATCCAATCCATTAATATATCTGCACTTAAGGTAATGCCAATACAATGTGTATATAGATCTGTGTTTTCAAAGCATTGACTTGGTTAACCCTCTCCGGCGTGCAGAGCATCACTGAAGCGGCAAAGTCTCCCGTCAGCCAGTCAATAAATCGTCCGAGTTAAAAGGTGCCAGCAAACAGCCAAAAATCCGTGTCAAATGTGACATCGAATGTGCAACTTTTTTGCGACTGGTCCTCCGTTTTCACGGTGAATTTGCCAAGCAGTGGTTCAGCTGTGATTTAGATGTGGTTCAGATGGGAATTTTTGGAGCTGGTTGGCACCAGCGCCTTTTAACATTAGCTGGTTGTTAAGGAGTGGGTCGGGAACTTTTTTTTTTTTTTTTTATTATTATTTTGGTGTGCAGTTTCCCTCAAAATTCCTACCAGGCCTGAAAGGGTCTGGTATGGATGGGGGGGACCCCCATTATTAAGTTCATGTTCAAAACTGATCCAATGTGCGATTCCCATAGAAGGTGTGTATTCCTATAGAAGGCAATAGCCTGGAATTCGCATCTGAACTGAACCTGAATCTGAACCGAAAGCAACGGGATCGCAAGCGCGTTATGCATTTTGTGGTGATTTGGGACACCTAGTTCTGAACGGAGCCTTAGTAAAACTTAGACATGTGCACTGCAGAAAAATGTGTTCGTTTTCGATTCATTTGTTTTTTTCCTTTTTCGGGTCATTTGTTATGATCAAAATTGGTTATTTATAATAAATTTGTAACGTCGGAAAAATTCGAATTCGTTATGGTCCATTAGTTTAGATGCGATATTTGCAAATTTCAAAAATCAAAAATGTGAAAATTCTAAAAATGTGAAAATTCTAAAATCCAAAATAATAACTAACTAATAATAACTAACTATTAAATTAAAGGTATTGGAATTTCCTTTCAAATTTAGCTGTTAGTGAACGTAACGAATACGAATTTATCCGAAGTTCCGAATTATCCGAAATAACTAATGCCGCATCTAACTGAATGGAATGTAACAAATTAATAATAATAAATAATATTATTAAAACTTTTTTTTTATTATTATGATTTATTATTATGGAATGTAACAAAGTAATAATAAATAATAATATTAAAAGGCTTTTTTATTATTATTATTTATTATTATTAATACGTTACATTCCATTCATTATTTCGGATAATTCCTAACTTTGGATAAATTCGTATTCGTTACGTTCACTAACAGCTAAATTTGAATGGAAATTCCAATACCTAAGATTTTAATAGTTAGTAATAGTTATTATTAGTTATTTCGGATTTTCGTTCTTTTGAATTTTCGGGTTTTCGTTCTTCTTTTCGGATTATGCAGTTTACATTTATTTTAGTTAAACGGGTTTTCGTTCATTCAAATATTTCTGAATTAACGAATTTGTGGAATTTCGTCGAAACACGAATTTGGAAACAAAACGAATTGCACATGTGTAATAAAACTGCTTTTCCTATCCCCTAGACCTAAACAAGCATTTGATCCTTGCAGTTTGGGGGCTGCCCCCACTGCAGGGGAACATTTTTACTTTTCCCAGAGTTGGGTTTTAAAGAGGAACTTCAGTAATTTTTTTCATCTTTCCATCTATTAAATCTTCTGCCCTTGTTGTTGTTTTAACTTTGGATAGTAAAACTTTTTTTTTTTTCTGCCAGTAAATACCTTATACAGCCCACTACCTGTTTCTTGTCTGGTTATTAGCCTAGGCTTATGACATCATGCACAGCTCTCTCTCGTGAGAGTTTGCCAGGAAGGGAGGGCAGATGAGTCATAAGAGGGCCAATGAGTGCTGCAGAGCTGGAGTGTGTGTCTGTGTAAATCCAGGACGTGAACAGGCAGCAGCTTCAGCTGCCCAGAGTTAAAATGGATGCAGCCAGGCTCAGTGGAGGGAGATTTCTGCAGCATATTTGCAAGTACAGAATCACAGTATACATAAAATAATATTCAAAGTGGTTGGAGGGAAGCTTCAGAATGGTAAAAATGTTTTTATTACAAATTATGTGAGCAGACTGTAGTTCCTCTTTAAGGGGTAAGGAACGCGGAAGGTGAAAAAACGTTTCCTGTCACCTAATTTTAATCATTTTTCAAGGGCCAATATGATATAAGATTGTCTTGGATTGGTTATTTTTTATACTATATGTCGTATCTTCTGCTTTGTTAAAGCATCCCTTCCATTTGCAAACCATATGATTTCTTTCTGTTTATGACTCGTCATCAGGGGGAGAATCTTCAGGCCCTCTCTGAGGCCATAGTGACGTTAGCGGAAGTGATGGAGCTGAAGGCTGACCCCGCAGGCTTGGTGGAAGGAACGGTTATTGAATGTCGGACAGACAAAGGAAAGGGGTAGATATAGCACTCTTCTTCATCACTACATTCCAATTACCAGAATGAATCTCTGAGCTGGCTATACAATATGGAGCGTATTTACTAAAACTGGAGAGTGCAGAATCTGGTGCAGCTGTGCATGGCAGCCAATCAGATTCTAACTTCAGCTTGTTCAAAATAAGCTTTGACAAAAAAAAACCTGGAAGCAGATTGGATGGTGGGATCAGTGTCAGAGGAATTGTGGGATCAGTGGTGGTGGGGTCAGTGTCGGAGGGACGGTGGGGTCAGTGTCGGAGGGACGGTGGGGTCAGTGTCGGTGGGACGGTGGGGTCAGTGTCGGTGGGACGGTGGGGTCAGTGTCGGTGGGACGGTGGGGTCAGTGTCGGTGGGATCATTGTCGGAGGGACGGTGGGGTCAGTGTCGGAGGGACGGTGGGGTCGGAGTCGGAGGGACGGTGGGGTCGGAGTCGGAGGGACGGTGGGGTCAGAGTCGGAGGGACGGTGGGGTCAGAGTCGGAGGGACGGTGGGGTCAGAGTCGGAGGGACGGTGGGGTCAGTGTCGGAGGGACGGTGGGGTCGGAGTCGGAGGGACGGTGGGGTCGGAGTCGGAGGGACGGTGGGGTCGGAGTCGGAGGGACGGTGGGGTCGGAGTCGGAGGGACGGTGGGGTCGGAGTCGGAGGGACGGTGGGGTCGGAGTCGGAGGGACGGTGGGGTCAGAGTCGGAGGGACGGTGGGGTCAGAGTCGGAGGGACGGTGGGGTCAGAGTCGGAGGGACGGTGGGGTCAGAGTCGGAGGGACGGTGGGGTCAGAGTCGGAGGGACGGTGGGGTCAGAGTCGGAGGGACGGTGGGGTCAGAGTCGGAGGGACGGTGGGGTCAGAGTCGGAGGGACGGTGGGGTCAGAGTCGGAGGGACGGTGGGGTCAGAGTCGGAGGGACGGTGGGGTCAGAGTCGGAGGGACGGTGGGTCAGGTCGGAGGGATGGTGGGGTCAGATGGTGGGTCATGTCGTTGGGACGGTGGAGTCAGTGTCGGAGGGACGGTGGAGTCAGTGTCGGTGGGATCAGAGGGATGGTGGGATCAGTGGCAGCGGGATGGTGGGATCAGAGGGATGGTGGGATCAGAGGGATGGTGGGATCAGAGGGATGGTGGGATCAGTGTCGGAGAGATGGTGGGATCAGTGTCGGAGAGATGGTGGGGTCAGTGTCGGAGAGATGGTGGGGTCAGTGTCGGAGAGATGGTGGGGTCAGTGTCGGAGAGACGGTGGGGTCAGTGTCGGAGGGACGGTGGGGTCAGTGTCGGAGGGACGGTGGGGTCAGTGTCGGTGGGGTCAGTGTCGGTGGGACGGTGGGGTCAGTGTCGGTGGGATCATTGTCGGAGGGACGGTGGGGTCAGTGTCGGAGGGACGGTGGGGTCAGTGTCGGAGGGACGGTGGGGTCAGTGTCGGAGGGACGGTGGGGTCAGTGTCGGAGGGACGGTGGGGTCAGTGACGGTGGGACGGTGGGGTCAGTGTCGGTGGGACGGTGGGGTCAGTGTCGGTGGGACGGTGGGGTCAGTGTCGGTGGGACGGTGGGGTCAGTGTCGGTGGGACGGTGGGGTCAGTGTCGGTGGGACGGTGGGGTCAGTGTCGGTGGGACGGTGGGGTCAGTGTCGGTGGGACGGTGGGGTCAGTGTCGGTGGGACGGTGGGGTCAGTGTCGGTGGGACGGTGGGGTCAGTGTCGGTGGGACGGTGGGGTCAGTGTCGGTGGGACGGTGGGGTCAGTGTCGGTGGGACGGTGGGGTCAGTGTCGGTGGGACGGTGGGGTCAGTGTCGGTGGGACGGTGGGGTCAGTGTCGGTGGGGTCAGTGTCGGTGGGACGGTGGGGTCAGTGTCGGTGGGACGGTGGGGTCAGTGTCGGTGGGACGGTGGGGTCAGTGTCGGTGGGACGGTGGGGTCAGTGTCGGTGGGACGGTGGGGTCAGTGTCGGTGGGACGGTGGGGTCAGTGTCGGTGGGACGGTGGGGTCAGTGTCGGGGTCAGTGTCGGTGGGGTCAGTGTCGGTGGGGTCAGTGTCGGTGGGGTCAGTGTCGGTGGGGTCAGTGTCGGTGGGGTCAGTGTCGGTGGGACGGTGGGGTCAGTGACGGTGGGGACGGTGGGGTCAGTGTCGGTGGGACGGTGGGGTCAGTGTCGGTGGGACGGTGGGGTCAGTGTCGGTGGGACGGTGGGGTCAGTGTCGGTGGGACGGTGGGGTCAGTGTCGGTGGGACGGTGGGGTCAGTGTCGGTGGGACGGTGGGGTCGGTGGGACGGTGGGGTCAGTGTCGGTGGGACGGTGGGGTCAGTGTCGGTGGGACGGTGGGGTCAGTGTCGGTGGACGGTGGGGTCAGTGTCGGTGGGACGGTGGGGTCGTTGGGATGGTGGGGTCAGTGTCGCAGGGACGGTGGAGTCAGTGTCGGTGGGATCAGAGGGATGGTGGGATCAGTGGCAGCGGGATGGTGGGATCAGAGGGATGGTGGGATCAGTGGCAGCGGGATGGTGGGATCAGAGGGATGGTGGGATCAGTGTCGGAGAGATGGTGGGATCAGTGTCGGAGAGATGGTGGGATCAGTGTCGGAGAGATGGTGGGATCAGTGTCGGAGAGATGGTGGGATCAGTGTCGGAGAGATGGTGGGATCAGTGTCGGAGAGATGGTGGGATCAGTGTCGGAGAGATGGTGGGATCAGTGTCGGAGGTATCACAAGGAGTCAAAAGTACATATAGATGTAAGTGAGCAAACTACATACGACATAAAATAATATAACATTAAAAAGACAATGCAGCCAGGCGTGCACAGAGACATCCAGGGCAAAGGGCACTAGATGGATGGAAAGCCCACTCAGGTCATAGCTGTGTCCAATGCATGTGAGCTGACAGAACTGGGATGGTGGGAGAGGGCCGGAGACAGGAAGCATACAACGGTGTCAGCTCAATGAAGGGCAATACATTCATGTTCTCAGTCTCTATCATACTATTTCCCAGAATCAACAAGGTGCGCTATATGCAAAAATACAATAGGGGAGACAAGGACACTCTCATGGCAGTATATACAGATGAACTGTGGATTGAAGAAATATATATATATATATATATATGTATGTGTGTGTGTGTCACTAAATTGAGGAAAAGAGAGGGGTACTACTGAAAGTACTACCGAAAATCAGACTTTATAGGCCAGGAAACAATATATATAATCACATTTATTGAAAAAATACAGACATATTCTGCAAAAAGAGTAAAAACCATCATAATATATGCATCTGTGTAATTTGTGCAGTGAGGCCTTGTGCGTCTACGCGTTTCAGCATTAGGCTTCTTCAGGACACGACCAAGGTTCAAAGACGTAACAGATGAGAGAGCGAATCTCTCTTAAATTGGAATACGCTGTTATATATATATATATACCCACAACCTAGGTGAGCGATGTATTTTCGAAATTCTGAATAGTAAGTGAATTTCAGATTTTCTGAACAGGGGCAGGTAAGTGCCTACGCTCCACATATGCATGAGGCCAGCAGAGCAACACTGATGTCCAACATATACAGAGGAAACAGACCCTTATTGGGGTTCAGCAATGCTCGTGGCTAATAAAGCCTGAGCTAGCACGCTGTGCATGGAGGATAAAGTATGAGAGCGTGCCCCTGGGAGACAAATGGTCCCGGCAGTCTTCTGGGACCTGTGTGTCTCCCAGAAAGCGGGGGGGGGGGGGGCGGACATTGCGTAGTTTCCCCGGAAGTGGGAGCAGATACCTGGATTTGACAGGTATCCGTTCCCCCCTCCCCCCCCTGAAAGGTGCCAAATGTGGCACCGGAGGGGGGGAGGAGGAATCTGATCCACGGAAGTTCCATTTCTCCATGGAACTCCGCTTTAAGTCCAGACCAAACACAGCAGTCCGGGGGCCAAATCCAGTCTTTATGCGGCCCTTGGAGCACTATTCCTCCCACTGATACCAATGATGGGGCACTATTCCTCCCACTGATACCAATGATGGAGCACTATTCCTCCCACTGATACCAATGATGGGGCACTATTCCTCCCACTGATACCAATGATGGAGCACTATTCCTCCCATTGACACCAATGATGGGGCTCTATTCCTCCCATTGACACCAATGATGAGGCATTATTCCTTTTGCAAACACCAATAATGGGGCCTTGTTTACTCTCATCGATGCTGGGGCAATTCCTAATCCCACTGGCTGCAGTCTGACCCCCTCAAAGTCTGAATGACAGTAAACTGGCCATTTGGTCTATAGTGTGTACTTGTCTCAATCCAGAGCACGAAGTGTAATTTCTCTCTGCTGCTCCATTCCTCTGCTATCAGCATAAATCACTTCTGACAAATTTTCCTGACACCAGCTTATTCACAGCCTCCGCTCTCTTCCTGTGTGCTATGTGAAGGGGGTTGTGTCCCTTCCCTCCAATGAGCTCTCACTGAGCTTTGCAGAAGTGTAAGTTCAGCTCTCTGTCCCCTTTTTGTTCTGAAAGCTCGGACGAGCTAATAAATTCTGCACTTTGAACAGCTGTAGAGAAGAAAATGCTGCAGATAAATAGGTACAACTTATGTTGGAGGGATTGTTTTTTTTTTTTTTTCATCTCTGTGCATCACCAGTCACTTCACTGGGTATATGTGTGGGTTTACAACTACCTTCATTGAGAACACAGATTCCCCAAATCAAGGTGGGACTAGCAGATCTCTCCCTTGTCCTCAGTGTTGAACGTCCCCGTGTATGGCAACTCTTAGGGATTTCTGTGTAGCTTACATGCATCCAGACTGTTCTTGTGTAAGGAGAAGCTCTTTGGCCATCATGTAGACCAGACTTGTAAAAATGATCCTGTGCATGATCGGAAACCTGGCCTTCACTTTTTTTTTCCAGTCCAGTGACCACAGCCATTGTGCAGAGAGGAACCCTGAGGAAGGGAGCAGTGCTGGTGGCGGGGAGGGCCTGGGGAAAGGTCCGGCTGATGTTCGATGAAAACAACACCATGCTGAGCGAGGGGGGGCCCAGCATGCCTGTGGAGATAGTTGGCTGGAAGGATCTTCCATCTGCTGGAGATGAAATCCTGGAAGTGGAATCCGAGGTACAGTATCTTCTTACAAACCACACACTGATCAGGTTTATTGACGATTGAATTTTATGGTGTACTCGAAGGAAGTTGCATAATCAACATTTAACTACTTCAATACCGAAGATCGAAATTCAGTTTGTGACAAAAGCATCCTAGTACATAGTAGCTAGTAAACCTCAGACATGAAATGTGATCAAAGAAAACAGCTGTGCTCATAAGTTTACATACCCTGGCAGAATTTATGATTTCTTATTTTTCAGAGAATATTAATGATAACACAAAAACATTTCTTTCACTCATGGTTAGTGTTTGGCTGAAGCCATTTATTATCAATCAGCTGTGTTTACTCTTTTTAAATCATAATGGCAAAAGAAACTACCCAAATGACCCCGATCAAAAGTTTACATACCCCAGTTCTTAATACCGTGTATTGCCCCCTTTAACATCAATGACAACTTGAAGTCTTTTGTGGTATTTGTGGATGAGGCTCTTTATCTTCTCAGATGGTAAAGCTGCCCATTCCTCTTGGCAAAAAGCCTCCAGTTCCTGTAAATTCTTGGTCTGTGTTGCATGAACTGCATGTTTGAGATCTCCCCAGAGTGGCTCAATGATATTGATGTCAGGAGACTTAGATGGCCACTCCAGAACCTTCACTTTATTCTGCTGTAGCCAATGACAGGTCGACTTGGCCTTGTGTTTTGGATCATTGTCATGTTGGAATGTCCAAGTACGTCCCATGCGCAGCTTCCTGGCTGATGAATACAAATGTTCCTCCAGTACTTTTTGATAACATACTGCATTCATCTTGCCATCAATTTTGACTAAATTTCCTGTGCCTTTTGTAGCTCACACATCCTCAAAACATCAGCGATCCACCTCCGTGTTTCACAGTTGGAATGGTTTACCTTTCATCAGAGGCCTTGTTGACTCCTTTCCAAATGTAGCATTTATGGTTGTGGCCAAAAAGCTCAATTTTGGTCTCATCACTCCAAATGACTTTGTGCCAGAAGGCTTGAGGCTTGTCTCTGTGCTGTTTGGTGTATTGGATATTTTGTGGCATTTGCGTAGTGGCTTTCTTCTGGCGACTCGACCATGCAGCCCATCTTTCTTCAAGTGCCTCCTTATTGTCCATCTTGAAACAGCCACATCACATGTTTTCAGAGAGTCCTGTTTTTCACCTGAAGTTATTTGTGGGTTTTTCTTTGCATCCTGAACAATTTTCCTGGCAGTTGTGGCTGAAATTTTAGTTGGTCTACCTGACCGTGGTTTGGTTTCAACAGAACCCCTCATTTTCCACTTCTTGATTAGAGTTGGAACACTGCTGATTGGCATTCTCAATTCCTTGGATATCTTTTTATATCCCTTTCCTGTTTTATACAGTTCAACTACCTTTTCCCGCAGATCCTTATCCTATCCTTTTGCTTTCCCCAGAAACGTCAGTGCAGCACTGGATGAAAGATGCAAGGGTCTGTCAGGAGTCCATAAACTCATTGACCTTTTATACACAATAATTACAAGTAAACAGATCACAGGTGAGGATGGTTACCTTTAATAGCCATTCAAACCCCTTTCTGTCAACTTGTGTGCATGTTATCGGGCCAAAATCACCAGGGGTATGTAAACTTTTGATCAGGGTCATTTAGGTAGTTTCTGTTGTCATTATGATTTAAAAAGAGTAAACACAGTTGATTGATAATAAATGGCTTCAGCCAAACACTAACCATGAGTGAAAGAAAAGTTTTTGTGTTATCGTTCATATTCTCTGAAAAATGGCCAAGAAATCATAAATTCTGCCAGGGTATGTAAACTTACGAGCACAACTGTATATATATTAATATTAATATTTTTTGTGAACATGTTTACATTCATATATGCGTATATGCCTCAAAAAAAAATTTGGGGTTTTTTTTATGTGCTTGGGTGCAACTTTATTTTTTTTTTGCAAAAAAAAAAAGTCCCCTATGTGATGTTTTTAGGTGACGGGTTCTCTTTAATGAGGTATGCGGGGTTTAAAATACCTCAGTTGTCTCCTCTGGGCTCCACCGAATGTTTTGCAATGCAGATCGCGTTGCACAACATCTTTTCCTGGCTTTACTAGATTTTCTGAAATCTCAGATAAGCTTATAAATTCTGGACTTTGAACAAATGTAGAGGAGACCGCAGGTAAACAGGTACAACTTATGTAGGAGGATTTGTTTCATCTCCGGGTATCACCTGAGGCCAGTCACTTCACTGGGTACATGGAAGGGTTGACAACCTCTTTAAACTTCAGCTTTAACTGCATTATGACCCCTGTAGGCAGGTTGCAGACATGACAGTTCTGTCTGGCGGAGCTTCATGGGTAACAAACCATCTGAACAGATTTGATTTCATATTCAACGCACTAAACTGTCAGTGCTATATAAATACTTGTAATAAAAAAATATACACTCACTGGCCACTTTATTAGGTACACCTGTTCAATTGCTTGGTAATACAGATTGCTAATCAGCCAATCACATGGCAGCAACTCAATGCATTTAGGCATCTAGATGTGGTGAAGACGACTTGCTGAAGTTCAAACCGAGCATCAGAATGGGGAGGAAAGGGGATTTAGGTGACTTTGAACGTGGCATGGTTGTTGGTGCCAGACGGGCTGGTCTGAGGATTTCAAAAACTGCTGATCTGCTGGGATTTTCACACACAACCAACTCTCGGGTTTACAGAGAATGGCCCGAAAAAGAGAAAATATCCAGTGAGCGGCAGTTGTGTGGAGAAAAATGCCTTGTTGATGTCAGAGGTCAGAAGAGAATGGGCAGACTGGTTCCAGATGATAGAAAGGCAACAGTAACTCAAATAACCACTCGTTACAACCAAGGTATGCAGAATACCATCTCTGAACACACAACACATTGAATCTTGAAGCAGATGGGCTACAGCAGCAGAAGACCACACCGGGTGCCACTCCTGTCAGCTACGAACAGGAAACTGAGGCCACAATTCACACAGGATCACCAAAATCGGACAATAGAAGATTGGAAAAACGTTGCCTGGTCTGATGAGTCTCCATTTCAGCTGCAACATTCAGATGGTGGGGTCAGAATTTGGTGTAAACAACATGAAAGCATGGATCCATCCTGCCTTGTATCACCGGTTCAGGCTGGTGGTGGTGGTATAATGGTGGGGGGGATATTTTCTTGGCACACTTTGGGCCCCTTAGTACCAATTGAGCATCGTTTAAATGCCACGACCTACCTGAGTATTGTTGCTGACCATGTCCATCCCTTTATGACTGCAGTGTCCCCATCTTCTGATGGCTCCTTCCAGCAGGATAATGCTCCATGTCACAAAGATCCAATCATCTCACCACTGGACACTGAGGTCCCTGTACTCCAATGGTCTCCACACTCACCACATCTCATGTTATCATGTCACTATGGAGCAAAATCTCTGAGGAATGTTTCCAACACCTTGTTCAATCTATGCCACGAAGAATGAAGGCAAAAGGGGGTCCAACCCGGTACTAGCAAGGTGTACCTAATAAAGTGGCCGATGAGTGTGTATATGTATATGTGTGTGTATATATATATATATATATATATATATATATATATATATATATATATATCTCTATATAGATAGATATATCTCTATATAGATAGATATATCTCTATATAGATAGATATATCTCTATATAGATAGATATATCTCTATATAGATAGATATATCTCTATATAGATAGATATATCTCTATATAGATAGATATATCTCTATATAGATAGATATATCTCTATATAGATAGATATATCTCTATATAGATAGATATATCTCTATATAGATAGATATATCTCTATATAGATAGATATATCTCTATATAGATAGATATATCTCTATATAGATAGAGATATAGATATATATAGATAGAGATATAGATATATAGACATATATATATATATATATATATATAGATCTATATATAGATATATATATATATATAAATGACAGTGATATGAATAATCTTGTACCTGTTCCTCTCCCTTTCCAGCAACGGGCGAGGGAAGTTGTTGATTGGAGGACAGATGTAGAAGAGGAGGAAAGGGTCCAGAAGGACTTGGAGGTGATCTCCGCCAAACAACATGAGCACAGAGAGGCTCACAGGAAGACTCTGGATACTTTCTATGGAATGAACTGGAAGCAGAAAAATTCCGCCTTGTACAAGACCAGTAGGCACCTGATACCCCAGAGAACATCGGAGAGGATAACGGATGACAACCCCACCGTCCCTCTAATAGTAAAAGGTGACTCTCCATGTGATCCTTTCTACATATCACTATATTATATTCCTGGGAAGATGAGCTTCATTGAGGGAGGCCGCACAGGTCATCCCCCCCCCCCCCCCCCGACCTAAAACCAAGGGCATTACCCAGGCTGTACATTATATATTCCACACTACTAAATCTTTACACTGTGCTGTACATTATATATTCCACACTGCTCTGTGCTACACAGTATATACTTCACACAGCTCCACCTTGTACATTGTGCTGTACATTATATAATCCACACTGCTAAATCTGTACACTGTGCTACACAGTATATACTTCACACAGATCCACTTTCTACATTCTACTATACATTATATACTCTGCACTGCTAAATCCGTACACTGTACTATACATTTACTCCACACTGCAAAATATGTACACTCTGCTCTACATTATATACTCCACCCTGTGCCACTCTGTGCTATACAGCTTATACTTCACACTATTCCACTTTGTACACTGTGCTATAAATTATATACTCCACTCTGCTCAATCTGTACACTGTGCTGTACAATATTTACTCCTCACTGCTCCACTCTGTGTTTTCAGATTACATACTTTACACTCTTCCACTCCGTACACTGTGCTTTATATTATATGCTCCACACTGCTAAATCTGTATACTGTGTTATACATTACTTAAGCCACACTGCACCGCTTTGTGCTATACAGTATATAGTTCACCGCTCCACTCTGTACACTTTTCTATACATTACATACTCAAGTTTTCCCTAATCTGTTCACTGTGATGTACATTACAATCTCAACTCTGTGCTATATAGTATATACTTCACACAGTTCCACTCTGTACACTGTGCTCTACATAATATACTTCACTCTAATCTGTACACCAGGGGTAGGGAACCTCGGCCCTCCAGCTGTGGTGAAACTACAAATCCCATCATGCCTCTGCCTCTAGGAGTCATGCCTGTGGTTGTCAGGGTCTTACAATTAGGGCTGGGAAAAAAATCGATTTAAATCTTGAATCGAGTTGAGAGGTCAAATCGATTCAAAATTTAACCACTTGCCACCCACCCTATTACCAAATGATGGCGGCAAAGTGGTTTGATATTTCTGACCGGACGTTATATGACGTGATCAGGAATATCGAGCCGCTGCGCACCCCGGGGGCACGCATCGCAGCGATCGTTGTTGCGGTGTGTCAGTCTGACACCCCGCAACACCGATCTAGGTAAAGAGTCTCCGACGGAGACTCTTTACCACGTGATCAGCCGTGTCCAATCACGGCTGATCACGATGTAAATGGAAAGAGCTGGTGATCGGCTTTTCCTCACTCGCGTCTGACAGACCTGAGTAGAGGAGAGCCGATCGGCTGCTCTCCTGACAGGGGGGTCTGTGCTGATTGTTTATCAGCACAGCCCCCCCTCGGATCCTACCCAGGACCACCAGGGAAGCCGCCCAGGACCACCAGGGAAGCCATCCACACTGGACCACCAGGTATGCCCCTAGACTCCCAGGGAAATGCCACTGTGTGCCCAGGCAGCTGCCAATCTGAGCCCAGGCAGCTGCCAATCAGTGCCCACTTCAATGCCTACCACTGCCAGTGCCACCAGGGATGCCTATCAGTGCCTCATATCAGTGCCGCGTATCAGTGCCACCCTATCAGTGCCCAGCAGTGCCGCCTTTCATTGCCCATCAGTGTCGCCTATCAGTGCCAACCAGTGCCGCCTATCAATGCCCATCAGTGCTGCATAAGAGTGCCACCCATCAGTGCCCATCGTCAGTGCCCGCTCATTGGTGCCACCTCATCGGTGCCACGGTGTCAGTGCCCATCAGTGAAAGAGAAAACTTACTTATTTACATTTTTTTTTTAACAGAAACAAAAGCAAAACTTTTATTTTTTTCTCAAAATTTTCTGTCTTTTTTTATTTGTTTAGAAAAAAATAAAAACCGCAGAGGTGATAAAATACCACCAAAAGAAAGCTCTATTTGTGGGAAGAAAATTTAGTTTGTGCTGTACATTATATATTTCAATCCACTCTATAAACTGTGCTATACATTACAGAGTGGATTGAAATATATAAACTGTGCTATACATTATATATTTCACTGTACTGTACATTACATACTTCACTGTACACTGTGCTGTACATGATATATTTCACTCTACTCTGTACACTGTGCTATACATTATATATTTCACTGTATATTATATATTTCCCACTGTGCTGTACATTATAAACTCTGCACCGCTCCACTCTGTGCTGTACATTTTGTACTTCATATGGCTCTGCACTATACACATTGCTGTATGTTGTATACTCCACACTCCTCCTCCTGTCTCCTGTGGCCCATCAGGCGTGCCGCAGGTTGTATTTATTATCGCAGTCCCTCCTGTGTCCATAGGGGGCAGACTTTCTTCTAGTTATAGTAAATACGTGTTCCTTCAGAAACAACCTTTCCTTGATATTGTCTGCCCATTGCCAAGTGTTCCTCTACCATCCTGGGAGTCGGGGCTTGGTCAATACTGCGCATGTGTTGGCTGCCCTCTACAGGGCATAATGGTCAGTGCACCTTCCTCGCAGGTCCTTTTTACCACTTGATGACCGGGCTTTTTCTGTCACTTTTTATTTACAAGTTCAAATCAGTATTTATTGCTAGAAAATTACTTATAACCCCCAAATATTAGGCCTCTTTCACACGGGCGGCTGTTCTGCCACTTTTAAAAGCATGTTTCGTTACTTAGAAATTCCAAGACTCCAGGCACAGCGATCAATTGCAGTTGTACATTGTGATTGGCTGCGTTTTACATGCGGCTGCATTTAGCATTGCTAAACGCAGTGTGTGAATGGGGCCATAGGAAAGCATTGTGTGAGTTTAGTTGCGGTGGATAACTTCATCTATCTGCAGCTAAAAACTGAATTCTATCCGCCCATGTGAAAGGGGCCTTATAGATTTTTTTTTTTTTTTTTTTAGCAGAGACCCTAGGGAATAAAATGGCGATTGTTGCAATTTTTATTATGTCGCACGGTATTTGCGCAGCAGTTTTGCAAACACATTTTTGGGGAAAAAAAACCCACTTTAAAGGGGTTATAAACCCTCATGTTGTTTCACCTAATACATTCTATGCATTAAGGTGAGAAGACTTCTGTCACTCAGCAGCCCCCCCCCCCCCTCGTATTACTCGCCTGAGCCCGTTCGTTCCCTCGGCGGAGTCGCGCTCTCCCTCTCTGGCCGGGGTTCTTGGCTCTTGATTGGATAGATTGATAGCAGCACAGTCATTGGCTCCCGCTGCTGGCCATCAAATCCAATGACGCGGGGGGCGGGCCTAGTCCGGCATTCTGAGTCCATGGATGCAAATGCTGGACTCGGGAGCATGCCCGCAAGGTAACCCCCCTGGGAGAGTGCTTCAGATGCCAGGAGGAGACGCGAGCGCCGCCGGGGGACCCCAGAAGATGAGGTTCGGGGCCACTCTGTGCAAAACAAACGGCACAGTGGAGGTAAGTATGATATGTTTGTTATTTAAAAAAAAAAAGGGTTTAGTAACCCTTTTAAAGTGTTTAAGGCACAAGTATAAATCACTGGCAGCCTCTCTATTAGAGTCAGGCATACCACACTGTATATGTCAATTCTAAAAATGAGGCTTGTAAATACCTTTTTTAGAGCGATCTTCAGGCCGGTCACGTGACTCGCGGATGCTTTTCAGCTCCGATATATGACTTTTGCAGGAGGGGACGAGCTCTCCCTCTGATGTCAGCCGGGGAGATCACATGACCGCTCGGCCCTTTTTACAGAAGCCCTGTCTCAGAGCTGTAAATTTTATTTTTACTTTTTTTTATCACTTTTATTCCTATTATAAGAAATGTAAACATCCCTTGTAATGGAAATAAGGATGACAGGTCCTCTTTATGAAGAGATCTGGGATCGAAAAGCCCCCAAATTCCTTATTTACCTTTTTTAAAAGCAAAAGATAAAATAATGACTAAATGACGTCACTCTGGTCCTCCAAGGCCATAGTGGCGATCAAAGGGTGTTAACTCTTTAATCGCCTATGGGAGAAGACAGCTGCACCGCCGAATCGTTTCTCAGGCGAACCTGAGAAAAATAAGAAGCACCTTATAAAAGCAAAACAATTTTTTTTTTTTTTTTTTTTATTCTTTTGTTTTAAAAAAAATAATTTACTTTCAGCCTGGACCGGAAAGACGTCGCTCCAGTCCTCCAAAGCCATCGAGTCGATCAAAGAGTGTTTGACTCTTTGATCACCTATGGGAGCAGCTGGCCGCACCGTCGGATCATTTCTTGGCAGAAACCGTTCCAGCGGCTCATGAGCCGCTCAGACCGGTTTTATGAGAAAGCCAGCCGCCTGCAGAAAAAAAAACGGTACTGGGGTCATGGCTGATATCTTTAGCCATAACCCTGGTAAACCACTTGCAATCCGCAACGTGTGTGTGTGTGTGTGTGTGTGTGTGTGTGTGTGTGTGTGTGTGTATATGTGTGTATATATATAAATTATGTGTTGCGGCCGACAAGTGGCTAATAAGACGTGTTGCAGATTTCATTCAGTTTCCTCTTGTACCGTGTCTCACTGTCTCCCCCATTTCTTTGTCTAGGAGATGTAGACGGGTCTGTGGAAGCCATTCTGAATGTCATTGACACATACGATGCTGAAGAGGAGTGTGAGCTGAACTTGGTCCATTTTGGCATCGGGGACATCAGTGAGAGTGACATTGTTCTGGCAGAAACATTTAATGGTAAGATAACAAGAGAGAGGATTTATTTTATCTTTTAGATGTGGGTGTGAAAATAATCAGCTTGGTGTTAAAGTGTATCTAAACCCAAGAACAAAAAAGTTGATAGTATTGCAGCTTACTGGTCCTTAGATGTGGCGGCTTCATTCATTTCTTTTTTTTTTATTGTTACATTATTTCGCCTTTATTTTAACCACTTCTCCCCCAGCCAATTGTCAAATGACGGCTGGGCGTGACCTTCGTGTGGTCGTGTTGCGAGGTGATCTGTCACCAGCTGTGTCCACATGACACAGCCAATGACTGATCAGCGTACCGACCCTCTGCCGGTACCATGTGATCTCTGTGACCAATCACAGTAGATCACATGACAACTGTAAACAATGAATGGCTTTGATTCATGCCATTCATTGTGTACAATTGTGTTGCTAGCTGTGGTTAGTCACAGTGATCACATGGTACAGACAAGGCCAATCGCAGCCCATCTGTACCATGTGATTAGCTGTGGACAATCACAGCTAATCACAACGATACACACTGAATTAATCAATTTTATTCAGTAGAAATGGTTGCTTATACTAGTGAAATTCACTGGTATAAGCAATCATAAAAAAAAAAAAAAATCCTGATCACCTACCCAGAGTACTATAATGTTACTATGTGTGTGTGTGTAGAGTGTGTTAAAAAAATTGTGCAAACAATTTAATAAAAGAAATTATTAAATATATGTGTGTGTGTGTGTGTGTGTATATATATATATATATATATATATATATATACATATACATATACATACATACATACATACATACATACATACATACATACGTGTGTGTGTGTGTATATATATATATATATACACACATACACACATACACACACATATAAAACAAATTTTTATTTTATTTTTTTCATTTCTTCATTTTCCATAAAATTGTGACCAAAAATGACAACTTCCAAAAACTTGACATGCCTCTTACTAATTATCTTGGGCTGTCTACTTTCCAAAAAGTTCATTTGGGGGGTATTTGTACTGTCCCTGGCATTTTCAGACCACAAGAAATGAGATGACCATCAGTACATCATTATTCATCAATTTTCATATATATATATATATATATATCTCTCAAAGCTTGTGGACTCTATAACTTTCCTACAGATTAAATAATATAGTGTACACTGATTTGGGTTATTTTACGCAAAGAAATGTAGCAAAATACAGTTTATAACTCTATGAAAAAAGATTATTTCTTTGCAAAATTTTAGAACAGAAGAAAAGGAAAAACACGTTTTTCTTTCAAAATTTTGGGGTCTTTTTTGTTTATTTAGTAAAAAATTTAAAAAAACAGCAGTGATTAAATACCACCAAAAGAAAGCGCTATTTGTGTGAAAGAAAATTGATAACAATTTCACATGGGTACGGCGTTGCATGTCCGCAATTGTCATTCAAAGTGTGACAGCGCTAAAACCTGAAGGTTTGGTCTGGGCAGGAGGGGAGTGAAAGTGCCCGGTATTGAAGTAGTTAACCTGGTGATCCTGCCATTAACTCCCTTCCTGTTCTAGAGTGATAGGCATACTGAGCAACATTGTCACCCTAGGGCAGGTAGTGTGTAAGGATAGCTTCACACCTCCCTCTTCACAAAACAGGGGGTGGTGTTTTGTAGTCACACAGATAGCAGGGAACAATGCTACCTGATAACAGTCCAGGGAGTAGAGCACCTGACCACCTTGCAGCCCAGCATGTCGGCATCAGGGCTTTGAGCAGAGCTGATCTTTTGAAACTTCTATCAGTAACAGAAATGGTTTTATTAAAGGAAACCGTAAAGGTTGCCATTCTCACGCCTTGTATGGCGGCCATGTTACATTTTTAGTTGCTGTATACAAAGTCGGTTAATAAAAGAAAAACAATTGTATTCAAAATTAATGTGTTCTCTCCAGCAATTTATAATGCTATATATCTTTACATATTTTATAACTATAAATGTTTAACTGCGGTCTATTTGGAGGTCTCTGACCTGTACATCACAGACCTCCTTGATAACATCCTATAAATCAGTATTACCCAATGGGGTAGGCGCAGCACCCTGGGGTGCCTTCTGGGTTCATCAAGGGTGTTGTGCTGCACCCAGTATTTTTGCACTGTGACTTGCGTTTCCATGGCACAGGTAAGCTGGCTGCCAGTCCCATGGAAACTAATCCGGGGTGGGCGTCATTCAGGGCAACCCCCAGCATCCAGAAGGGGATGAAAGTCGGCCTACTTCATGACCTGCTTTATCTCCTGCCCACTGCCCTGAAGATCTGAAGGTACTGTGGGATTCATAGGTTGAAGGGTAAGGGGGACTAAGGATTCTTAAGGGGAAGGGAATGAAGACTCCAAAGGGAAAAGAGGGACTGAGGACCCTGATGTGAAAGAGAGGAAGGTGAGGACCCCGATGTGAAAGAGAGGGCGGTGAGGACCCCGATGTGAGAGAGGGGCAGGTGAGGACCCCGATGTGAAAGAGAGGAAGGTGAGGACCCCAATGTGAAAGAGAGGGCGGTGAGGACCCTGATGTGAAAGAGAGGGCGGTGAGGACCCTGATGTGAAAGAGAGGGCGGTGAGGACCCCGATGTGAAAGAGAGGGCGGTGAGGACCCCGATGTGAAAGAGAGGGCGGTGAGGACCCCGATGTGAAAGAGAGGGCGGTGAGGACCCCGATGTGAAAGAGAGGGCGGTGAGGACCCCGATGTGAAAGAGAGGGCGGTGAGGACCCCGATGTGAAAGAGAGGGCGGTGAGGACCCTGATGTGAAAAAGAGGGAGGTGAGGCCCCCGATGTGAAAGAGGGGGCGGTGAGGACCCCGATGTGAAAGAGGGGGCGGTGAGGACCCCGATGTGAAAGAGGGGGCGGTGAGGACCCCGATGTGAAAGAGAGGGCGGTGAGGCCCCCCGATGTGAAAGAGAGGGCGGTGAGGACCCCGATGTGAAAGAGAGGGCGGTGAGGCCCCCCGATGTGAAAGAGAGGGCGGTGAGGCCCCCCGATGTGAAAGATAGGGAGGTGAGGCCCCCCGATGTGAAAGATAGGGAGGTGAGGCCCCCCGACGTGAAAGAGAGGGGGACTGAGGCCCCTGATGTGAAAGAGAGGGAGGTGAGGCCCCCCGACATGAAAGAGAGGGGGACTGAGGCCCACAATTTGAAAGAGGGGGACTGAGGACCCCGATGTGCGAGGGGTTGGACCTGAGGACTCTGATGTGAAGAAGTGGGGGGATTGGGGACTGAGAACTCTGATGGGAAGGTAAATACCATTTTAGACTGCTATAAGCAACCTTTAGAGATGCTTCATGATGTACTGTTAATTGATGTAACAAATTAGAATACGAAAATCTCCCCTCCTTTATTCACCATATGTCTTGTTTCTTATCCTCCAGGTAGTGTTTATGGATTCAATGTAAATGCCAACAAAACTGTACAGCAACTCGCAGCTAACAAGAACATCCCCATCAAACTCCATAAGATCATCTACCATCTTGTTGAAGACCTGAAGGAGGAGCTCAACAGTAAACTGACCCCAATAACAGAAGAGATTGTCAAAGGTGTGAAGAGGGTTCTGGGAGGGACCTTTCATCATTTATGGCAGGTGTTCCCAACCTCAGTACTCCAGTACCCCAACAGGTTATGTTTTTAGCATTTCCTTCACCTTGCACAGGTGCTTTAAATCAACGTCAGTGGCTTGGTATTATCTAAGGTAAATTCCCAAAACGTAGCCTGTTGGAGTTACAGTATTTGAAGACTGAGGTTGGGAACCACAGCTTAATAGAATCAAATTTAGATAGGAATAACTGAGGATGTGCTGGGAAGTTTGTAACCTGTAGGCAGGATGCAGTTTATTGGGATGAAAGATTGCGACATGGCCAGAAGTGTATCGGTGGCACTGTTTGGTGAAAAGCGCATTTTATCATAAATGCAGTAAAATGTTTCTTTGTATATGCAGCTGCTCTGGCAACTTTCATGGTCAAGTAGATGGAGTATAAGAAAATTTTGGTTCCCACAATTCCAGTGGCAGCGTAGTGTCCTGCGACACATTGCTTGTTCCATGAGGGTTCAGTCTTTCAGCACTGCGCAATCTTGCGCATGGAAAGTGGAGAGCTGACTGTGAACCAAGATGGCGGTGCCAGGGGTCCAGCTTGGACCAATGTAACTATACAATTAGGTCCGTATATATTTGGACACAGGCACAATTTTCATACTTTTTGGCTCTGTGTGCCACCAGAATAAAATTAAAATTTAAACAATCCAAATTAATTTTGAAGTGCAGACTTTCAGCTTTAATTCAAGGGGTTGAACATAAAAATTAAGTACAAATTTTAGGTACTGCAACCATTTTTATACACAGTTCCCAATTTTCAAGGGCCTCAAATGTAATTGGACAAATGAATATAATCATAAATAAAATGTTCATTTTTAATATTTTTGTCGAGAATCCTTTAGTGGCAATGACTGCCTGAAGTCTGGAACCCATGGACTGAGTTTCCTCCTTTCTGATGCTTTTCCAGGCTCTAACTGCAGCTGTCTTCAGTCGTTCTTTGTTTGTGGGTCTTTCTACCTTTTAGTTTTGCCCTCCGCAAGTGAAATGCATGCTCCATTGGGTTGAGATCAGGTGATTGACTCGGCCATTACAGAATATTCCACTTCTTTTCCTTCAAAAGCTCCTGGGTTGCTTTTGCAGTGTGTTTTGGATCATTGTCCATTGCTGAATCTAGGCTGACAGTACATCTCTAAACACTGCAGAATTAATCTGGTTGCTTCTGTCACATCATCAATAAACACCAGTGACCCAGTGCCACTAAAAGCCATGCATGTCTATGCCATCACACTGCAAGCTCCACCATGTTTTACAGATGATGTTGTATGCTTTGGATCATGAGCTGTTCCAAGCCTTCTCCACGCTTTTTTCTTCCCGTCATTCTGGTACAAATTCATCTTAGTTTCATCCATCCAAAGAATGCTTTTCCAGAACTGGTCTGGCTTTTTTAGATGTTTTTTGGCAAAGTCTAATCTGGCTTTTCTATTCTTCCGGCTTATGGATGGTTTGCACCTTGTGGTGAACCCTCTGTATTTTGCTCTCGTGTAGTCTTCTCTTGATTGTAGACTTTGACAATGATACGCCCACTTCCTGGAGAGTGTTTTTCACTTGTCTGGATGTTGTGAATGGGTTTTTCTTTACCATAAAGAGGACCCTGCGATCATCCACCACTGTTGTCTTTAGGGTTGCCATCTTTTCATCAAGTCAAACCCAAACACTTTAACCACTTCAGCCCCAGAAGAATTTACCCCCTTCCTGACCAGGCCATTTTTTGCGATACGGCACTGCGTCGCTCTAACTGACAATTGCACGGTCGTACGACACTGTACCCAAACAACATTTATGTCCTTTTTTTTCCCCACAAATAGAGCTTTCTTTTGGGGTATTTGATCACCTCCTGCAGTTTTTCTTTTTTGCGCTATAAAAGACCACAGCCCCCTTACATCAGATGTGACACCAGAGCCCCCTTACATCAGATGTGACACCAGAGCCCCCTTACATCAGATGTGACACCAGAAGACCCCCCTTACATCAGATGTGACACCAGAAGACCCCCCTTACATCAGATGTGACACCAGAAGACCCCCCTTACATCAGATGTGACACCAGAGCCCCCCCTTACATCAGATGTGACACCAGAGCCCCCTTACATCAGATGTGACACCAGAAGACCCCCCTTACATCAGATGTGACACCAGAAGACCCCCCTTACATCAGATGTGACACCAGAGCCCCCCTTACATCAGATGTGACACCAGAGCCCCCCCCCCCCTTACATCAGATGTGACACCAGAGCCCCCCCCCCTTACATCAGATGTGACACCAGAGCCCCCCCCCCTTACATTAGATGTGACACCAGAGCCCCCCCCCCCTTACATCAGATGTGACACCAGAGCCCCCCCCCCTTACATCAGATGTGACACCAGAGCCCCCCCTTACATCAGATGTGACACCAGAGCCCCCCCTTACATCAGATGTGACACCAGAGCCCCCCCTTACATCAGATGTGACACCAGAGCCCCCCCTTACATCAGATGTGACACCAGAGCCCCCCCTTACATCAGATGTGACACCAGGGCCCCCCCCTTACATCAGATGTGACACCAGGGCCCCCCCCTTACATGAGATGTGACACCAGAGCCCCCCCTTACATGAGATGTGACACCAGAGCCCCCCCTTACATGAGATGTGACACCAGAGCCCCCCCTTACATGAGATGTGACACCAGAGCCCCCCCTTACATGAGATGTGACACCAGAGCCCCCCCTTACATGAGATGTGACACCAGAGCCCCCCCTTACATGAGATGTGACACCAGAGCCCCCCCTTACATGAGATGTGACACCAGAGCCCCCTCTTACATGAGATGCGACACCAGAGCCCCCTCTTACATGAGATGCGACACCAGAGCCCCCTCTTACATGAGATGCGACACCAGAGCCCCCTCTTACATGAGATGCGACACCAGAGCCCCCTCTTACATGAGATGCGACACCAGAGCCCCCTCTTACATGAGATGCGACACCAGAGCCCCCTCTTACATGAGATGCGACACCAGAGCCCCCTCTTACATGAGATGCGACACCAGAGCCCCCTCTTACATGAGATGCGACACCAGAGCCCCCTCTTACATGAGATGCGACACCAGAGCCCCCTCTTACATGAGATGCGACACCAGAGCCCCCTCTTACATGAGATGCGACACCAGAGCCCCCTCTTACATGAGATGCGACACCAGAGCCCCCTCTTACATGAGATGCGACACCAGAGCCCCCTCTTACATGAGATGCGACACCAGAGCCCCCTCTTACATGAGATGCGACACCAGAGCCCCCTCTTACATGAGATGCGACACCAGAGCCCCCTCTTACATGAGATGCGACACCAGAGCCCCCTCTTACATGAGATGCGACACCAGAGCCCCCTCTTACATGAGATGCGACACCAGAGCCCCCTCTTACATGAGATGCGACACCAGAGCCCCCTCTTACATGAGATGCGACACCAGAGCCCCCTCTTACATGAGATGCGACACCAGAGCCCCCTCTTACATGAGATGCGACACCAGAGCCCCCTCTTACATGAGATGCGACACCAGAGCCCCCTCTTACATGAGATGCGACACCAGAGCCCCCTCTTACATGAGATGCGACACCAGAGCCCCCTCTTACATGAGATGCGACACCAGAGCCCCCTCTTACATGAGATGCGACACCAGAGCCCCCTCTTACATGAGATGCGACACCAGAGCCCCCTCTTACATGAGATGCGACACCAGAGCCCCCTCTTACATGAGATGCGACACCAGAGCCCCCTCTTACATGAGATGCGACACCAGAGCCCCCTCTTACATGAGATGCGACACCAGAGCCCCCTCTTACATGAGATGCGACACCAGAGCCCCCTCTTACATGAGATGCGACACCAGAGCCCCCTCTTACATGAGATGCGACACCAGAGCCCCCTCTTACATGAGATGCGACACCAGAGCCCCCTCTTACATGAGATGCGACACCAGAGCCCCCTCTTACATGAGATGCGACACCAGAGCCCCCTCTTACATGAGATGCGACACCAGAGCCCCCTCTTACATGAGATGCGACACCAGAGCCCCCTCTTACATGAGATGCGACACCAGAGCCCCCTCTTACATGAGATGCGACACCAGAGCCCCCTCTTACATGAGATGCGACACCAGAGCCCCCTCTTACATGAGATGCGACACCAGAGCCCCCTCTTACATGAGATGCGACACCAGAGCCCCCTCTTACATGAGATGCGACACCAGAGCCCCCTCTTACATGAGATGTGACACCAGAGCCCCCTCTTACATGAGATGTGACACCAGAGCCCCCTCTTACATGAGATGTGACACCAGAGCCCCCTCTTACATGAGATGTGACACCAGAGCCCCCTCTTACATGAGATGTGACACCAGAGCCCCCTCTTACATGAGATGTGACACCAGAGCCCCCTCTTACATGAGATGTGACACCAGAGCCCCCTCTTACATGAGATGTGACACCAGAGCCCCCTCTTACATGAGATGTGACACCAGAGCCCCCTCTTACATGAGATGTGACACCAGAGCCCCCTCTTACATGAGATGTGACACCAGAGCCCCCTCTTACATGAGATGTGACACCAGAGCCCCCTCTTACATGAGATGTGACACCAGAGCCCCCTCTTACATGAGATGTGACACCAGAGCCCCCTCTTACATGAGATGTGACACCAGAGCCCCCTCTTACATGAGATGTGACACCAGAGCCCCCTCTTACATGAGATGTGACACCAGAGCCCCCTCTTACATGAGATGTGACACCAGAGCCCCCTCTTACATGAGATGTGACACCAGAGCCCCCTCTTACATGAGATGTGACACCAGAGCCCCCTCTTACATGAGATGTGACACCAGAGCCCCCTCTTACATGAGATGTGACACCAGAGCCCCCTCTTACATGAGATGTGACACCAGAGCCCCCTCTTACATGAGATGTGACACCAGAGCCCCCTCTTACATGAGATGTGACACCAGAGCCCCCTCTTACATGAGATGTGACACCAGAGCCCCCTCTTACATGAGATGTGACACCAGAGCCCCCCTCTTACATGAGATGTGACACCAGAGCCCCCCTTTACATGAGATGTGACACCAGAACCCGCCCCCCTTTACATGAGATGTGACACAAGAACCCCCCCCCCCTTACATGAGATGTGACACAAGAACCCCCCCCCCCTTACATGACATGTGACACCAGAGCCTCCCCATCACAAGAGATGTGACACCAGAGCCCCCCCTTTACATCAGATGTGACACCCCACTTTCCCCCTGTACTCACTAACTGCAAAGAAGTTTCTCATTTCTCTTTCCAGGCTCCACACACACTCTGTGTTCATTCCTCGGCAGTGCTGTTGAGACTTTTCAGTCAGTGCCACTCTCTATTGCCCCCTGCAGGCTGAAGGGAGGAGAACACCTAATCCTCTCTCCGGCTATGAGCCACGATCCTATCTAAATAATGTGTGCGGTTTTCAGGGGGGCTCAAAACCGCACACATGATTCAAATCCCAGACTGTATGGATGAATCCCGTACGGGTGGCAACCCTAGTTGTCTTCCGTGGACATCCAGGCCTTTTTATGCTACTGAGCTCACCAGTGTGTTCTTCTTTCCTCAGAATGTACCAAACTGTTGATTTGGCCACTCCTAATGTTGCTGCTATCTCTGTGATGGATTTTCTTCGTTTTTGAAGCCTTACAATGGCCTGTTTTACTTGCATGGACAGCTCCTTTGAACGCATGATGTAGGTTCACAGCAATGGATTTCAAATGCAAATACCACACTTGGAATCAACTCCAGACTTTTTACCTGCTTAATTGATGAAGAAACAACGAAGGAGTAGCCCACACCTGGCCATGATACAGCTTTTGATGCAATTGTCCAATTACTTTTGGTCCCTGGAAAAAGGGGGGTGGTTATTAAGAGCTGTAATTCCTAAACCCTTCCTCCGATTTGGATGTACATACCCTCAAATTAAATCTATAACTATAGCTTGAATATGTTTTGGTAACTACCTGAAAAAACTACAATTGTGCCTGTGTATCTATATGGACCTAACTGTATATATCCACTTTCAGACCGAGCCTTTTCTGGCACTTTTTGTTCACATGTAACAATTCAGTATTTTTTGCTAGGAAATTATTTAGAACCCCCAAACATTATATATTTTTTAAAACGGAGGCCATAGAGAATAAATTGGTGGGTTTTGTAATTTTTTTTATATTTTTTTAAATTTATGTCACACGGTATTTGTGCAACAGTTTTTTAAATGCAATTTATTTGGAAAAAATACACTTTTTTAAATTTAATGCAAAAACACACAATACATGACTCAATTTTTTTTGTAAACCATAAAAGATGATGTTATGCCAAGTAAATAAATACCAAACATGTCATGCTTTAAAATTGTGCAGGCATGTACAACAGCAGCAAAAGATGTAAAGTTTACTGTTCATAGGCGACTCTTTAAACACCATTACAGGTTACCACTTTAGATGTACAGAGGAGGTCTAGTGCTAGAATTATTTGGGGAAAAAATCATCCGCACTCCAGTTCTTGCTCTTAAAATGTCTTCATTTTATTAACTAGCCACAGTGGACAAACACAGATTGTCAGTTGACGTGTTTCAGCCTATAAGGCCTTAGTCATAACCACATTACAGACATAAAACTTTGAAATAAACAGCAGCTCTAAAGATCACAGGCTCCACCCATTAATTGTCTTGATTGACCGCAGGCAGTTATCCAAAAAAAGAGAATTGGCTGCAATACATATAGGGTGCTCCATGTGTATGCCACTAATTTTTTACACACCTTGTGGTGATAATATTCACATGTATGTACACACACGCACGTGCATAGATTCATACACATATACACATATACATCTGGGCGCCTGAATTACAGCGGCAGGGTTTTTTGCTGCATTTGGTGGGGCACAGTGAGGCTGCGTTTGATGGGGCACAGTGAGGCTGCGTTTGATGGGGTACAGTGAGGCTGCGTTTGATGGGGCACAGTAAGGCTGCGTTGGTGGGGCACAGTGAGGCTGCGTTGGTTGGGGCACAGTGAGGCTGCGTTGGTTGGGGCACAGTGAGGCTGCGTTGGTTGGGGCACAGTGAGGCTGCGTTGGTTGGGGCACAGTGAGGCTGCGTTGGTTGGGGCACAGTGAGGCTGCGTTGGTTGGGGCACAGTGAGGCTGCGTTGGTTGGGGCACAGTGAGGCTGCGTTGGTTGGGGCACAGTGAGGCTGCGTTGGTTGGGGCACAGTGAGGCTGCGTTGGTTGGGGCACAGTGAGGCTGCGTTGGTTGGGGCACAGTGAGGCTGCGTTGGTTGGGGCACAGTGAGGCTGCGTTGGTTGGGGCACAGTGAGGCTGCGTTGGTTGGGGCACAGTGAGGCTGCGTTGGTTGGGGCACAGTGAGGCTGCGTTGGTTGGGGCACAGTGAGGCTGCGTTGGTTGGGGCACAGTGAGGCTGCGTTGGTTGGGGCACAGTGAGGCTGCGTTGGTTGGGGCACAGTGAGGCTGCGTTGGTTGGGGCACAGTGAGGCTGCGTTGGATGGGGCACAGTGAGGCTGCGTTTGATGGGCACAGTGGCTGCGTTTGGTACAGTGAAGCTGCAATTGATGGGGGTTTTTTTCAGAATTTTTCAGTTTGTTTGCGCCCCCCAAAAATTTTGAGCACCAGCCGCCAGTGCATTCAGGTAATGAAAAACATCCTCTGAATGGCGCCTGTGCTGAACAGCTGACCTTCTGTGCTCACAAGGCGTCAGTATGGGTGTTCAACTAAGGACACGGAAGCTAGTGGAGATCAGTGGAGCAGTGGTGTGAGTAGATATTGTATAGACAGGACCTCTTTAAATTTCTTGAAAGGAAAAGAACATTTACTGGTATACATGTCTCAGAGGAAACCCTAAACCTAACTTCATATAGAGTACGATTTACAATAATCTTACTTATCTGAGCTCTGCAATGGACCATTAATCCTTAGTATTGTGTTCTTCTAGGAGAAGCATCTGTCCTGGCTCTGTTTGATGTCACTGTGGGGAAGAAGGTCACCCAGGTGGCGGGGTGCAGAGTTCAAAAAGGCGCCCTAGAAAAAAAACTGAAATTTAAACTAAAGCGCAATAATAATGTTATATGGACAGGTAAGTGCCGAGTCTTCTACTATTCTAAAAGTGTATTTCCATTTCTTTTTTTTTGCAGACAAATTGGGAGAACGTCTACTTTATATTTGTTACAAGTCCCCATCAATATAGCATAAATTAAAAAATATATATTTTAAAATTGCTGTTTACCTTTTTTAGATGCTCTTTTACGATAACCCCAGCACTGAAAAATCCTACTTAGTTCTCTTTGTTTATAAGGGGATCGGTTAGAAGAGTGGGTGATGTGTGACATAAGCTTCTAATGTTGTGCATAAAATGCCAGGACAGTTCAAACCCCCCCAAATGACCCCTTTTTGGAAAGTAGACACCCCAAGCTATTTGCTGATAGGCATGTTGAGTCCATGGAATATTCTATATTTTGCTACAAGTTTCAGGAAAATTACAAACTTTTTTTTTTGCACAAAGTTTTCATTAGCCGTGTACAGGACCCTGAAAACCAATCACCGCCTTCAGGCTTTCTAAAGGCATAAAATTTTGATTTTACTCCTCACTACCTATCACAGTTACGGAGGCCCTGAAATGTCCAGATAGAACCCCCCCCCCCCCCCCCCCCCAATGACCCTATTTTGGAAAGTAGACACCCCAAGGTATTTGCTAAGAGGCATGGTGAGTATTTTGCAGCTCTCATCTTGTTTTTGAAAATGACGAAAGAAAAGAAAAATGTATTTTTTTTTTCTTTTTTCAGTTTTCAAAACTTTGTAACAAAAAGCGAGATCTGCAAAATACTCAACATGCCTCTCAGCAAATAGCTTGGGGTGTCTACTTTCCAAAATGGGGTAATTTGGGGGGGGGTTTGTGCCATCTTGGCATTTCATGACCTCCGAAACTGTGATAGGCAGTGAGGAGTGAAATCAAAAATTTACGCCCTCAGGAAGCCTGAAGGCGGTGCTTAATTTTAGAGGTCCTGTAAGCAGCTAGACTGCCAAAAAGTCTCACATGTGGTATCCCCGTACTCAGGAGAAGCCGCACAATGTATTTTGGGGTGTATATCCACATATATCCATGGCATGTTTGAACAATTTATCATTTAGTGCCAACTTTGTGTAAAAAAAAAAATTGTAATTTTCCCGAAACTTGTGGCAAAATATAAAACCTTCCATGGACTCGACATGCCTATCAAAAAATAGCTTGAAGTGTCTTCTTTCTAAAATGGGGTCATTTGGGTGGGTTTTGTGCTATCTTGACATTTCGTGGCCTTCGAAACTGTGATGGGTAGTGAGGAGTGAAATCGCTATTTTATGCCCTTAGAAAGCCTGAAGGCAGTGCTTGGTTTTCGGGGTACTGTACACGGAAAGGCTCCCAAAAAGTCTCACACATGTGGTATCCCCGTACTCAGGAGAAACAGCAGAATGTATTTTGGGGTGCAATTTCACATATTCCCATGGCATGTTTGAGCAATATATCATTTAGTGACAACTTTGTGCAAAAAAAAAAAAGTTTGTAATTTTCCCGCAACTTGTGGCAAAATATAAAATATTCCATGGACTCGACATGCCTCTCAGCAAATAGCTTGAGGTGTCTTCTTTGCAAAATGGGGTCATTGGGGGGGGGGGGGGGGGTTGTGCTATCTTAGTATTTTTTGGCCTTTGAAACTGTGATAGGTAGTTAGGAGTGAAATAAAAAATTTACGCCCTTAGAAATCCTGAAGGTGGTCCCGTACGCGGCTAGGCTCCCAAAAAGTCCCGCACATGTGGTATCCCCATACTCAGGAGAAGCAGCAGAATGTATTTTGGGGTGTAATTCCACATATAACCATGTCATGTGTGAGCAATATATCATTTAGTGACAACTTTGTGTAATTAATTTTTTTTTTTTTTTTGTCATTATTCAAATGACTTGTGCCAAAAAAAAAAAATATTCAACATGCTTCTCAGCAATTTCCTTGGGGTGTCTACTTTCCAAAATGGGGTCAATTGGGGGGGGGGGGGGGGGGTTGTACTGCCCTGCCATTTTAGCACCTCATGAAATGACATAGGCAGTCGTAAACTAAAAGCTGCATAAATTCCAGAAAATGTACCCTAGTTTGTAGACGCTATAACTTTTGCGTAAACCAATAAATATACGCTTATTGACATTTTTTTTACCAAAGACATGTGGCTGAATATATTTTGCAATAAATGTATGACTAAAATTGAGTTTATTGGATTTTTTTTTATAACAGAAAAAGACCAAACATTTTGAAAAATAAATGATATTTTCTACTTTCTGTTTATATCGCAAAAAAATAAAGATCGCAGAGAAAATCAAATACCATCAAAAGAAAGCTCTGTTTGTGGGGAAAAAAAGGACGCAAATTTTGTTTGGGTACAGCATTGCATAACCGCGCAATTACCAGTTAAAGCGACGCAGTGCCAAATTGTAAAAAGTGCTCTGGTCATTGAGCAGCCAAATCTTCCGGGGCTGAAGTGGTTAAGTCTCCTTTCTTCTAACCTCATATTGTGACTGTGTGGGACCTTAGAGTAAAACTTTATTACAGTTACTGGAGTCACCTTTGATATATTTGTACATTGTGATCATATCCCCCTCTAACAAACAGGTTGGGGGGTTTTCTAAATTTGACTTAAAAAAAATCCAAAATACACTTTAAATTTCACAATTTCCTTCTGATGACATTCGCTAAAATAAACGTTCCTCTGCAGGCTGCTTATCATCTCTGAAGCACCACAAGAACGACGTGCAGAGTGTGAAGATGGGGGTAGAATGTGGTCTTAATCTGGATGACGATGAAATTGAAGTAAAAGTTGGAGATGAAATCATTTGCTTTGAGGAGAGGACGATATCGAGGAAAACATCATGGGATCCCGGATTTTAATGGGTCCTTTTCTTGGTAAATGTCTTTTTTGTTGTAGACTGAACGGACCTACAAAACATGATATAGATATTATATTGAAGTTATAGATGAATTCCAGGTATGGATTTTTTTTTTGTTTGTTCCATAAGAATTTAATTTAAGTGCCATAGGAAAAAAAATATTCAGACAATTAAATAACTAAAGGGTTTGCCATTCTGTAACCCCTGGTATGGATAATAAATATACAGTATCTCACAAAAGTAAGTACACTCCTCACATTTTTGTAAATCTTTTCTTCTATCTTTACATGTGACAACACTGAAGAAATGACACTTTGCTACAATGTAAAGTAGTGAGTGTACAGCTTGTATAACAGTGTAAATTTGCTGTCCCCTCAAAATAACTCAACACACAGCCATTAATGTCTAAACCGCTGGCAACAAAAGTGAGTACACCCCTAAGTGAAAATGTCCAAATTGGGTCCAAAGTGTCAATATTTTGTGTGGCCACCATTATTTTCCAGCACTGCCTTAACCCTCTTGGGCATGGAGTTCACCAGAGCTTCACAGGTTGCCATTGGAGTCCTCTTCCACTCCTCCATGAGGACATCACAGAGCTGGTGGATGTTAGAGACCTTGCGCTCCTCCACCTTCCATTTGAGGATGCTCCACAGATGCTCAATAGGGTTTAGGTCTGGAGACATGCTTGGCCAGTCCATCACCTTTACCCTCAGCTACTTTAGCAAGGCAGTGGGCATCTTGGAGGTGTGTTTGGGGTCGTTATCATGTTGGAATATTGCCCTGTGGCCCAGTCTCCGAAGGGAGGGGATCATGCTCTGCTTCAGTATGTCACAGTACATGTTGGCATTCATGGTTCCCTCAATGAACTGTAGCTCCCCAGTGCCGGCGGCACTCATGCAGCCCCAGACCATGACACTCCCACCACTATGCTTGACTGTAGGCAAGACACACTTGTCTTTCTACTCTTCACCTGGTTGCCGCCACACAAGCTTGTCACCATCTGAACCAAATAAGTTTATCTTGGTCTCATCAGACCACAGGACATGGTTCCAGTAATCCATGTCCTTAGTCTGCTTGTCTTCAGCAAACTTTTTGCAGGATTTCTTGTGCATCATCTGTAGAAGAAGCTTCCTTCTGGGACAATAGCCAATTTGATGCAGTGTGCGGCGTATGGTCTGGGCACTGACAGGCTGACCCCCCAACCCTTTAACCTCTGCAGCAATGCTGGTAGCACTCATATGTCTATTTGCCAAAGACAACCTCTGGATATGACGCTGAGCACCTGCACTCAACTTCTTTGGTCGACCATGGCGAGGCCTGTTCTGAGTGGAACCTGTCCTGTTAAACCGCAGTATGGTCTTGGCCACCGTGCTGCAGTTCAGTTTCAGGGTCTTGGCAATCTTCTTATAGCCTAGGTCATCTTTATATAGAGCAACAATTCTTTTTTTTTTTTTTTTTTTTTTTTTTTTTAGATCCTCAGAGAGTTCTTTGCAATGAGGTGCCATGTTGAACTTCCAGTGACCAGTATGAGAGATTGAGAGCGATAACACCAAATTTAACACACCTGCTCCTCATTCACACCTAAGACCTTGTAACGCTAACGAGTCACATGACACCTGGGAGGGAAAATGGCTAATTGGGCCCAATTCGGACATTTTCACTTAGGGGTGTACTCACTTTTGTTGCCAGCGGTTTAGACATTAATGGCTGTGTGTTGAGATATTTTGAGGAGACAGCAAATTTACACTGTTATACAAGCTGTACACTCACTACTTTACATTGTAACAAAGTGTCATTTCTTCAGTGTTGTCACATGAAAAGATAGAATAAAATATTTACAAAAATGTGAGGGGTGTACTCACTTTTGTGAGATACTGTGTGTGTGTGTGTATATGTGTATATATTATTATAATATAATGATCCAGCTCTACTCCAGTGATCTCCACTTAATTTCGGGTCTGGTCTCTTGTGTGCAGAATGCATCAGGCCCGCCTGCTCAGCACAGGACCCGGAACAAATGGAAATCACTGGAGTAGCGGTGTCTACGTTAGTGATTTTCAGCTTCCAGGAGTATCTTCCAGGTATGTTATATGCATAATTATACAAGCTGGGTCAATGTACAATATGTATAAAATATCCATACCTACTATTCCCTTTTTAAGACAAGCAATAGAAGGAAGTGATGGTAATTGTTCCGCACAGCCATCTTGGCATCACCACTTGTTCCGGCCTTTTAAAGAGAACAGTATTAGCTATCTGGGGGAATTCACCTTGGGCAGTCAAATCACCACCAATGTTACTAGATGTCCTCAAATGAAATTTTGGGAAGCCAGAAGTAGGTTTAATTTCCAACCAAAGACTCTGGTGGTGAGAGCTCTACATCTGAGATCTCACCTCCTGTGGTCATTACAAGAAGGTCACACTGTTCCTTCTTAAAGTGGTGTTCCGGCTGAAATTATACTTTTTAAATAAAAATACCCCTATAATACACAAGCTTAATATATTCTAGTAAAGTTAGTCTGTAAACTAAGGTCTGTTTTGTTAGTTTATAGCAGTAGTTTGTTATTTTATAAACTTACAGCAGGCTGTGGCCATCTTAAGTGTGGGCATCTGAAGCCAGACTGTATTTCTTCCTGGATCTCATCCTTACAGATCTCGCACATGCTCAGTGCAGCACAAGCAGTGTAATAGGTTTCAGGTCAGGTTTCCATAGCAACGGCAGTTTCAGAGGAAGTTGCCGCCCCTTCCCAGAAGGCATTGCAAACAGGAAATGATGCGATGGGCCACGGCCAGGGAGGAGGAAGTGAAAAATGAATACAGCAGATATACAGTAGGTGCTGAGAAGAAAAATCAAAAAATATCCAATTTGTTTACAGTGCACAGTTTAGTGAGGGATGCTGAAGAGTTGTAAAAGTGAGTGAAACTCCACTTTAAAGTGGAGCTAAACCTAATTTTTTTAGACTTCCAGCAGTCAAGTCTGTATTGCAGAAGAGCCATAAGAGCCATGCTATTTTTCTTCTACAATACCACACACATTCCTGCCTGGTTGCAATCTTCTGTTGAATGAACACGGAGCTGTGCACCTGGGCCGAAACTACTACCCTTGCTGCCTTGAAGTCAGACCTGAACCAGAGGGAAGTGTGGGGGGCGGGTCATTTTACTAGAACCAATCTCCATTGACTGTATTTTTCTCCTGCAGCTGGCTTTCAGCGGCTGCAGGAGAAAAATACAGCCGATGGTGATCGGTTCTAGTAAATGACACCCCCTCTTCTCCTCTTTCTGCTGCCTGGGTACAATAAAGCTTTTGTTTTATATAACCATGCCCCTTTAAGCCCCTTCAACTTTTAACGCAATTTCGTACGCTATGCATGCCACATTGCTGCTCTCGTTGGGGCACCCAAAGGTGTCCCAGATCTTTTACAATCCTATAGTGTATGCTACTAAAATAATAGAAATCTTTGTGCGCCACTAAAGTGTTCAGAATTGGCTTGAAGAAAAGGTGGCAACCCTAGGCACAGCGCCAGAAAAAAAAAAAAGGCATCGCTTTTATGTGAAGATTTCAAGCCTCACCTCCACAGCAGATTGGGAGGGGCGCTTCCGGGAAGGAGGAAGAGCACACAGAAGCAGGCCTTAATAAAGACTAGCTTCTTGGCTCACTTCTTATTTACTGGTGGCCCCTGTCCTAATCTACTACAGAAGTGAGGCTTGAAATCTCTATTACCAAAACTGTTATTATTACCATCCTATGGCTTATCTACACATTTATTACGCTTCCCTTGCTGGGCAGAGAGTTAGGAGTATATGGATGGAGAACTTCTCTTGGGGTTGGGGCGCCAAACTGAGTCTTTGCCCCGGCTGAAAGAATGTCTAGTTTCGCCACTGCCCAGAACACTCCGACTGTCCCGGAATGACTGACTCCTGTGCTCATGCCTGGGATGACATCACCCACCACCAGCCAATCAAGAGGCCAAAAGTCCTTCACCCTGAAGAAGACAACAGCAGTTGGCAAAGAATGTAACTGTCGTATAACTTAAAAGTGGAGGTGAGTATTTCTGGAGGTTTAGTTCCACTCGATACTGGCTTTGCTGTAGTGCAGGGGTTTCAAACTCAATTTCATCGAGGACCGCATCAGCATAATGGTTGCCTTCAAAAGGGCCCATTGTATCTGTAAGACTATCTACTCAGAAACATAGGAGTATGTGGCATGCAGTGTTGAGGAGTGCGCCGTGCCCAGATTGCAGTGTTGAGGAGTGCGCCGTGCCCAGAGTGCAGGGTTGAGGAGTGCGCCGTGCCCAGAGTGCAGGGTTGAGGAGTGCGCCGTGCCCAGAGTGCAGGGTTGAGGAGTGCGCCGTGCCCAGAGTGCAGGGTTGATGAATACACCAAGTACAGAGTGCAGGATTTAGAGGTGTACTAAGCACAGTGTGCAAACCCCCCCCCCCCCCCAAAGCTTCCTCGCATTTCGAATCTCTCCTACCTGGCCCTGTATTCATGTATTCAGCTCTAGTACCTCCCTGTGTAGGTGGTTCTGCCTCGCCTTGTCAATATTCTCTCTCAGATTCTGGAGATCTGTCCCTGCCATGAGTGCGTGCAGGGATCTGTTTGATCTGGGAGCCGCTAAGAGCAAAGCTGGATAGACATTCCCTTTAAATAGGCTGTTGGGTTTACAGCAAACAGCCATGCTTCATAGGTAGGTTCAGCCATCTTACTGTAACTGTGTTCAGCCCCTTGCACACAGGGAGTTTAGTCCTGGTGCATGGGGCTAATGCTGTTTTATTTTTTCCTTGTTTTGTTTTCCTTGCATGTGATTGGGTATTCTTTGCAAAGTGAAGCTTTCCCTCATTTACTAAGCTCTGGAGCAACTGCACTTACAGTGCATACTATATTTTCCATTCGTAAATCAACCCCACTGTCTCACCCTGCTCTGCACATGCTCAGTTGCGCTTCATTTTTAGGCACTGCCAAGTTGTAGAGGTTGATCTGCTCACAACCTTAATTAAACCCTCCTATCCTGTACAGCCAAGGAAGCTGCTTCTGTTTGATCTTCAACTGTCATGGCACTGCACATGTGATCAGTTATGACACCAGACGTTTGACAGTTTGGTTGAGGACACTAGCAAAGGCGACAGTTAGCAATTCCAGGAATGTAACTGTTTATGAAGCTGTTAATTTGATGGATTTAGTTCCGCTTTACGATTTACTGCTGTTCAGGGGCTCTGGGCTTCAGCAAAATGGCAGCCTCCAGCAAGAAGAAACAGGAGCAATGCTGGAGGAAATTTACAGCTCACACTAATGCTGGTAGAATAATTCTTAATGTGGAATGTATAATCCTTGCTAAAGAACATTATTTATTATCAAGTTGTTATGGGTAAAGTTCCACTTTAATAAAACTGATGAAAATAAAATACATTAAGGGTACTTTCACACTGGGGTGGGGGGGGGGGGGGGCGCGGCGCATCGGCAGTAAAGCAGGGCTAAACATGCCACCTGTACCTTCTGCCTGCATCTAAATGCTAGTTTGCTCGCACATGATTGGATGATAGAAATCAGCAGAGCTTCACCTCAGATCTAGAGCAAATGGACTTGCAGTGCACAGTATATTTGCCTTTTAGTAAATCAACCCCAGTATATTACTGGATTTTAAACAGTATAGAGCAGGGCTTTTAAACTGGTGGCCCTCCAGCTGTTGCAAAACTACAAGTCCCATGAGGCATTGCAAGGCTGACAGTTACAAGCATGACTTCCACAGGCAGAGGCATGATGGGACTTGTAGTTTTGCAACAGATGGAGGGCCGCCAGTTTGAGATCCCTGGTATTGAGGATTGTTTAACGTGTTACATAGCTATACCTGCAAAAGGAGCCAGCCTGAAGTGATTTAGCAGGTCTTCATTTGCTGACTACAGTTCCGCTTTAACTGAAAGCCTTCACATTTTTGTATCTTCACAGGGAATTTTTCGATAAATCTCTGGTAACATTCTCCAGCTCTGGCGTTAGTTGTGCATAAGAAGAGAGGCTCTCCGTTGCTTCGTCCAAACCAAACAAAACACGATACCGCAGGGGCAGGCACAGAGCAGAGGGGGCGGATCTATAACAACCAATCAGAGGCCAGCTTTCGTTGGCCAGATTATTCTGCCAAAAAAATTCAATGAAACCTGACCAGATGCCATCATTTATATCTCTGCACCTTCAGATCCTCCTAGAGATTGCAAAAACGAGTTTAGGAAGAAAAGGAACTTGCGTTGGATATCTTCATTCAAGCTCACTGTGTCTCCAAAGTAAAAATGAATACCAGGACTGTGCATATCATAGAAAAATACACGCTGCTCTGATCTATGTCGGTGGCATCTGGATTATTGACGTACATCCTGCTCACATCTCATGTCTGTAATGCTTGTCACATCATTGCTGTCTGCAGATGCAATATATTGTTAAATTAAATTGATAGAGGCTTTCTGTATAGGTCATTGAGAATTCGGTGGACACCAATCCCACTGAGCAAGAGAAATCAAAAGTGAATTCTGATTGGAAACCCTGTCTCCAGACCTGTAATTTCAAAACAATGTATTTTATTAACCTTATTTACCCATCAAAGTTTCCCTTGCATCCAAATGGCCTAAGACTGCTACTGGGTGCTGCCATCTTAGATGGGAAATCGGCAAGACATGAGGACACTCTATTGCAGTGATGGCGAACCTTGGCACCCCAGATGTTTTGGAACTACATTTCACATGATGCTCACCTACACTGCAGAATGCATGAGCATCATGGGAAATGTAGTTCCAAAACATCTGGGGTGCCAAGGTTCACCACCACTTCTCTATTGCCTTCCCCTCCTGTTATGCAGGGTGGGGAAGGCAGAGGAGCTGGGCCAGCAACTGGATTCTCCCAGAAGAGGAGAGGGTTGTGCTAGGGCAGTGATGGCAAAACTTGGCACCCCAGATGTTTTGGAACTACATTTCCCATGATGCTCATGCACTCTGCAGAGCAGTTGAGCATCATGGGAAATGTAGTTCCAAAACATCTGGGGTGCCAAGGTTCGCCATCACTGTGCTAGGGCATAGTGATGAACTCAGGCGTGTTCAGATCCTAGTCCGAATGCATGTGAGCAAGCCTGCCAGGAAGCTGTTGCCTGTATTCATACCTCCCAACATTTTGAGATAGGAATGAGGGACACCTACTAGCATACATATGTAGGCATAGTACACGCCCCCCTGCCACACCCTCTTAAAGGAGAATTAACCAAGAATAAAAAAGGTTAATTAAATCCACAAGGGCTTTATTTTTACCACTACTTTTTCCTTTATATTTGCTTTTAAAATTTACAAATGCAGTAATTTAGAATTTGGATGAAAGGTTTAGCTCTGGGAAACACTTTTTGAAAGATAAATAGTGCATTTTATATACAATTTAGATCAGACCGAAATGAGGGACAAATGAAGAGGAAAGGGGGGCAGCGGGACATTGCTCCAAATCAGGGACAGGCCCTCCAAATCAGGGACAGTTGGGACCTATGTGTATTGGGCCTGTCGTCTGCAGCCATGGCATTCCCTGCCCTGCAGCTGCATGTATACATGAGACTATGGGGGTGGGGAAGGCCCTGGCCACAGATGATCGCCCCAGTGCAGTACCTGGCGGGCTCGCTCACATGGATTTGGACTAGAATCCGAACATGCCTGAGTTCATCCCTACCTGGGAATCGACACTTCATGAAGTAGTTACATTTTCTAGCAAGGTCACAGGCACATTGCAGGGGAATAATGTCTTAAACGGGTTGTTAACCCTTGTGTTTTTTCACCTCTATGCATTAAAGGGGTTGTAAAGGAATTTTTTTTTTTAAATAACAAACATGTTATACTTACCTCCACTGATCAGCTCGTTTTGCACAGAGTGGCCCTGAACCTGCTCTTCTGGGGTCCCTTGGCGGCTGTCTCAGCTCCTCCCCGCAAGAACGAATCACCATCATGCGATCTCCCTCGCATAGTGGTGAGTTCTTGCGGGGGCGCTCCCGTGATACAGCCGGCGGCTATAGCCGCTCGCTGTATCACTCGGCCCCGCCCCCTGGTGCGCCACGTCATTGGATGTGATTGACAGCAGCGCGAGCCAATGGCTGCGCTGCTTTCAATCCATCCACTCTAGCCAAGCAACGGCCAGGCTGAGCGGCGAAGAGGACATCGGGGGCGAGCGCAGCAGGTTTAGGGGCTCAGGTAAGTAAAACGGGGGGGCTGGAGGGGTCGGTATTGTCGGATGTTTTTTCACCTTAATGCATAGGATGCATTAAGGTGAAAAAATGTGAACCTTTACAACCCCTTTAAGGTGAAAAACCTTCTGTCATGCAGCAGCCCCCCCAGTGCCCCCGTTTTACTCACCTGAACACGGTCTTTTTCTCCCCGGGGACGACAAGCACTCTAGCTGGTGTCTCGGGTCCTGATTGAATAGATTGATAGCAGCGCAGCCATTGGCTCCCGCTGCTGTCAGTCAAATCCAATGACGCGGGGGGGGGGGGGGGGCGGGTCTAAGTCCTGCTTTCTGTATCAATAGACGCAGAAGCTGGACTCGGGAGCCTGCCTGCACGGGTGTCCCGAAGGAGAGCGCTTCTCCGACGGGGCACTTGAGAAGAGGAGGAGCTACTAGCGCCGACGAGGGATCCCAGAAGAGGAGGATCGGGGCCACTGTGCAAAACCAACTGCACAGAGGAGGTAAGTATGACATGTTTGTTATTTAAAAAAATAAATAAATAAAAATGAGGGTTTAGTAACCTTTTAAGCTGGTGACAGGGCATCTTTAAATAAACCTGAATATCTTTTACATGCTTTATGTACATGAGGTCTGGATATCCACTATATACCGTTGTATAAAGTATGTATTTAAAAGCAAGAACACCGCGTGTTATCTACAACTGATGTGTATTGTAAAGTCTGTGAGACCGGGCAGATTTATATTTATTTTTCAAAACTTTTGTTAAAAAAAAAAAAAAGAGAAAAATCATCCTGGAGGAAATATTGAGATTAAATCTATAACAGACTTCAGTTGCATGGTCCGTTCTTTCAGTGTTATTACAGCACCTATTTCCAGTACACAAAAATCATATATTTTTTTTCTTGTCCACTGAGGGGCACAGTAAGTAAATCACATTTGTTGGATGTCCAACTGAGGGAGGTGGGGAATGCAGCAAATAAACAGTAACATGCCTACCAAAAAAACAGAACTGGAGACTAAAGTCCAAAGCTGGCCTCAGCTTAGGCCTTAACATCCATCTGGTAGAACTTGGAAAATGTGTTAAAAGATATTAGAAGATTAATTGGGTGAGAACCCCAGTATCCCACAATGACAGACTATATACCAGCCACAGAGAGGAGACAAGTTGAAAAAAAATCATTATTTTATTCAACTTTTCTCCTCTCTGTGGCTGGTATAGTCCGTCATTGTGTAGGATACTGGGGTTCTCATTGCGATAAATTCCTAATATTTTTGTAGGTATTCTGTTAGATGAGGCCCAATTCCATTTTTTTTTTTCATATTGGAAAATGTGTTAACAGAAGTCCAGGTGGCAGCATTGCAAAGCTGGAAAACATTATCCTGATGCTGAAGAGCACAAGAGGCACTGACATGTGCGCCTTGACTGCAAAGAGTAGAACCCAATCCTTGAGCCCATAGGCTGGAAATGGTAAAATGAGAAACTGGTTCTCCTTTATGGGGACCCTCAGGAATGAGAGTAAGTATTCCTGGAGGGAAACAATGACAGAGATAAAGTCTCAGTATCTGAACCACATTTGGGCAATGGAGGGAAATCTCCTTATGAGGAACTGGAGCCAGACAAGCTGCAACTCAACACTACCTTGTCCAAGAACAGAAATGGCTCATTACAGGATAAGGTTTCCAGCTCAAACACTTGCCTCGTAGAGGTGATGGCTACAAGACATATCATCTTATGGGTAAGAGTGGGGAGGGGGAAGTGCCATGATATTGGGCATATAACCGATCTTAATGATGCTGAGGCAAATTCTAGTTCAAACTTAGCTGTAGAAAGGAAAGTATTTGTCCAACTGAAAACTGGGGTGCAAGCCTCATGCTTCACACTAAGCAAAGTATGCTTTCCATGCACAATGATAGACCTTGCAAGAAGTAGACGTCCTGGCATCTTTCATTATGGGAATGATGAATTCTGAAATATCCCTGTACCTCAGAACCTGAGTTCAATAGCCATGCCGTTAAAGCCAGTGACCATGAAGTGGGATGGTAGATCGGTCCTTGAGACAGAAGATTTAGATGATCTGGAAGGGCCCACCAGGAGTTTTATTCGTTTTGGAGGGTCCTCACTTTTTCTAGAATCAGACATGTTGCAACTGCATGGCGGTAAAGCAATATAGCTCATGGTACAAGGCAAGCCTCAGGTACTCAAAAAAGCCAACCACTGGTAGCAGGTGTAAGATCAGAAGGCCAGAAGTGGCAAGGTCGCTGTGGGCAAGCAGCAGGAAGGGGAAAAAAAAAAAAAAAGAGTTGCATATAGGGGAAACAGCGCAAAGTGCGCACGTCACCCAGAAGATAACATTAGCGCTTAGTCTTTCAGCGTTAACCACAGGCTGGGAAATTCAAAGCCACAAAAGAAGGTAGCTTCAGGCATGCCACATAATTGGCCTTCAGAGACAGGGAAGGTACAGAAACAATGTCAACGGCTCTGGTCCTGGAAATGTCTACATGGCCATCTTGTTACCAGAATGGGGTACGGAAAGCTCTTTACGCAGGACGCAGTGTCCGAAGGTCAGTTCAAGGCTAGCCTTACAACAGCCGGTCTAGACCCCATGCTACAAAAAGAATCTTGATTAAAGAAAAGGGGCGAGACAAAAAATATCATAAGCCTTTTCACTGTAGAGTTTAAAAAAAAAAAAAAAAGATAGATGTCCACCCTCCTAGGACGGAAGCATGATGGTAGGGCACCAACATTAAAGCGGCTCTTTCTCAGCGGAACAAATGGACCCTATGGGGCTTTATCATTTTGCTGGATGAGTTTCTGATGTACCCTCCATTTAGACTGGGTTCACATATGTGCGGGTCGGTTTCATTGCGATTTTTTAAATTAGTCCAGTATGTTTTCATTCATCAGTTCAGGTGCGAATTGTTGAAGTGTACGACACTTGAACTCGCGTCTGAACCGGACTGAAAATCGTACAAGACTTTAAAAAATGCACTGCAGCTGGCCCGCACATAGGTGAACCAGCTCTATAGAAAGCCGGTTTAATGTCATGCAAATCAGATGCGGTTCAAAATGCATCCAATTTACATAGTCATGGCCAAAAATATTGGCACCCCTGCATTTCTGTCAGATAATGCACCACTTCACCCAGAAAATTGTTGGCAATTAAAAAATATTTAGGCATTTTCATGTTTATTTCTTTTGTTTGTATTGGTATGACACAAAAAAAAGCCAAATCTGACACATTTCACGCAAAACTTCAAAAATGGACTGGAAAAAATAATTGGCAGCTTCTCAAAGATGTAAAAAATAATTTCATTCCACGTTTGTGATGCTCCTGTAATTATTAATTAAACTCACTTGTATCAAATAACAGGTGCAGACAATATAGAGATCACACCGGCAACCAGTTAAAATGGTGATAAATCTACTCCAACTTTCTGTTTATGTGTAAAAGCATGGACAATTTCAAGGTTACAAGTCCTTAATGTTCCTGTGTCCACTTGGTGCAACATTGTCAAGAAGTTCACAGTCCGTGGCACTGTAGCTAATCTTCCTGGACGGTTTATGAAAAATTGAGCAGAGTTTGCCAAAACTTACCTGAGGAAGCCAAAATCCTTTTGGAAGAACAAAATCACAGCTTTTTGGTAAAGCCCATCATTCTACTGTTTTTCAGAAAAAGAAATGAGGCCTTTAAAGAAAAGAATCCAGTCCCTACAGTCAAACATGGTGGAGGTTCACTGATGTTTTATGGTTGCTTTGGTGCTTCAGGCACTGGATGTCCTGACCGTGTCCATGGCATTATGAAATCTGAAGACTACCAAAGAACTCTGGGGTGCAATGTAGGGCCCAGTGTCAGAAAGTTGGGTCTCCGGCAGAGGTCATGGGTCTTACAGCAGGACAATGACCCAAAGCACGTGTCACAAAGCACTCAGAAATGGTTTAAGACAAAGTGCTGGAGAGTACTGAACTGGCCAGCAATAAGTCCAGATCTAAAGCCCATAGAGCAGTTGTTCTCAACCTCAGTCCTCAAGTACCCCCAACGAGTCATGTTTTCAGGTTTTCCTCTACTTTGCACAGTGGCTTTAAGTCAATATCAATGACATGGTATTGCTAAGAGCTATTTTATCTAAGGGAAGTTCCCAAAACATGGCCCGTTGGAGGTACTTGAGGACTGAGGTTGAGAACCACTGCCATTGAGCACCTGTGGCGAGATCTCAAAACAACAGTTGGGAAAAGGAACCCTTCTGATCTGAGAGACCTGGAGCAGTTGGTGAAAGAAGAGTGGTCCAAGATTCCAGTAGAGGGGTGTAAGAAACTCATTGATGGTTACAGGAAGCCATTGATTTCAGTTATGTTTTTCCAAGGGGTGTGCTAACAAATGCCAATAATTTCGTCCAGTTCATTTTTGGAGTTTTGCATGGATTGTGTCGGATTTGGCTTTTTGTTTCTCCGCTTTTTTGTGTCATACCAATAACAAAAACAAAAGAAATAAAACATGAGAATGCCTAAAGATTTGTAATTGCAACAATTTTCTGGGCAAAGTGGTGCATTATCTGACAGAAAGGCAGGGGTGCCATAACCGTATGTGAACCAGGGCTGAGTCAGTAATATTGTGCCAAAACTTCCTTCTGCTCTTCATCCCATGTTGGGCTAGAGCCATCTTGTACCGTATTGCTTAGTAAACTATGATTGTGGGGCCGCTCTGCTTTATGCAGTGTGATCTGAGGGACTACAATCCCTGAGCAGTTGACCTGTACTCTGCCCATCGATATCAGAACACTGGGCTGTTTGACTTAAAGGCTAAGTTCACTTTTTTTTTTCTAAATTCCAGCTCTTCTATTGCACCAATATAGCATTGCAAAAATATCAAAGCTTTCCATAAAATCTAGACACGTACCTTACTGTCCTCCATCCATAATTCCAAACGTATCTATTGCTTCTGTCTTACATCCTTACAGACTGTAGGTCATGACACAGGAAGGAGTTGACCAGCTGACCTCATTAGCACACACCCTGCATCATCCACCCTCCCATTCCCAGGTGCACGTTTTAAAATGAAATGCAATCAATCAGTGATCACCCTTCTCACTAAATACACAATCAGATTGCATAGTGTATGGCCATCTTTATAGAAGTACATAGAAGGGAGTGAACAGAAACACTCAGCTGTCAAGCCCCTATCACAACCCCGTATCGCGGGAACTCACTTTTTTTTTTTTTTTTTGGGTTGTTGGGGAGGTGTTTTGGAGCCTTTTCACCCATCACACATAGGGCAGACCATCCACTTGAATGGGCCGCCCTACACACAGCAATCGCCCCAAAGAAGCTTCAGAACTTTTTTTTTTTTTTTTAGAGCGGAGCTTGGTGCGTTTTTTTACTGCGACTTTTTAAAAATGCAAGGAAACACACAGATGTGAACGGAGCCTCATTGTTCTTGTGTCATCGCACCAATTTCACTTTCAGGCCCCATTCACATCTAGCATAGTGGGAGCGAACGTTTTGTGTCTCGTTTTTTCCTAAAACATACATAGGGCAGCCTGCTGATTTAAATGGGCTGTGCTATATGTGGCTTACAGGACATGTTGATGTTTTGTGGGTCGTGTTTTTTTTTTATCGTGCGTTTTGCAGCATTTGTCACTCGTTTTTTTTTCACATGGCAAAATGTGTGTTTGATGTGCCATTACCCATTAATGGCACTGAAAGCGCAACTAGTAATTTTAGGTGCATAAAAGGTGGCCATACAATATACAATCTGATTGTACAATCTCCTTTAGATTTACCAATTTATATAAGAGGTATAATAATAATACCTACCTATAATATATAATTATATATATATGAAATAATAAAACCTATCTAGCCAATCACTCTATATCCGATCAGGCAGGCCCTTGCACTACATATTTGATGGCAGATCTAAAGGAGATTGTACAATCAGATTGTATAGTGCAGGGATATGCAATTAGCGGACCTCCAGCTGTCGCAAAACTACAAGTCCCATCATGCCTCTGGGTGTCATGTTTGTGGCTATCAGTCTTGCTATGCCTCATGGGACTTGTAGTTCTGCAACAGCTGGAGGTCAGCTAATTGTATATTCCTGGTATAGTGTATGGCCACCTCCACCTCTCTTCCACATTACCTTTTTTTTTTTTTTTCTTTTAAACCCGCATATGTGCCACTGATCCAGGCATTTGGGAGCTGGAAGAGACTAGCAGACCATTCTTCTAAAAACCAACACCTTCCCCCCCAAGATTAAATGTGCATTTACTGTTTATCTGGTTGCCGACCGCCCCACATACCTATACTGCAGGGCGGCGGCTCCTACAGGCGAAATCACATACCTGTACGCGATCGCCTTTTCCAAGTTTGCGGCGCGCACCGCCGACCAGCTTCCGCTGTGTGATCAGAGCCAATCAGCAGGTCCGGCAGACCCGACATCCACAAGAGTGAGCCAGAACGGCGGTCTGCCTATGTAAAGAAGCAGGAAAATGGATCTCTGTCTTCCCATAGCTAAAACATTCCCTAGGGACACATTTAACCCTTTGATCGCCCCCGTAAACCCCTTCCCTGCCAGTGTCATTAGTACAGTGACAGAGCATTTTTTTTATTTAGCACCGATCACTGTATTGGTGTCACTTTGTCCCCAAAAAGCATCACTTAGACCCCTTTCACACTGGGGCGGTTTGCAGGCGTTATTGCGCTAAAAATACCGCCTGCAAACCGCCCCTAAACAGCCTCCGCTGTTTGTTCAGTGTGAAAGCCCGAGGGCTTTCACACTGAAGCGATGCGCTGGCAGGAGAAGAAAAAATCTCCTGCAAGCCGCATCTTTGGAGCGGTGAAGGAGCGGTGTATTCACCGCTCCTGCCCATTGAAATCAATGGGACAGCGCGGCTATACCGCAGTAATACCGTGGCTATAGCCGCGCTATACAAGGGGTTTTAACCCTTTTTCGGCCGCCAGCGGGGGGTTAAAACCGCACCGCTAGCGGCCGAATACTGCGGTAAAACAGCGCTAAAAATAGCGCTGTTTTACCGCCGACGCCCCCTACCGCCCCAGTGTGAAAGGGGCCTTAGTTTCTGATTTATCCGCCGCAGTCCCGCTAAATGAATCCTGGTGAAATAAAAAATTGCCTTCAAATATTTTACAGTTTGGAGACGCTATAACTTTTGCACGAACCAATCAATATATGCTTATTGGGATTTTTTTTTTTTTTTTTACCAAAAATATGTAACAATACATATTGGCCTAAACTGATGAAGAAATTTGATAGTTATTTTTTTATTGGGTACGTTTTATAGCAAAAAGTAAAAAATTGTTTTTCCCCTCAAAATGTTTGTTTTTTGTTTATAGCGCAAAAAAGAAAAACCACAGAGGTTATTATTATTCATTATTATTATTCAGGATTTATATAGCGCCAACAGTTTGCGCAGCGCTTTACAACATCGGGGAAGACAGTACAATTACAATACAATTCAATACAGGAGGGATCAGAGGGCCCTGCTCCTTAGAGCTTACAATCTAGAAGGGAGGGTCAAGTGGAACAAAGGGTAGTAGATGTGGGGGATGATCAGATGGACCAAGTGAAAATACAGATGTTAGGTGTGGATAGGATAGTCTTCTCTGAAGAGGAGGGTTTTAAGGGATCGTCTAAAAGTTAACAGAGTAGGAGATAGACGGACATATTGGGGTAAGGAGTTCCATAGGCTTGGAGATGCTCTGGAAAAGTCCTGGAGGCGAGCATGGGAGGAGGTGATGAGTGAACTAGCGAGCAGGAGGTCTTGAGAAGAACGATTTGGTTGGTACTTTGAGACTAGGTCAGTGATGTAGCTGGGGGCAGAGTTGTGGATTGCTTTGTAGGTACAGTAGTTGTTAGTATTTTGAATTTAATTCATTGTGTGAGTGGAAGCCAGTGGAGGGATTGACAGAGAGGAGTAGCAGAGACAGAGCAGTTGGTAAGGTGGATGAGTTTGGTAGCAGCATTCATGATGGACTGAAGGGGGGATAGAGTATGCAGCGGTTGGCCAATGAGGAGGGAGTTGCAGAGTCAAGACAAGAGATAACCATGGAGTGAATTAAGAGCTTTGTTGTGTCATTGGTTAGAAAGGGGCGTATTTTGGAGATGTTCCGGAGGTTGAGGCGGCAAGATTTGGCCAGTGAGTGGACGTGGGGCTTAAAGGAGAGTTCAGAGTCCAGGACTACTCCTAGGACCTTGGCATGTGGGGATGGGCTGATAGTTGTGCCATCAATTTTGACAGAGAGATCAGGGGAAGTGGCACGTGGGGGAGGAAAAAATGATAAGTTGGGTTTTGGATAGATTAAGTTTGAGGAAGTGGTGCGACATCCAGACTGATATATCTGATAGTAAAATAGTGATACGTGAGGAGACTGAAGGAGTGAGTTGAGGGGTAGAGAGATAGATTTGAGTGTCGTCAGCCTAGAGATGGTATTGGAAACTGTGGGAAGCTATCAGCTGACCCAGGGAGGACGTGTAGACTGAAAATAGGAGAGGTCTAAGAACAGAACCTTGGGGGGCCCCAACAGAGAAAGGAAGAGGAGAGGAGGAAGTAGAATTATAGGTAACGCTAAAGGTGCGGTTAGATAAGTAGGTAGAGAACCAGCGAAGAGTACAGTCACGGAGATCAAAAGCATGGAGTTTTTTGAAGAGGAGGGGGTGGTCAACCGTATCAATGGCAGCTGAGAGGTCCAGGAGTAGGAGTACAGAATAGTGTCCCTTAGTTTTGGCCGTTTGTAGATCGTTTGTTAGTTTTAGGAGGGCAGTTTCTGTGGAATGTTGAGGACAAAATCCAGACTGAAGGGGATCAAGAAGGCTATTAAGAGCAAGGTGGACGCTCAGGGCGGTTGTAGACAAGACATTCAAGGAGTTTGGATAAAATGGGGAGCAAGGAGATGGGGCGTAGGTTGGTAAGATTGGATGGGTCCAGTGAGGCCTTTTTAAGTATAGGGCTGACAAGTGCATGTTTTAAAGAGTTAGGGAAGATGCCAGAAGAGAGTGAGAGATTGAAGATGTGGGTTAGAGAGTGTAGCATAGAGCCAGAGGGTGAATGTAGCATTTGCGAGGGAACAGGATCCAGAGGGCAGGTGGTGAGATGGACGTTAGCAAGTAATTTAGCAACCTCATCTAAAGTGGTGGGGTTGAAAGAGGGAAGTAATGATTGTACCTGTGGACATGAGGTGTAAGGCATGGGGGGTATCTGAACAGTAGAGATCTCCTCGCAAATTGTATCAATCTTCTGTTTGAAGTGATTGGCGATCTCCTGGGCAGTGAGTGAGTTGGCGGGTGGAGGGCGAAGTAGAGAGTTGAAGTTAGAGAAGAGTTGACTGGGACGGGATGATAAGTTTTTAATGAGAGTGATGAAATAGGTCTGCTTGACAGTGAGGAGGCTGGAATTGTATTTTTGGAGGGCAGAATTATACTGGCTGAAGTCTTTCTGGGACTTCGTCTTACGCCACAGGTGTTCTAGAGCACGGCTGTGTTTTTTTAGACTTCTAGTATCATCTGTTTGCCAGGGTAAAAGGGGACGGGGCCTGATTCTGTGTGTAGTGAGGGGGGCCAGTGTGGCTAGAAGTGAAGTGTTGTAGACAGAAGTGGCTAGGTTGGGGCAGGACAGAGGTGCGATTTTGTCATAGAGGTGGTCAGTTGCAGAGTAGAGAAGAGAAGGGTTGAGATGGCGAATGTTTCTATGGGTGACCTTTCGGTATATGGAGGGTGAGGAGGCGGAGGTGAGGGAGAGAGTGAAGTTAATAAGGTAGCGATCAGAGAGAGGATAAGGATAGTTGGAGAGGTTGCATGGAATCCATAGGTGGGAAAAGACAAGGTCAAGGGTATTGCCTTCAGTGTGAGTAAGAGCATGTATCCATTGCTTCAGGTCAAAGGAGGAGGTTAGGCTGAGAAGTTTGGAAGTGGAATGAGTGTTAGTATTAATAGGGATGTTGAAGTCCCCAAAAATGATTGTGGGGATTTCAGAAGAGAAAATTAGGGTAGCCAGGCAGAGAAGTCATCAAGAAAGGATGATACTGGACCAGGGGGCCGGTAGATCACAGCGATCCTTAGAGAAACTGGAGAGAAGAGACAAATGCAGTGCGCCTCAAATGAGGAGAGTGACAGAGAGGGAAGTGGGTGAAGTACTTGAAAGGTGCTATGTGGGTCTAAAAGGATTCTAACACCCCCTCCTTTGCATCCGCTGGGTCTGGGGGAGTGAGTCCAAAGAAGACCACCATGGGAGAGAGCAGCAGAAGACAGTGTCAGATTCGTGAAGCCAGTTTTCGGTAATGGCAAATAGATTAAATGAGTTAGCGATAAAGAGATCGTGGAGGGAGGTGAGTTTGTTACAGACAGAGCGAGCATTCCAAAGGGCACAAGAGAAAAGGGAGTCTGGTCTTGGGAAGAAGAGAAATGGGAACTATGTTGTGTGCATTGCGGCTGCAGCCAGAGGGTGTACGATAATGGGTGTGTTGACTACAGTTAGATGAAGGAGGCCCAGGTGACCAAATACCAAAAGAAAGCTCTACAGTATTTGGGGGGGGTACAGCATCGTAAGACATGCCTTCCCTCTTGCCAGAATGGCAATGTGCCTTGTTTACATAGGCAGATCGCCATTCTGGCTGATGGGCAGGTGCTGGTGGATGTTGAGCTTGCGGTCCCCACTGTGTTCAATCACAGTAAGAGCGAGCCGCCAGTAGCACACATTCGCACCACCTCCCCGGAAGTGCAGGAAAAAAAAAAAAAAAAAAAAAAAAAAAAAAAAACACACACAATCCTGCGCACAGCTGCCACCCTGTAGCAGTAAAACTGCTATAGGGTGGTCACCAAGCGGTTATAGAAATTGCAGCAGACATTTTAACCATTACAAGTATTCCTGGGGAGAACTTTGCTAGTTGCAAAATTAGATATTGCAGCAACTCTACAAACGTGGCTTCATGTAAAAATCTTAAAGCGTAAGTTCCCACTTACACAAATTGGCTGTGGGTTTCTCTGCATCCTATTCGCATAACAGCAGAGAGTGTGACTGTCTAACAATAGAACTGGTATTTATTGATTTATTTTCAAGAAAACATCGCACCCGGCCTCCGAACGATCAGAGATTTCAGGAACAATCTGGCCCACCAGAAATCTCTATTGTCAATATCTGGCACAATCCGAGTCCTTCTACGGCTCACACGGGTGAGACGGTAGAAGCACCCCTCCCGCCTCCTGTAAGAATGATCAATAGGCTGAACTAACACTACGATTGTTCTTACAAACGAAAATATGGTTGATAAATGGTACCTTGAATAATATTAGATAGATAGATCTATCATTGCTGCCCCTTTGCACCATTTTTTTTTTTTAAACTTGGTCGGTGAATGGGTAAAGGTGTTGGCACTATAAAACGTGTGAATAAATAAAAGGTACACCGTAAGAGCTCTCTGTGTCCCTGGTGGTATCTATTCCCACATCCTCAGCCTTCCTGGAGGGGATCTTACAGCAAAGAGATGTTCACCTAGGATCTATCTGGTCCATTCAATCAAAAGCGCAATTTGACTTACTGTAAAAAGTGGTCAAACACCTTTGTCAAGTTGCCATCTACCTCATGAACACTCATGGTAAAGTGTATATTTGAAGAACCATCAAACCAGAAGAGATTTTTTTTTTTTTTTTTTAATGTTTATGGCATTGGGATTGTTACTTTGGGCTTTATTAGTTTGCTTTTTTTGCACATGGTTCATTTGCACCATATTTTATGATTGTTCTTACAGTGAAGAGCATCACAGCTGTAAAAAAGATGATACCTGGATGATGCCTGTAACTGCAGGCAACAGATATCACTCAAAGTTTGCGGCGTCATATGACGGTGGGCAGGCAAGAAGTGGTTACATTTTCACTTGATTTTTTTTTTTTTTTTATAGAAAAAAAAAGTCAACCACTTTAGGAATGAATATAGAGAGACTAAAAAGGAGAGTGGACTTTAGAGGCACACGGGTAGACCATATAAAAGTAAATAAAGGTTTTTATTTGTAGAAAAATGTATACATATATATATAAAATTTATGAAACTGTTATAGGACCCACACAAATTCTGAAAAACACCTATATTGATCAACCACTGGGTGTAAGTTCCAATGATGGTAACCAAGTGAGGATGTAAACATGGAATAGTTTGAGACAGAGTGTGACTCCAAGTACAGGATATTCGCTTTACATGTTGTGCGTAAGAATACGCTTCTTCAGGAGCACAAAGATAAATAAGATATTTTGTGCAAATAAATTTGTCGCCGGACTTTGGGAAGGTAGGTAACCAACCAGTCCAGGGTGTGGAGTCATAATCATCAACCGCAGAGGTTTAACGTTGTCGTTTGCTGGTAAGCAAAAGGATATATGAATATACCCAGGGAAAAATGGCTAACACACAGCAGAAAAGACACATGTTGGTGGTGTAAACCAGCGTGTCTATCAAGACAACAATGCTGTCCAAACAAAGTAGAGAAAGACAGGCTTAAAGCTCAAGAGGCCTGTACCAATTATGGTTCATAGCAGATCATAATTGGATACCAGGAGGCATACACACCACAGCTTGAACCTTGAGGTACCAACCTCTTTAGCTTTAAGCCTGCCTTTCTCTTTGTTTGGACAGCCTTGTTACCTTGATAGACACATGCTGGTTTACACCACCAACATACCTGTCTTTTCAGCTGTGTGTTGGCCATTTTTCCCTGGGTATATTCATATATCCTTTTGCTTACCAGCAAACTACAACATTAAACCTCTGCGGTTGACGATTATGACTCCACACCCTTAACTGGTTGGTCACCAACCCAAAGTCCGGTGGCAAATTTGTTTACACAAAATATCTCATCTATGTGCTCCTGAAGAAGCGTATTCTTACACGCAACATGTAAAGCGAATATCCTGTACTTGGATTCACACGCCGACGCAAACTATTGTAACCATGGTTACATACTCACTTGGTTACCATCGTTAGAACTTCAACCACTGTACCATTGGGTGTGTCAATATAAGTGTTTACATTGGAAGGGTTGTCAGAATTTGTGTGGGTCATATATCAGTTTCATAAATTGTATATATATCTATGTATAATTTTTTAAAATATTTTTCTACAAATAAAAACCTCAATTACTGTTATATGGTCTACCCGTGTGCCTTTAAAGTCCACTCTCCTGGTCTTTAGTCTCTTTATATCCATTATCATAATCTCTCAAAAAAACTTTAGGAATGAATGTGATGTGTGCCTCAAAAACAAGGTATAATATTACGTAAGTAGGGGTACCATCACCCGTAAATGAATATTTGACAAAAAGAGCCCAGGGCTGCCCCAATCATACCCCTGGCAAACAGGAAAATAGGCTCTTGGTACCCAGGAAGTGACAAGTTTTTTTTTATATATAAAATGCAAACATTTTATTTGTACAAATTCATTAAAAATAAACATACCCATATATATGAATAAAACAGCAATTACAGCAGTGCACACGTGCTTGTTAATTCTTAGTAGTGATTGATGATTCCTCCTGAGAGGACTATGCATCGAGACTTACTACATCTTGTGCCCTTAATAACTACTGGGGACAAGCCATCATCACAAAGGGCACACAAGATGTAGTAAGTCTTGATGCACAGTCCTCTTCAGGAGGAATCGTCAATAACTACTAAGAATTTACAAGCACATGTGCACTGCTGTAATTGAGATAGACACACAAACACACATTTTGTTTTTAATGAATTTGTATAAATAAAATGTTATAATTTTCTAAAAACCATCGTCACTTTCTGGGTACCGAGAGTCCACTTTTGTTTGCCAGGGGCATGATTGGGGCAGCCCTGGGCTCTTTTCTTCCACACTTTAGGAATGAAACGCGTGGACACAAGCAGTGTCTGTCAACTGGTTTTATTAACACATGTACATTTTACTTGTCTTCAGGCTTGTTGAAGCAATAAGTCAGACAACACTTTCCACAGTAGTGCCTGTCAAAGTGACTGGCCATGAAGACTCCAGCACCGCACTCATCAGATGGACATTCACGCCTCAGGCGGCTGATTTTGCCATTCTCATCAACCTGCAAGACATAGGAAACGGTATTAAAAAGGTGCACATCATACAATGTGTACCATACTTACAGCAACAAACCTACAAATAAAGGAACTTCAGATCACTACAATTCAGTGCCCAAGTACTTTCCCACATTGCTGCTCTTACTCACCCCACTGACCTAGGTAATTAATCTTTGTCCACCCAAAATCTTGCAAGATCCTGGTGCCACCATGCATGCCATGATATATAGCACATCATCTTTGTTGTGGGCACATTATCTTAGTGGACTGCTGCCATGTTTACAGAGTCCTGACTCTAGATGGCGTTTTGAGAACCTATTCATGCTATTTGTAATGTAGTAACTGGGTACTAAAACAGAAGTATTTTTTTGGTTTGTTTTCACTTTTTATAGCACCTTAACTAAGGCTCTATGGCATTGTACCACGCAAAATTAGGTTGGTGTAAAGCCTCTTCTTAAAGATGATAACTGCAGCCTTAGATGTACAGGTTTCAAAAGACATCTGACTAGGGAGTTTGAAGGAGAGAATATGTTGCCATTCAGACCTGCAGCTTTCTTACCTTGTAGTACTTGAGCACAGCAAGCTTGACCTTCTTCCTCTTATGCTTGTTCTTCTTGGGGGTGGTGTAAGACTTCTTCTTCCTCTTCTTAGCACCACCACGGAGCCTCAGCACCAGGTGAAGTGTGGACTCCTATAGGATAAACAGGCAGATATAAAGTCTAATATGACTATTAAGACAAAAACCACTTCAAGGCCACCTAACTGGAAAAAAAAGTCATGGTTTTGAAGTGAAATACCTGGCTGCAGCTGAATACCATAACCCCAGTGTTAAAAATTCTCAGCAGCCACTGCCCTTTCTCATAAAAGCGATCAGAGCGGCAGATTAGCCGCTGGATCACTTTTAGAAGCAGAATGAGGGGTCAGCCCCACCACTTTACGGTGGTTCTGACTCATCAGGAAGCACAGGAACCAATCCAGCGGTTGTAGACACCGGCCATAGAAATCAGCAGAGGAAAGATGGCCTAATCGCTCAACACTATGAACTAGGAGGCCAGGAGCAATGTCGTGATGTCACTTCAGGTTCCTGAACAATGTAAACAATGCTATTTATTTTCTTCAAAGCATTAATTTTATTTTTGATCTGATGCTTTCCATTGTAGAGAGATGCGAGGTCTTATAGGCCCCAGATCTCTCCATAAAGAGGACCTGTCATGCTTTGTTGTTACAAGGGATGTTTAAATTTCTTGCGACAGCAATTAAAGTCTACACATTGCTTGCAGTTTGAGGTTTTATAGATTGTAAGCTTTGTGAATAGGGCCCTTCTAATCCTTCTGTATTGTAACTGCACTGTCTGCCTTTATATTGAGTGTTGAGATGCTTTACATAAACCTGGCTGCAGAGCCACATTTAAATTTTAAACCCGTCAAAACCACTCTCCTAAATGATCATTGGATCCAAAAGGTGTGTGGGGACAACCAAGCTCAGCTTACAAGAGTCAGAAATTTGCATTATTAAAAAATCCAGTTAACAGTCTTTTTAATAGAATACTAAAAAAAAGGTAACCTCTGCCCCCATTACACACAATTTGCAGAAATCTCTTGTTAAGCTGAGCTTCTGATATATATCTATATCTTTTTCAATAGAAAGCAAAGTACTTTAATCATACTGGAAGACTACCCATTTGCAAAATTTAAGAGAACAATCCTGGTCACAGCTTTTTACTAAGTGATAGAGACCCACCTTCTGAATGTTATAATCTGAGAGTGTGCGGCCATCTTCAAGCTGTTTGCCAGCGAAGATCAACCTCTGCTGATCAGGAGGAATACCTGTAGGGACAAGTAGACATTAGATATCCGAAAACCAAAGCATATCTGGTCACTGAAACTAAAAAAGGAATACAAATGTATAGTTAAAATTACTGCAAGAGGTAACAGTGGACACAATCCGTTACCACCTCCGATTAACAATAGTTGTGCTTAAAATGCAGAAAGTTCACCTTTTGGAACGGGTTACATGATTCAGGAATCTCCTCCCCGCACTTTCACAATTTGAAAACAGCATGGCTCCGTCCACATTGTTTTCTGTGAATGAACAGCCTTTGCGGCTGATGTTTTCTAGCTCTCAATGAACTGCAAGGGTGCTGGTGAGCGCTCCTGTAGTCCATTGAGCTTCCTGGACTTCTATGGGCAGACATTGTAGTGACAGTCTGCAAGAGGCCAAGACTGCACCCGGAATCTGCTGATACTGAGTGAAATGCTTTACAGCAAGCATAGGCAACCTGAGGGCCCTCCAGCTGTTGTGGAACTACATTTCCCATGAGGCATTGCAAGGTTGGCAGTTACAATTACTCCCAGAGGCATGATGGGACTTTTAGTTCTGCAATAGCTGGAAGGCTTACCCCTGCTTTACAGGCCCCCAAAAATTAATAAATGCATTTTTTTTTACCTGCAAAAGGTAAGCTTTTTTTTAAAGGATAAGCACCCCCCCCCTTCTTGTGAGAGTTTTTAATAGAGCCCAATTATGTAACTATGCACCATCAGCTAACGTTTTAAACTTACAAGACCTCCACTGGCTTGAATGAAACCTGTCCCCTCCTAGTTAACCGGCCGACAGGCTACTGACATCAACAGAGTCCTAAACAGTGAATGTACCGACAGCACCAAGGAGGGATTGGAAGAACACAGGCTGTGCAGCATTAGGTGTGTCTCTTCTAGCTGAGATCAAATACATTTTAAAATTAACCCCAACTTTGGTGCTGCAACAATTATACCCATAACAGGCAAACTGTCTTTTTACACTGTTCTTACAAATTCACTAAACGCACTCATGAGCTTCATGTACCTTTCCACTTTAGGTATTTTGGGAAAACCGGTATCTTTTCCAGCAGGTACTTGTTCCCCCACCCTTCACTGCCCGCCTAGGTGAGGATATTTGCCAGTTGCCACCACACTCATGGACAGGTGTTACATTTATGCCACCGCTTTGTGCCATGATAAAGTGGCTAATGTGTGCATGTGCAGAAGTTGGGTCAACATGGCCCAGCCATTCAAGTAGATGAACTGAGCAAAGCAGAAAGACAGCCAGCCGAAAAAAAGTACCTAGGACCAGCTAGAGCACCAACAGTGCAGTGCTGGAAGGCTTCATCCGATAGGCAAGTCTGTCTGTGTATGTATGTGCGGATTTGTGGAGTATACTAACACACACATACACACCTAAAAAGGTGTTAAAGGCAAAAAGGTTTTGTATCTTAATGCATGCTATGCATCAAGACAAGAAGCCTTGTGTGCAGCAGCCCCCTAATTACTTACCTGAGGTCCCTCTAGATCCAGCAATGTTGGAGGAATGTCTCATCCCTACGGGACTCCCCTCACTAGCTGAGACAGCAGCGCCATTGGCTCCCGCTGCTGTCAAAGTCAGTAAGCCAATGAGAATAGAATGGGGCCGGGCTCAGTGTCAGAATACACAGGGAGCTGCGACTCTGCTCAGGTGCCCCCATAGCAAGCTGCTTGCTGTTGGGGGCACTCCACAGGTGGGAGGGGCCAGGAGAGCCAAAGAGAGACCCAAGAAAAGGAGGATTCGGGCTGCTCTGTGCAAAACCACTGCAACAGAGTAGGCAAGTATAACTTGTTCTTTTTTAATTTTATTAAAAATAACAGAAATTAGACTTTACAATCACTTTAATTTCGCTTTAGGTGCGTGTAGTAAAAGTAAGCAGCTATAGTATTTGCAGCAGCCAACTTCTCATACACAAGTGAAATAAACAGAACCAACCTTCCTTGTCCTGAATCTTGGCCTTGACATTTTCAATAGTATCAGAGGGCTCGACCTGGAAAAAGAATTGTATAAACATCAGATGCGTGACAATACTTCACTTTCTGCTAGCAGTATGACTGTCGTTTTAACCAACTACCATTTCTATCACATTTACAGCTGTAAAGTACAAAGCAGAGATTTGCCTTTATGGTCAGAGCTGGAGCATATGGGGGGTGGGGGGGGATCAGGTAAGTAAAACTGCTTTTCCCACCAAGACATTAACAAGCATGCAACCCTGGGGCAACACTGCGGAGAGGGGGATTTTTCCTCTGGAAATAGTGTTTCATCTGTAAGTAAGCCTCAGCCAAGTCACCTGATTCCGAAGGGACCCTCACCAAGATCAGATGACTGGTATCCCCCCCCGGGAATTGCACTTGAGCTTATGCTTCACTCTAATGGGGGGAGATTTACTAAAACCAGAGCACACAGAATGTGGTGCAGCTCTGCTTAGTAACCAGCTTCTAACTTCAGCTTGTTCAACTTTAACAAAAGCTGAAACTTGATTAATTTATGCGCAGAGCTGCACCATGCAGTTTAAGAGCCCTTTTGGGCAATAAAAAAAAAGCCCCTCTCCATTGAAATGAATGGGAAGCTCCCCAAAATGGTTCTTGAAGTTTCAAGCACCTCAGTGTGAAAGGGCTCTTACAGCAGAGGTCCGCTGAAAAATTATTACAAGCCAGCAGCTACAAATACGGCTTCACTTCCTAGTTCCCTACTGCGCATGCACGAGTCACGCTGCGCGTCCTCTCTGATCCCTGCTGTGTTCTGTGTCTCACAGAATGGTGGAGGAGAGTGTAGGCGCCCGAAGTGCGTAGGTCACCGCAAGTGCCGCGGTGATCTATGCCAGGAAGTGGGAGCAAATACCTGTATTAGACAGATATCTGCTCCCTCCTTCCCCCTGGAAGGTGCCAAATGTGACACCGGAGGGAGGGGATCCAAAAAGTGGAAGTTCCATTTTTGGGTGGAACTCCACTTTAATAACCCCCAATGGGATTCAGCATCCATGCAATGCAAAACAATTGTAATCTTAAAGCAAAACTTTACCAAACAATAAATGATCCTTAGCAATTTGACACAGAATGGAATTCTGATTTTTTTCAAAATGGATTTTAAGTGCAGCAATCCCATCTGATTGTTTTTTTTATATATGACCTGTGGAAGGGTCTGATTGCACTGCTACATCTGGATCGTGTGCAATATATATATACACACATACATACATACATACATACATACATACATATACACACACACACACACACACACATATATATATATATATATACATATAATTTTTTCTAAATAAATTTTAAGTGAGAGACAATGAAAATATATATATATTGTCACACACATACATACCCCCCCCCAAAAAAAATGTTGACTTATCCAGCAACAGTTTCAAGCAACCTTTTTTTGGCTCCTGAAAAAGAGCAGTCACTCAAAACTGTTGCTGTGAGCCCTGGTTCACATTGATGCGATTTCACATGTCAAATTAGCAGCAAAGACAGCCTCTGAATCAACGCGACACCGCTCCGATTCCCAGAGGTAGTTTCTGTACTACTTTTGGGAATTTGCGGGTGCGATCTCCACTGACATCTGCGCAGAAAAACCCGCACAAATGTCTCTGAAATCGCCCCCCGAAGTCGGGACCGACATGCAGGAACGAAATTGTGCGAGTTCAGCCGAACTTCATACAATTTCATTCCCGCAGTCAGTGTAAACCTGGGCACAAGCCCAATTCACATCCGTGTGCTCCGGGGATGCGCATTTCTTCACTAAGGATGAGCTCCGGCGTGTTCGCACAGCCCACGTACAGAACCCGCCAGGAAGTCGGCGCTGCGCTGATCACAGGCGGTGAGACATTTCCCGATCTCTGCAGCCGCACATTGGGACAGTGTCTCACTGCCTGTGATTAGCGCAGCGCCGACTTTCTGGCGGGCTTTGCACGTGGGCTGTGCGAACACGCCGGAGCTCATCCTTATTCTTCACGTTTTCCTGGAATGCATGGGGGAGAAAAAACAAAAAAACAAAACAGACATCACACCAGCTGTACCATGAATTACCAACACCCAAATTGCAGCCAGGAAAGTAGCATTTTGTCACACAATAACCAGCCAAAGCTCAACACCTAAAAAGGTGTAAGAACTTTTGGTGCATTATTCATGCAGACAGCGGCCTATTCATGTGAATGGACTTCCCCACACACACACAGAGGTGAATGGGGCCTTTAGGCTTTCATTGATTGGACATCACATTCCATAGAGGCCCCTCTGGCAGTGGCAGTTCTGGGTCATTGTGATTTACTAAAACTGGAGTGGAAAATCTGGTGCAGCTGTGCATGGCAGCCAATCAGCTTCTATCTTCAGAATGCTCAGTTAAGCTTTGACAATAAAACGTGGAATCTGATTGGCTGCTATGTAGATCTGCAGCAGACTTCACTCTCTCTCCAGTCCAGCACGTGGAGATCGGACACGTGGTGTTAGTGGGGGGTCCTCTATGTGAGTCCCGGGCTGCCCCCCGCAGCTGCCTGTCCCCCTCATCTCCTCTCCCTCACACAGCCATGGCCGCCACACGCACCTCGAGGGTGATGGTCTTCCCCGTCAGCGTCTTCACGAAGATCTGCATGGTGACGGCGGACCCACCTGTGACAGGAAGAGAGAGAAGGTCATTCCATGCACCGACTACACCCCGTCCCGCCCTCCTCCGGGGCCCGCCACACCGGCTACAACCCCGCCGTCCCCGGAGCCGATCCGCCACACTCACCTCCTGCTAATGGCGGATCCTGGAGAGAGGACCTCCTTCCGGCCGCTACGGGGTTTTCCTAGCCGCTCCACAAGGGCGGTGGGCGGGGCAGAGCTGTCCGCGGCGGTGCCTGAGCGAAAGACCGCACGTTATTCGCAGCGGCGAGCCGGTTTGACGTTCAAACTCGTTCGGTTTACTTTGTTGTGTCAATTCTTATACAATAAATAATAGTAAAAGCTGTTTTGAATTGGTCTAATATGAAGGACCCCACCCTTCAGACGCAATGCATTCTGGGACTCGTAGTCCTGTCAGATGGTCCGGCTTCCTGTATGCTTATTTTCGTTTCAAAACAACACAATTACACTTTAAGGAGATTTGTATAGTCGTAATTACACGGTGCGATTAGCTAGCATGCTATTTTTCAAAAGACGGGGATTTTTAATAAGTACGATGCGCGCGCACCACCTCCCCTGTGAGCCCGCCCTGTCAGTCCCTTCCCCGCCCCTCTGGCTTGGTGACTCCCCATCTCCCCCTCTGTCATTCTGAACCGCTCTAGTTTGGTAACGCCCCCTTTCACCCAGTTGGTCCGTCCTTCTGTCATTCACAGAGGTTCAGTTTGATAACGCCCACTCCCCCATGTAGGCTCTCTACTCCTGGTAACGCCCCCTAACAACCATCTTAGTAACAGGCATATATAATACACAGAGTGCCCTGGTAGAGCCCTGTATGCAGAGAGTGAGCCTGGAGCTGGGTAAGGAGTACAGGGCTCACAGCTCAGTGACTGGGCTTAGTGAGATCATAGGTGATATCTTTTGTAAATTATGTCCAGAGGCAGGCCTAGACTAAGATGAGAAATGTCTGCCAATCAGATACAGTTATTTGGGCTTCTTTTACATCTATGAGTGATAAAATCCTTTTTTAACAAAGTTTTCAGTGTAACTTTGGACACTCCTGAGAACTCTTGGGGTTGAGGGACCTACCGAAAAAACTCTTGGGGTGCAGAGATACACCTGGGAACTCCTGGGGTGGAAGGTCACACCCAGGAACTTTGGAACTTGAGGGACCCACCTGGGAACTCTTGGGGTTGAGGGACCTACCCATAAAACTCATGGGGTGCAGAGATACACCTGGGAACTCCTGGGGTGGAAGGTCACACCCAGGAAATTTGGAACTTGAGGGACACACCTGGGAACTCTTGAGGTTGAGGGATGCACCTGGGAACTCTTGGGGTTGAGGGACACACCCGGAAACTCTTGGGGTTGAGGGATGCACCCGGGAGCTCTTGCGGTTGAGCGACGCACCCGGGAACTCTTGAGGTTGAGGGACGCACCCGGGAACTCTTGGGCTTGAGGGACACACCCGGAAACTCTTGGGGTTGAGGGACGCACCCGGGAGCTCTTGCGATTGAGGGACGCACCCGGGAACTCTTGAGGTTGAGGGACGCACCCGGGAACTCTTGGGGTTGAGGGACTCACCCGGGAACTCTTGAGGTTGAGGGACCCAACCATAAAACTCTTGGGGTGCAGAGATACACTTGGGAACTCCTGGGGTGGAAGGTCACACCCAGGAACTTTGGAACTTGAGGGACACACCTGGGAACTCTTGAGGTTGAGGGACGCACCTAGGAACTCTTGGGGTTGAGGGATGCACCTGGAAACTCTTGGGGTTGAGGGACGCACCCGGGAACTCTTGCGTTTGAGGGATGCACCTGGGAACTCTTGAGGTTGAGGGATGCACCCGGGAACTCTTGGGGTTAAAGGACCCACCCGGGAATTCTTGAGGTTGAGGGTCCCACCCGGGAACTCTTGAGGTTGAGGGACCCACCCGGATATTCTTGAGGTTGAGGGACCCACCCGGGAACTCTTGTGGTTGAGGGACCCACCCGGTAACTCTTGAGGTTGAGGGACCCACCTGAGAATTCTTGAGGTTGAGGGATACACCAATGAACTTTTGAGGTTGAGGGATAAACCCAGGAACTCTTGAGGTTGTGGGACCCACCCGGGAACTTTTGGGGTTAAAGGATATATCTGGGAACTCTAGGGATTGAGGGACACACCTGGGAACTCTTGAGGTTAAAGGACACACCTGGGAATTCTTGGGATTGAGAGACATACCCAGGAATAGCCAACAAGATGTTCCCTTCACTGGTAGTCAGTGAGATGCTCCTTTACATTGGTGACCAGTGGGATGCTTCTGTACATTGGTGACAAGTGAGCCGCTCCCTTACATTGGTGTCAATGAGATGGTCCCTTACTTTCAAGGTCAGTGAGATGCTCCCTTGCATTAGTAATCAATGACAATGGTGATAATTGGAAGAGTCATTGAGAGAAGGTCCCAATTACACTGGGGGCCGGTGGGAAGAATGCTCCCTACGTTGGTGGTCAGTGGGAAGAATTACATCTTTTTAGCTAATCATTAGTGTCAGTGATTACCTATCTGAGAGTTAGAAATCACCCAAGGAACCCCTAGTAATCTCTGGAGGAACCCTGGTTGAGAGAAAAAAAAAATATATGTATGTTCTGTATATATTATACATGTGTGTTTTAATACAAGGGTAATATAGATACTGATCACAGACAGGGGTACTGAAAGCCTGCATGGCTTCAGAAACTTTATGAGTTCCACCCCACACAACCCCATCCTGCGCTGGTTGAAAACATTTCAATAGTACCAGAATACTACATGCCAAATAAAACCTATTTAGTTGGTACACCATTAGAAAAAATGTAATGTGTTTGGAAATTATAAAAGCTTTTGTATTGTTGCATGTAAATCATACATGCCTGGCTGCCTGAAAATAAAATGTACAGTATCAGCTGCTATGTTATCTCAATAACGTCTAGAAATCTAAAATGTAATGTATATCTAAACCCAACAACAAAATTTTAATATATTGCAGCTTGATAGTCTTTGGAGGTTGGGCTGCTCTAGCTTTCTTTTTTCCTACTAATTACATTCTCTGCAAGTAAAGAAAAATACCTTGATCCCACCAGAAGTCCAGTGTCCTTGTAACATCCTGTCAACTGAAATCTCAATGCTATCCAATATCCACCAATGCAATACATCACATTTTTGTTTTGGGGTTTAGATTTAGTTTTAAGACTACTACGGTTGTGTTTATAGGCTCCTGTGACCCAAGGGTGAGTACTAGATGGGGAAATTCCAGTGAGATGCATTTGATGAAGATGAAAATACATAAGTCTCCATCTTTTCGACCATTATAGGTTGTTTGTTTTGCAACTTCTCTTAAAGAGGACCTCTGCCCAACCTTTTTTTTTTTTTTATGACCCTGCTTACCTGAAGGTGGTATCTGCACATTTCAGATACTCACCCATCCAGTGGATCCAGCATTGTCCCAGTGAGCTCCTCTCATGCCCGGTCACAGCTCCGTCCCAGTGTTCAGTTTGGCCGTGCACACACGGGAGGACTTTTCGGCATCAAAGGTCCGACGGTCTTTCCGACTGACTTTCAACGGACTTTTGACGGACTTCCGACGGGCTTTCGAACGAACGGGCCTGCCTACACACGATCACACCAAAGTCCGACGGATTCGTACGTGATGACGTACACCAGACTAATATAAGGAAGTTGATAATCAGTAGCCAATAGCTGCCCTAGCGTCGGTTTTCGTCCGTCGGACTAGCACACAGACGAGCAGATTTGTCGACCAGACTCGAGTTCGTCGGAAAGATTTGAAACATGTTCCAAATCTAAAGTCCGTCTGATTTTCAACTGAAAAAGTCCACTGCGGGTCTGATGAAGCCCACACACGGTCGGATTCAGTCCAGTCGAAAAGTCTGCCCATGAGTACACGGCATTTGATGTTATGGAGAGTCCCACCGGCTCTTCCAGGTTCAGCAGGCGGGTTTCTCAATGACACGCCCCCTCCTCCTTTCTTTGAATGGATGGTTAAGCCTCCCGGGATATGTGACATGCTGGATGCGCGTCAGTCACCTAATGCGAATGACACGCACGGGGAGGAGGGACCGGACTTTTTTTCTTAGGTTAACAAAAAAAAAAAAAGAAAAAAAGACCAATACTGCTGCAGGATGGGAGGAGGGGTAGAATAAAGGGAACTTGAGGAAGAGGGTGAAGGTCCGCTTTAAATGTTCTCCAAACCCATCTGATGCAAACAAAAGCCCACTGGAACCGGCCCTAATATGATTTTGAGACCTGTCACCAGCCATTGCAGACAAGCCAACCTAGAAAAATTTTTCAACATTATACGGCACAGCTAATGGTGAGCACTCTACTCCAATCTGAATCTTATAAAGAAATAGATGAGGGAGTAATTCCTAATTGAAAGATCGTTTATTTAATTAGTGCCTTTCCAACTTTGTCTAGGTCTGCTACTCTAGGCCTATGGACAACTCTACAGCAGAGAACAGCAGTAGTGTGAGAGGACCTCTGACCTGCCTGGCTCATCCTCCCAAGCTGAAGTAAGTGACAGGATAGGGATGCCGCACACTTATTGGGTACAGAGTGTGGAGCCCAATGTGGTTGTGTTATGGAAGTTGGACACAGACTCACACTTTGGGGTTGATTTACTAAAGGAAAATAGGCTTTGCACTTTAGAAGGGGAAGTTGCACTCTGCTAGTGCAGTTGCTCTAGAGCAGGAGTGTCCAAACTTCTTACACAAAGGGCCAGTTTACTGTCCTTTGGGCTTCAGGTGGGCCGGACTTTGGCCAGTGTCAGTAGAAAATGTCACAGTATCAGTGGGAGTAAACACTGTCCCGTCATTGGTTTTAGCAGGGGGAATAGTGCTCCATCAATGGTGTCAGTGGGAGGAATTATGCCCCATCATTGGTCTTCGTAGGAGAAGCAGTGCTCCATTGATGGTGTCAGTGGGAGGAATAGTGCCCCATCATTGGTCTTCGTAGGAGAAGCAGGGTTCCATCGATGATGTCAGTGGGAGGAATAGTGCCCCAACATTGGTCTTAGTAGGAGGAGCAGTGCCCCATCAATGGTGTCAGTGGGAGGAATAGTTCACCCATCATTGGTCTTAGTTTGAGAAACCGTGCCCCATCAATGGTGTCAATGGGAGGAATAGTGCCCCATCATTGGTGTCAGTGGGAAGAATAGTTCCCCCATCATGGGTCTTAGTAGGAGAAACCGTGCCTCAATGGTTTCAGTGTGAGGAATGATGCCCCATCATTGGTCATAGTAGGAGGAACAGTGCTCCATAGATGGTATCAGTGGGAGGAATAGTACCCCATAATTGGTCTTAGTAGGAGGAGCAGCTCCCCATTGATGGTGCCAGTGGGAGGAATAGTGCCCCATCATTGGTTTTCATAGGAGGAGCAGTGCCCCATTGATGGTGTCAGTGGGAGGAATAGTGCCCCAACATTGATCTTAATAGGAGGAATAGTGCTCCATCATTGGTTTTCATAGGAGGAGCAGTGCCCCATTGATGGTGTCAGTGGGAGGAATAGTGCCCCAACATTGATCTTAATAGGAGGAATAGTGCCCCATCAATGGTGTCGGTGGGAGGAATGGTGCCTCATCATTGATGTAAGTTGGAGGAATAGTGTCCCGAGGGCCGGATAGAAGTAAGCAAATGGCCACATCTGGCCCCCAGGCTGTAGTTTGGAGACCACTGCTCCAGAGCTTAGTAAATGAGGGGAAGCTTCACTTTGCAAAGCCTACCCAATCACATGCAAGGGAAATAAAAAAAAAACATTTTTTTGCTTGCACATGATTGGATGATGAAAGTCAGCAGAGCTTCCCCTCATTTACTAAGTTCTGGAGCAAAATGCAAGTATGCAATACAAATAATTGCTGGAGATCAGTTTTAAGGAGAAATTTGGAAAATTTGAATACTGAATAATAATATTTATTTGATTAATGTGTAAACCTGCGAGCTAGCATCTCATGGATTTACATTTTAGTATATTTATATATATTTCAATATGTTTAATGCATCGTATAGACACCACAGTGTTGTCCTAATCTCAGGAAAACAGGATCAACCAGAAAAAAAATCAACCTAGACTTGTTGGTGTGGGACCCTGGTGCCCAACCTGCAGCCCTTTGGTATATGATGTGCAGACCTCGGCACTAGGGATGTACCAATACCGGTATCAGTGCCGATACTGAGTATTTTCATAAATACTCGTGAAAATGCTCGCAATACCTGAAACCAATACTTTGCAGCGCGATTTGCACCCATACAAAATGAATGGGCTCAAATCGCATCGCAAAGAATGGCCTGCAATTTGAACAGGAATGCAGTGCGATTCCTGTCTGAATCGCATGCAGTTTCCTGTACACTAATCCTGTGTGAACCCAGGCTAAAATCATTGACAAGCCTGGGTTCACACAGGAGCGGTGCGGAAAACACATGCGATTTGGATAGGAATCGCACCACATTCCTGTTCAAATCCTATGCAATTCTTTGCAGTGCGATTTGTGCCCATTGATCCTGTATGGACGCAAATCACACCGCAAAGTATCGGTACTCTGTATCGGTGAGTACCTACTCAAAAGTATCGGTACATGTACTCGCTGATTTAAAAAAAAAAGGCTAAATGTAAAGTTATGCACTTGGGGGCTAAGAATATACATGTATCATACATACTGGGGGAGTACAACTGGGGAAATCCCTAGTGGAGAAGGATCTGGGGGTTTTGGTAGATCATAAGCTCAATAATAGCATGCAATGCCAAGCTGCGGTTTCCAAAGAGAGCAAAGTCCTTTCTTGTATTAGGAGAGGTATGGACTCCAGAGAGAGAGATATCATTTTACCCCCCTGTACAAATCATTAGTAGGACCTCATCTGGAATATACAGTTCAGTTTTGGGCTCCAGTTCTCAAAAAGGATATCAGGGAACTGGAGAAAGTGCAGAGAAGAGCAACCAAACTGATAAGAGGCATGGAGGAGCTCAGCTATGAGGAAAGATTAGAGGAACTGAATTTATTCACTCTTGAGAAGAGGAGATTGAGGGGGGATATGATCAACATGTTCAAATATATAAGGGGGCAATATAGTGAACTTGGTGTTGAGTTATTCACTTTAAGGTCATCACAGAGGACACGGGGGCACTCTTTACATCTAGAGGAAAAGAGATTTCATCTCCAAATACGGAAAGGTTTCTTCACAGTAATAGGGCGTACACATGGTCGGACTTTGTTCGGACATTCCGACAACAAAATCCTAGGATTTTTTCCGACGGATGTTGACTCAAACTTGTCTTGCATACACACGGTCACACAAAGTTGTCGGAAAATCCGATCATTCTGAACGCGGTGACGTAAAACACGTACGTCGGGACTATAAACGGGGCAGTGGCCAATAGCTTTCATCTCTTTATTTATTCTGAGCATGCGTGGCACTTTGTGCGTCGGATTTGTGTACACACGATCGGAATTTCCGACAACGGATTTTGTTGTCGGAAAATTTTATCTCCTGCTCTCCAACTTTGTGTGTCGGAAAATCCGATGGAAAATGTCCGATGGAGCCCACACACGGTCGGAATTTCCGACAACATGCTCCGATCTGACATTTTCCATCGGAAAATCCGACCGTGTGTACGGGGCATAAGAGCTGTGAAAATGTGGAATAGACTCTCTCCAGAGGTGGTTCTGGCCAGCTCAGTAGATTATAACAAATGTGAAAACTCAAAACAATCCGCCCTTCTCGAGTTTTCACCACTGCGCTCAAATGCCAGGTGAAGGGGTGCTACCCCCCTACGAAGAAAATGTAGACAAACGTCCTAATAGAATTGATGCAAAGCTGCCACTTTAAAATTATATTCTAAGCAAATTTATCTATTGTTTCCAAGAGCCCATGCGCGGCCCCTGCAAAGCAATGAAAGTGGCGCTAAATGCCAGTGTTTAGACTGTCAAATATGCAAAAAAGCTCTATAAGCTAAAGTGATCTAGTGCTGTGAACAATACATAAACAATAGAAAATTATTTCATAAATGTTCAAATAAAATCGTGACAGTGCCTGTGGAAGTGTACCATACACAGAGCAATTTTATATCATAAACTAGTATCAAAAATAAAATATAAGTGATTTAGTCCATAAAGAATCCATAGACAGGACACCGTGCAGGAAATGTGCAGTATCTGGAAACAGTCCACCAATTCACTCAGTGACAGTGATTCCTCTCCCCTTGAACTCAACACTCACCAGCTCAATATGCCTCACACTCTCGTGTTTTGGCAATAAGGCATATATATAGTTGGTCAATTGAAGGTAAAAGATCCAGATTCCTTGATTTATCCAAGTGTCACCTTTCCTCTAAAGGTGAACACAGAAGGAAAGGTGACACTTGGATAAATCAAGGAATCTGGATCTTTTACCTTCAATTGACCAACTATATATATGCCTTAATGCCAAAACACGAGAGTGTGAGGCATATTGAGCTGGTGAGTGTTGAGTTCAAGGGGAGAGGAATCACTGTCACTGAGTGAATTGGTGGACTGTTTCCAGATACTGCACATTTCCTGCACGGTGTCCTGTCTATGGATTCTTTATGGACTAAATCACTTATATTTTATTTTTGATACTAGTTTATGATATAAAATTGCTCTGTGTATGGTACACTTCCACAGGCACTGTCACGATTTTATTTGAACATTTATGAAATAATTTTCTATTGTTTATGTATTGTTTATGTATAGATCACTTTAGCTTATAGAGCTTTTTTGCATATTTGACAGTCTAAACACTGGCATTTAGCGCCACTTTCATTGCTTTGCAGGGGCCGCGCATGGGCTCTTGGAAACAATAGATAAATCAGCTCAGTAGATTGCTTTAAGAAAGGTCTGGATTCTTTCCTAAATGTACATAATATAACTGGGTACTGACATTTATAGGTAAAGTTGATCCAGGGAAAATCTGATTGTCTCTCTGGGATTAGGAAGGAATTTTTTCCCCTGCTGTAGCAAATTGGATCATGTGTGGGACTTTTTGGGAGCCTAGCTGCGTACGGGGCCCCGAAAACCAATCACCGCCTTCAGGATTTCTAAGGGCGTAAATTTTTGATTTCACTCTTCACTGCCTATCACAGTTTCGGAGGCCATGGAATGCCCAGGTGGCACAAACCCCCCCCAAATGACCCCATTTTTGAAAGTAGACACCCCAAGCTATTTGCTGAGAGGCATGGTGAGTATTTTGCAGCTCTCATTTGTTTTTGAAAATGAAGAAAGACAAGAAAAAACATTTTTTTTTCTTTTTTCAATTTTCAAAACTTTGTGACAAAAAGTGAGGTCTGCAAAATACTCACTATACCTCTCAGCAAATAGCTTGGGGTGTCTACTTTCCAAAATGGGGTCATTTGGGGGGGGGTTTTGCCACCTGGGCATTCCATGGCCTCCGAAACTGTGATAGGCCGTGAAGAGTGAAATCAAAAATTTACGGCCTTAGAAAGCCTGAAGGCGGTGCTTGGTTTTCGGGGTCCCGTACGCGGCTAGGCTCCCAAAAAGTCCCACACGTGGTATCCCCGTACTCAGGAGAAGCAGCAGAATGTATTTTGGGGTGTAATTTCACATATTCCCATGGCATGTTTGAGCAATATATCATTTAGTGACAACTTTGCGCAAAAAAAAAAAAAAAAATTGTCTCTTTCCCGCAACTTGTGTCACAATATAAAATATTCCATAGACTCGACATGCCTCTCAGCAAATAGCTTGGGGTGTCTACTTTCCAAAATGGGGTCATTTGGGGGGGGTTTTGAACTGTCCTGGCATTTTATGCACAACATTTAGAAGCTTATGTCACACATCACCCACTCTTCTAACCACTTGAAGACAAAGCCCTTTCTGACACTTTTTGTTTACATGAAAAAATTATTTTTTTTTGCAAGAAAATTACTTTGAACCCCCAAACATTATATATTTTTTTTAAAGCAAATGCCCTACAGATTAAAATGGTGGGTGTTTAATTTTTTTTTTCACACAGGATTTGCGCAGCGATTTTTCAAACGCATTTTTTGGGGAAAAAACACACTTTTTTAAATTTTAATGCACTAAAACACATTATATTGCCCAAATGTTTGATGAAATAAAAAAGATGATCTTAGGCCGAGTACATGGATACCAAAACATGACATGCTTTAAAATTGCGCACAAACGTGCAGTGGCGACAAACTAAATACATTTTTCAAAGCCTTTAAAATCCTTTACAGGTTACCACTTTAGATTTACAGAGGAGGTCTACTGCTAAAATTACTGCCCTCGATCTGACCTTCGTGGTGATACCTCACATGCATGGTGCAATTGCTTTTTACATTTGACGCCAGACCGACGCTTGCGTTCGCCTTAGCGCGAGAGCAGGGGGGACAGGGGTGCTTTTTTTTTTTTTTTTTTTCTTTATTATTATTATTTTTTTTATCTTATTTTTAAACTGTTCCTTTCATTTTTTTTTTTTAAATCATTTTTATTGTTATCTCAGGGAATGTAAATATCCCCTATCATAGCAATAGGTAGTGACAGGTACTCTTTTTTGAAAAAATTGGGGTCTATTAGACCCTAGATTTCTCCTCTGCCCTCAAAGCATCTGACCACACCAAGATCGGTGTGATAAAATGCTTTCCCAATTTCCCAATGGCGCTGTTTACATCCGGCGAAATCTAAGTCATAAAATGCTCGTAGCTTACGGTTTCTTAGGCCATAGAGATGTTTGGAGCCACTCTGGTCTCTGATCAGCTCTATGGTCAGCTGGCTGAATCACCGGCTGCATTCTCAGGTTCCCTGTTGAGACAGGAGAGCCAGAGAAAAACACGGAAGACGTTGGGGGGGGTATTCCCTCCCACTGCTTGTAAAAGCAGTCTAGAGGCTAATTAGCTGCTAGGATTGCTTTTACATGAAAGCCGACCGCTGGCTGAAAAGAATGATACCAAGATGATACCTAAACCTGCAGGCATCATTCTGGTATAACCACTCAAAGTCGTGAATGGCGTACCTGAAGACAAAAAAATGGTTAACAATAAAGCACAGTAAACGGTAAAGTATAAAAAATTGCATACCTGAAAAGCAAACATGATAAAACATAATAACAATAAAACATTGCAGAATAGAATACAGTAAAAAAGAGCAGAACAATAGAGAGAGAATAGAGAGAGAGAGAACAATAAAACGACAACAATTTTTTTTTATTTTATATTTTTGTATGTGCTTTTTTTTTTTTTTTTTTTTACACTTTTTTTTGTAACTGTAACTTTTATAGCTGTAACCGGTTCCAGGTTCGGGTCTCTCAAAATGCGATGGCATCTTGGGAGACCCTGTGAAAGTGTGTCCTAGTCTGTGCAATGCTGTACCCTATGCTAATACTCAACTAGTGAATGGTAGCGTTCAAAACATTCACCAATGCAAAGACCAGGATTGTCAGCACGGGAGGGACAATAATAGCGGGTGTCACGTCTATATCCGCGCTTGCTGCAGACACAACATCTTTTTTGGGGGGGTTCACTGGGTAGGGGTACTTGGGAGGACATAAAGAAAATGCCTCTCATGCAGCTGACTGCATTTGGTTGGGGATGTGAATGGGGGAAGTACGGGCGCTGCAGAAGCGGTGGGTTCCCAATTAGGATTGGCGAATCCAGCAGGAAGGGCACTATGGGCACGACGGGCCTGTGTTTGTCTTTTTGGTGGCAGCGGGACACTACTTGTGCTTGCCACCTCACCAGCTTGAACTGCACTTATGGGACTCGCCACGTCACCAAGTGTTACTGCAGTGCTGGTTTGACTACGACCGGGGTGTACTAGGCCGCTGGTGCTTGCCAGTTCACCAAAACGCTACCAAAAAAACTGTTAGCGATCGCAGGGATCAGGCCTGACTCTGCGAACGCTGCAGTTATGCGTTTAGAGTTCTGTAAGTGACAGTGATCGATCGATACTGCACTTGGGTGGGCTGGACTGGGCCGGGCGGAGGGGCAAAACGCAGGTGCTAGCAGGTATCTGGGCTGATCCCGCTAACACTGCGTTTGTGGGAACCCTAAACTGCTGGGGACGCTAGTATAGATCTGATCGGATCAGATATTGATCCGTTCAGATACTATACCACTAAGGGAGGCGTACGGTGCATGCGTGGGTGTTAGCGGTACTGGCGCTAACCCGACGCTGCCTGGGGCTGGTGCTTGCCAGTTCACCAAAATGCTACCAAAAAAACTGTTAGCGATCGCAGGGATCAGGCCTGACTCTGCGAACGCTGCAGTTATGCGTTTAGTGTTTTGTAAGTGACAGTGATCGATCGATACTGCACTTGGGTGGGCTGGGCTGGGCCGGGCGGAGGGGAAAAACGCAGGTGCTAGCAGGTATCTGGGCTGATCCCGCTAACACTGCGTTTTTGGGAACCCTAAACTGCTGGGGACGCTAGTATAGATCTGATCGGATCAGATATTGATCCGTACAGATACTATACCACTAAGGGAGGTGTATGCTGCGTGCGTGGGTGTTAGCGGTACTGGCGCTAATCTGACGCTGCCTGGGGCGACGCATATCACCGCCGGGTGATCAGGGGGCTAAACCTTTATTCGGTAATAAACGGCGGGTGCCCTGACACTATAAAAAATAGACAAACTAACCAGCGTCACCCGCAACGGTTATACGGTGATCAGTGGTGAAAGGGTTAACTAGGGGGCAATCAAGGGGTTAAAACATTTATTAGGTAGTATATGGGGGTCCCTGACGCTATAAAACGCTGACGGCGAACCTAAATATTTACCTCCCTAACTAGCGTCACCAGCGACACTAATACAGCGATCAGAAAAATGATCGCTTAGTGACACTGGCGACAGGGGGTGATCAAGGGGTTAAAACTTTATTAGGGGGGGTTAGGGGGGTATCCTAGACCTAAAGGGGGCTAACAGTAACTGTCCTAACACAGTAACTGTCACAAAATGACACCATGCAGTAATCAGAAAAAAAAAAAAAAAATCAATAAAAAAACTGCTTGGTGTCAGTGTGACGGGAGGGAGGGGGGATTGGGGGGGGATCGGGGGGTAAAGGGGGGTGTTTTGTGTGCCTGGCATGTTCTACTGTGTGTGTGTAGTGTTACACTCACATTGATGTCTTCTCTCCTCTGCGCCGGAAAGGAAAATACCGAGCCGAGGAGAGATGACATCATTTCCTTTGCTGCTGTTTAGCATACAGCAGCAAAGGAATGATTTGATTGGCGAGCGGCGATCGCGAGGGGGGGGGGGGCCACGAAGGGATGGTCTCCCCCTCATCTCTGATCGCCGCTGGTCAGAAACGGACCACCTCGGGCACTGGGGGGGGGTGCGATCGGACCCCCCCGCTCGCGGGAGGCAGATCACGTATATGTACGTGATTCTGCCTGCCCGTGCCACCTTGCCGATGTATATCGGCGCGAGGCGGTCCTTAAGTGGTTAAAGTGTTACTAAACCCACAACAGTAAAATCAGTCTGTATATACAGTAAATCATGCTTGTTATACTCCCTGTGGAACCTAAGGGGTTAATCCTCTGCATTGTGTAAAAAGGATGTTTGATCCTGTCTTCTCTGTGTTTCCCCTTCTTCCACTGTCCCCAATCCATCTCCTGCTAGAACAGAGGCTTGGGGACAAGCTGCACATGCTCAGTTTGGTGTGTATTGCTAGAGAGTTTTTTTTTTTTTTTTTTTCTTGGGAGGAAGCATGTGATCAGCACAGGGCCAATCAGCACTGTCCAGATAGACGGTTAGGGGTCCTGCAGCCTCATTGGACAATCAGGGTAGAATCAATACTCCTCCTACAAGCTTTATCCAGACACTGTTAGAAATCACAAGACTGATCTATAATGCTGATGAGAAAAGGTATTTATCAGTTTATATTTACTAAAATAATTGCATTTCCATGTTCTGTGCACTGTGTGAGTCCAGGTATAGTGAAGGCAGGATCCTGGGTTTAGTAACACTTTTTTTTTTTTTTTTTTAGAAATACTGTATTTATCGGCGTATAACACGCACCCCAAGTTTAGGAGAGAATTTTAAGGAAAATAAACTTACATTAAAATGCCCATCAATGCAGCCTCATCAGTGTTCATCTGCAGCCTTGTTAGTGTCATTGCAGCCTTTTCAGTGTCAGTGCAGCCTTGTCAGTGCAGCCTTGTCAGTGCAGCCTTGTCAGTGCAGCCTTGTCCCCAGTGCAGCCTTGTCCCCAGTGTCCATGCCTGCCGCCGCCGCTGACATACACATGCTAGTAGTTTTAAATATGGCGCCGCGGAGTTCGGAGGGACTCGGCGCCGGCGGAACTGAACGAACGCCGCCGAGATACACATAGTCGAGTGTATTCGGCTCTTTCCGGCGCCGCTCATAGTCCCGCCCAGTCCCGCTCTATGATGGACATAACACAGGTCCAATGGCGGGACTGGGCGTGACTGAGCGGCGCCGGAAAGAGCCGAATACACTCGACTATGTGTATCTCGGCTCTGTGATTTCAGCACCGCCGAGTCCCTCCGAACTCCGTGGCGCCATATTTAAAACTACTCGCTATGTGAATGGCGGCGGCGATCGCCGCCGATAGCTCACAATTAGTGGGGATCGGCGTATAACACGCACCCACGACTTTCCCCTGATTTTAAGGGGAAAAAAGTGCGTGTTATACGCCGATAAATACGGTATGTTTATTAAGCATTAAACAGACAAACAAAGTACAGCACATATCAAATCACAGCGGTGTAAGCCCGGGCAGGGGCAGCAGCAGAGAAGAAAAATGCAGGTTAAACTTAGTCACACGCGGGATGGGTTTGGTAACACTTTAACTTGGGCCCCATTCACACTTGTGCGACTTGTCATGCGGCTTTGGACCCCACAGAGGTCCTCCTGGGGAGAGGAACAATCTCTCCAGGGCTTCAGACTGTTTATTATCTCCTCAGTCACCTTCTGGACACTCTTCTCCACGGATTGGCTTGGCAAGGGGAAGCAATCAAACTCCCTGCCCGTGAAACCCTGAACAGACAATCGCTGCTCCCTTGACTACAGAAGGAGCCAAAAAGTAAATTTGCCCACCATCCTACACTAGGAGGGTGCTTCACACCTACCATTAACCCCATTTAAAAACCCATCTGATGAGCCTTGGGGGGTCTCCTTTTTTTTTTTCTTTTTTTTTTTTTTTATCCATGATGCCTATTAGTAATATTGAGTAGTTTAACTGTAACAGTCGGCATTTACTATTAAACCTCACCGTACAAACTGGGAAGGGAAATTAAAGTCACATGCTGTATGTACATTGTATGTTATTTATATATTTTGCAAATCTACATATGTTAGATAATATCAGTAATAGGACCCTTTCTTTTGTATTTGGCATAGATAATAAGAAGTATTGTATGCACCAAAAATGAATCGTTCTATTGGAAGATCCAAGAATGCGATCCTCCCGCCCATCCTCAGTTCCGGGGATAAGAAGCTTCTGCTCAGCATTGAGGACTTCATAAAGACGGAGAATGAGAAACTGTCAGCTGTTGGTCAGTTGGATGTTGAACAGAAATATGTTATCTATGGACAAGTCTTTGATAAGGTGAATAGGAATTGGTTTAGCTCGGGTTGGTCAGTCCACTTTGAAAGTAAAAGGTACCACATAGAGATGGGGGGGTCGTACCGTGTCCTAGCAACGTGGCGCGGCCACGATCGCCGCGCTGTGCACCTCCCCCCCCCCCCCCCCCCCCCGGGCGTGCAAGAGCAGCCGTTCTGGGACAACGTCGAATGACAGTGTCCCAGAATTTGACAGTGGGCGGGCGGCAAGTGGTTAATCAATACCGGGCACTTTCGCACCTTCCTGCCCAGGCCAATTTTCAGTTTTCAGCGCTGTCACTTTTTAAATGACAATTGTGCGGTCATGCTACACTGTACCCAAACTAAATTTTTATCATTTTGTTCCCACAAATAGAGCTTTCTTTTGGTGGTATTTGATCACCTCCTGCGGTTTTTATTTTTTGCTAAACAAATAAAAAAAAAGACCGAAAATTTTGAAAAAAAAGGTTTTCTTTGTTTTTGTTATAAAATGTTGTAAATAAGTAAGTTTTCTCCTTCACTGATGGGCACTGACGATGGGCACTGATAGGCGGCACTGATGGGGACTGATATGCAGCACTGATAGGTGACACTGATGGGCACTGATAGACGACACTGATGGGCACTGAAAGGCTGCACTGATGGGTACTTATGGGTGGCACTGATAGGTGGCACTGAAAGGCGGCACTGATGGGCACTGATGGCTGGCACTGATTTAACTGATAGGCATCACTGATGGCCCTGGCAGGCATTTTTCTTTGGAAACGATTGGCAGCTGCCTGGGCACTGATTGGCATTTCCCTGGTGATCTAGGGTGGCATACCTGGTGGTCCAGTGTGGTGGCCATCTCTGGTGGTCCTGGCACCATCCTGGTGGTCCTGGGCGGGCATCCGAGGGGGGGCTGCGCTGTTGTACAATCAGCACAGACCCCCTGTCCGTATACTGTGTGCATCAATAGAAACACACAGCCCCATAGCCTAAGATGGCAAGGAACTCCCCTCCTCCTCCCCCTCCACTCCCCTATTCCAATTTAAAATATTGGCTCCATACTTCACTGTGCAACTGGTAACTATTTCCTGTGAAATCCAGAAGTGAAGGGAAACAGCACAGAGAGAGCAAGCAGCACTGAAAGTTGTAAACTGCAAGTATTGGAGTAAGAATTTTAACAGTTTACCAGGGAATGTTTCTTTTAATGTGCTCAATGTGTTATATATAGAAGGCTTAGGGTTTAATACTACTGTACTATAAATTGAGCCTGTGGGGATAGAAATATGGGACCTGCCTTTGCCATAGGCTGCCATTGCTAAGACAGCTTTAGCAGGCTGACCATACACTATACAACCTGACTGGACAATCTCCTTTAGATCTACCAACAACTATGTAGTACAAAGGCCTTCCCTGATTTGATACAAATCGATTTTGTTGTTTAGATTTGTCCTCATATGTTTTTGGTAACTTTAAAGTGGTTGTAAACCTCAGACATGAAATAAGAACAAAGCATATCCCTCTATAGTGTGTACTTGTCTCAATCCAAAACACTGAGTGTCATTTCTGTCTGCTTCTTCGTTCCTCTGCTGTTGGCATGAATCACTTCAGACTAGATTTCCTGACACCAAGAGAAAAAAAGATGACAGGGGAGGGATCTCCAGCGCACAGCATGTGATTGACAGCCTCAGCTCTGTTGCTGTACGCTGTGTGAACAAGGGCGTGTCTCTTCCCTCCAATCATCTCTCAGAGATCTCCTCACTGAGCTCTGCAGAGTGTAACTTCAGTTCTCTGCCCCCTTTTTTTTTCTAAACTCTCAGACAAGCTTTATATATCAGCACTTTGAACGAATGTAGAGAAGAGAAGACTGCAGATACATAGGTACAACTTAGGATTTGTTTTATCTCTGTGTATCAGTCACTTCATGTATGGAAGGGTTTACAACCACTTTAACCGCTTGCCGACCAGCCGTGGTAGGTTGGCACAGGTGCGCGAATCTCCGTAGGTCTACGTCGGCCACTTTAAGAGCGATAGGGGGCACGTGCGCTCGCGGCAGGTGCCGGACCTGATGCGCGTGGCCTGTGGCCATGATGTCCGCCGGTCACCCGTGATCGCTCCACAGACAGCCAGAGCGGGGATCTGTGTATGTAAACAAACAGATACCCGTTCTGACAGGGGAGTAGAGTGAAATCTGCTGTTCCTAGTGATCAGGAACAGTGATCTCTCTCTACTTCCTGTCAGTCCCCCCCCCCCCCCCCCCACAGTTAGAAACACCTCCCCAGGGAACACTTAACCCCTTGATCGCCCCCCTAGTGTTAACCCCTTCCCTGCCAGTGACATTTATACAGTAACCAGTGGCTGTTTTTAGCTCTAATCGCTGTATAAATGTCACTGGTCCCAAAACAGTGTCAAAAGTGTAAGATCTGTCCGCTGCAATGTCGCAGTCCCGCTGAAAAATCACAGATCACCACCATTACTAGTAAAAACTAAATGAATTAATAAAAACACCATACATCTATTCCCTGTTTTGTAGACACTATAACTTTTGCGCAAACCAATCAATATACGCATATTATTTTTTATTTTATTTTATTTTTTACCAAAAATATGTAGAAGAATGCATTTTGGCCCTAAACTGATGAAGAAATGTATTTATTTTTTGGATATTTATTATAGCAAAAAGTAAAAAATATTGTTTTGTTTTTTCAAAATTGTCGCTCTTTTTTTTTTTTGTTTATAGCGCAAAAAATAAAACCGCAGAGGTGATCAAATACCACCAAAAGAAAGCTCTATTTGTGGGGATAAAAAGGACGTCCATTTTGTTTGGGTACAGCGCCGCACGACCGCGCAATTATCAGTTAAAGCGACGCAGTGCTGTATCGCAAAAAAATGGCCTGGTCATTAAGGGAGTAAATCCTTCCAGTCCTTAAGTAGTTAAAAGAGATTGTTGTACACAATCATATTGTATAATGTGCGGCCACCTTTAGACCATCTTTATTTCTTGCTATTGGCATAACAAAACATTATGTGTACATAAGAAAAAAAAAAGTAAACCCAGCTGGACAGCTTTTCACTTTATTTCTGAACGTTTTGTATACACATGTGAGAAAAAAAAGCAGAAGAAATAGTAGCTTGCATCTGAGGCTTTTCACACAGGCGCACTGCTTCACTGAAATTCTATTTTTCAATTTTTCTATCATGCTGCTATTTCCTAATTGTCCACAAGATGGCACCAACACCTATCACATATTGAATACAAGACCCAATCCACTTACAGAGAGGAAGGAAACCCCTGTGTTAGAAATGTATGTGAAGAATATTATCCTGTGAGTGTTCCTGATTTGCAGACGGATTTTATAGAATTGCAAAAAAATACTTAAACCCTCCCAAAAAAATTGAATATATTGCAGCTTACCAGATGTGGTGGCTGCATTCGTTTTCTTTTAGGCTTTTTTTTTCCCTCTGGGATCTGGGCAGTAACACACCTCCTGTATTAGAGCGCCCCTCCCCCCTGGATGAAGGCGCACAGGGGGCACCTTTGGACAGCAGCATTGTCAGTCTGGGGGTTAGATGGACTGGCAGATTTAAATACACTAACAAATAAAAGCCAAACTCCAGCTATTATTTTATAAGCAGTTCCCTGCAAATTTATTTTTTTCTTCCTTTTTGGGATAAAAGTTTTACATAAATAAATAAAAGCTGATCATTGTAAGCACCCATGTCTGTGGTATATGGTTTGTCTCAACCCTCCAACTGCTACATCTGCAAGTTGTTATTGCTGTCTGCGCTGTCCATTGGGGAGATTCACCCTCTCTATTTGTTGTGTTTACCATTATCATTGAAAGTGAAAGAAAATGTCAAATTTTTGGTTGTCCCCAGAGCAGGAATAGGGGGGAAATCTTCCAAATGGGGACACTAGTTCTGGTGACAACCAGGAATTCCCTCACTTTGGAGAAATTTCTCTCACTTACTGTTCGGGCTATAGGATAGGAAGTGATGGGAAATTTCCTCAATACCTTTAGTTTAGTAGTTTGTAAGTTTGTTCTAGTTTGTGGATTAGCGGCTTTTCCCTTTCTTGGAGCGAAGGGTAAAGTGATATTGAAAGTCAAATTTTTTTTCCCCCCTTTGTTATTAAAAAAAATAAAAAATAAAAAAAAAGTGATACTTTCCTGCTCTGTGCAGTGATTTTGCACAGAGCAGCCCCGACCCTCCTCTTATTAGGTTCCCCGCCAGGAATCCTGGCTCCTCCCTCCTGCCAAATCTCTCCGCAGCAAACCGTTTTCTGTGGGGGGCACCCAGGCAGGCTTTCTACTGAGCCGCTGCTCTGTGTGTTCATTCAGTCATTGAGCTGCAGCTTGGCCCCACCCCCTCTTTCTTCTCATTGGCTCAATGACTGTGATTGACATTGCCATTGGCTCCCGCTGCTGTCTCAGCCAATGAGGAAGGAGAGTCCCCGGAGAGCTCGGAGAGCTCAGACTCTTGTGCACATTGCTGGATTGAGACGTGGCTCAGGTAAGTATTAGGGGGCAGGGCTGCTGTACACAGAAAGCTTTCCACCTTTACAACCACTTTGATTATTATGGGGAAGTTCAGTTTTTCCGCCTCCTTCAGCCTCAAAGTCACAACTGGCTCCCCACACTAGACATGGCAGCAGTGGGAGGAGAAGACACGGAGCCGCTGCACCACGCTGCCTGCTGCCGGGCACCCCCAATGGGGTAAGTGCTGGACCGACCGGCAAACAGCCCCCTCCTCCCCGGGCTGTTTGCCGGTTGGTCCAGCACTTACCCCATCGGGGGTGGCAGGCAGCGTGGTGCAGCGGCTCCCTGTCCTCTCCTCCATGGTGGCTTCCAGCTCTTCCCTTCCTCCTCCAAGGCGTCCAATAGGATCACCTGTCCTTTCAGCCAATCCGCTGACCGCTGTCAAAAACGGTTTCCTGATTGGCAAGGGAGGAGGATCAGTGTTACAACAGCGAATATTCATTCACTGTTGTAACACACCTGGGTGGGATTGGAGCTCACTCTCTGCAACCTGAACCCCCCCCCCTATATTGAAGCCCTTTAGAGCCTCTGGGTCTAATCGGTGCTTCAAAAAAACAGCCCCCCCCCGCATTGGAATCCATGCGCCGGTGTCCTGAAAGGGGCCGAAAGCATGGATGGGGGGGCGGCGCCCGTGTGCCCTAAATGGACGGCCCTCGGCATGGCAGCGCTGAGAAACCAGCCCAGCTGAGGACAGTGCTGGATCCCTGGACAAGTAAGTGTCCTTTTAGTTGAAAGTCAGCAGCTATGGTATTTGTATTGGGGGGGGGGCTGGTTAATTTCAAAATGCCCTCCTTTTTACCTGGGGTTCTTCTTTCATCCCACTCTCATTTCTTTTAGTTAATTGAGCATTGTACAGAATATAAAGACATTCTTACTGCAATCAAGCAAGAATATGACGAGTTTATTGAGGCCCTCAGGAAGGGAGACATAGATGCCACCCATCTCCAGGCCAAGCTGAGGAGCCTGACTTCTGAGCCCACCACCCTCATGTATTACAGGAAGAGAGCCGCGGAGCTGGAGGAGAGGTGAGGATATGAGAAGTCTATCCATTAAATACTTACCTCTTCCCTGTGGTCAGAGGATGTATGGCTGTCGGCTGCTAGTTCCAGCATAGGGCGTTTAATTAACCACTTGACCTCCGGAAGGTTTTACTCCCCCTTCATGACCAGGGTTTTTTTTTTTTTTTTTGCTATTAAGCACTGCGCTACTTTAACCACTTACAGACCGGAAGATTTTCCCCCCTAATGACCAGGCCGATTCGGCACTGCGTCGCTTTAACTGACAATTGCGTGCTTGTACGATGCTGTACCCAAACAAAATTGACGTCCTTTTTTTCCTACAAATAGAGCTTTCTTTTGGTGGTATTTGATCATCTCTGCAGGTTTTATTTTTTGCGCTATAAACAAAAAAAGAGCAACAATTTTGAAAAAAAAACACAATATTTTTTACTTTTTGCTATAATAAATATCTCCCCCCCCAAAAAAAAAAAAAAAATTTCTTCATCAGTTTAGGCCGATATGTATTCTACATATTTTTGGTAAAAAAAACCCGCAATGAGCGTATATTGATTGGTTTGCGCAAAAGTTATAGCGTCTACAAAATAGGGGCTCTATTTATAGCATTTTTTATTATATTTTTTTTAACTAACTCTGCGATTTTTAGCGGGACTATGACATTGCGGCAGACAGATCAGACACTTTTTTGTGACCAGTGACATTTATACAGCGATCAGAGCTAAAAATAGCCACTGATTACTGTATAAATGTCACTGGCAGGGAAGGGGTTAACACTAGGGGGCGATCAAGGGGTTAAGTGTGTTCCCTGGGAGGTGTTTCTAACTGTATGGGGGGCTGGGCTGACTGGAGTAGAAGAGGGATCGTTGTTCCTAATCACTAGGGACAGCAGATCTCTCTCTAACTCCCCTGTCGGAACGGGGATCTGTCGGTTTACATTGACAGATCCCCGTTCTGGCTCTTGTTCCTGCGATCGCGGGTGGTATGTCCGCCGGCCATGCACATCGGGTCCGCCAGCATACAGCAGGCACGCACGACTGCTACGACCCCTTAAAGGAGCTGACGTACACCTACGGCGATTTGCGGGAACGTGCCGACCTGCCGCTGTATAACGACGGCGGCTGGTGGGCAAGTGGTTAACTGGTAATTGCGCGGTCATGCAACCCTGTACCCAAATGAAATTTATATAATTTTTTTTTTTTTGCACAAATAGAGCTTTCTTTCGGTGGTATTTGATCACCTCTGTGGTTTTTCATTTTTTATTATATAAGGCTCGGTTCACACTAGCCCGACTCCAAAGTAGCGTGACTTTTAGTGCAACTTTGGAATCCGACTATGATATGACTTTTTACACTCTGTGGTATTAAAGTCATATCAAAGTTGGACCAAAGTAGTGCAGGAACCTTTTCCAAAGTCAGACAGACTTGTGTAGTATCCGTTAAGACGGCTCTCATAGGGAAATATTGAATTTCACATGTCATCTGACTTGGGGACTGACAAGTCTGATCCTATGTCTCATCAGTGTTAACCGAGCCTAAACAAAAAAAGACCGAAAAATTTTAAAAACAAAAACAATATTTTCTACTTTCTGTTATAAAACAAATCCAATCAAAAAATTAAAGTGATTGTAAAGTCTATTTAAAAAAAAATTAGAAATAAAAATAACAAACATGTTATACTTACCTCCTCTGTGCAGTGGTTTTGCACAGAGCAGCCCCAATCCTCCTCTTCTTTAGTGGCTCTTTGTTGCTCCTGGCCCCTCCCTCCCTGGTAAGGGCCCCCCACAGCAAGCAGCTTGCTATGGGGGCACCAGAGCCGAGCTGCAGCTCTGTGTGTCCATTCAGACACGGAGCTGCCATTTTGGCCCCACCCCCTCTCTCCCCTGATTGGCTTACTGACTTTGATTGACAGCAGCAGGAGCCAATGGTGCCACTGCCGTGTCTCAGCCAATCAGGGGGGAGAGTCCCGGACGGCCGAGGGATTCGTGGACATCGCTGGAGAGAGATGGGGCTCAGGTAAATAATTAGGGGGGTGCTGGGGCAGCTGCTACACACAGAAGGCCTTTTATCTTAATGCATAGAATAAATTAAGATATAAATCCTTCTGCCTTTACAACTCCTTGAAATTTCTTATTCAATTTAGGCCAATATGTATTCTGCTACATGTCTATAAAAAATAATAATAAAAAATAAGTGTAAATGAATTGGTTTGTGGAAAAGTTATAGCGTCTACAAACTATAGGATATATACTGGAATTTATAGACGCTACACTGTAATGACAGTGATCACTGACTTATAGTGGGACTGTGATAACAGACACTATCTAGGAGGGCCACTAACTGACACTGACATCGTTAATGACACTAATCCAGTAATCGGTGATAATACTGTACACTAACATCTAGAGGCAATCAAGGGGTTAACTCTGTGCCTAACAATGTGTAATATGTGCTGCTTTTACTTAATGAGTTGTAAAGGCAGAAGGTTTTTTTTATCTTAATGGATTCTATGCATTAAGATAAAGAACCTTCTGTGTGCAGCAGCCTCCGCAGCACCCCCCTAGATACCTACCTGAGCTCCTTTTCTCTCCAGCGATGTCCACGATCCCCTCAGTCATCCAGGACACTCCTCCTGGTTGGCTGAGACAGAGCAGCGGCGCCAATCAAAGTCAGTCAGCCAATCAGGGGAGAGAGGGGGCGGGGCCAGGTCAGGGCTCCGTGTCTGAATGGATACACGGAGCTCTGACTCGGCTTGGGTGCCCCCTGTAGCAAGCTGCTGGCTGAGGGGCACACAAAGGAGGGAGGGGCCAGGAGCGCCGCCGAGGGACCCGAGAAGAGGAGGATCTGGGCTGCTCTGTGCAAAACCAACTGCACAGAGGAGGGAAGTATATTAAAAAAAAAACAAAAAAAAAAAACGAGCCTTTATAATCACTTTAATTATTTGGTTGTTTTTTCTCCCTGCTTTTCAGGGAGAAGAAACAGCAAGATCGCTGTTTCTGTGTACCCAGTTTTGTGTGTGATTGGACACAGCTGATTAGCAGCTTTCTGACTAAATCATTGGCTGAAATCTGCTGCAAACTCATGCTGTGTCCAATCACGGTACGGGTCAGCAGTTACAAACGGATAGCCCATTCCATGTACTGCTGCTATTGAACCTTTGATCATACAGCCATTCATGGTTTTGGGTATCACCACTTCTTCTATGGTTTGTGCTTTATCTTGAACAATTTTGAAATAATGTTTGTTATTAAACATGTGCCTCATGTGAGGAGTTTTTAAAGTGATATTAATACAATCAATTTTTATAACATATTTTTTGTTATCAATGGGTTGCCTTTTAAAAGTTCTATTCTAATGCCCCGTACACACGGTCGGACTTTGTTCGGACATTCCGACAACAAAATCCTAGAATTTTTTCCGACGGATGTTGGCTCAAACTTGTCTTGCATACACACGGTCACACAAAGTTGTCGGAAAATCCGATCGTTCTGAACGCGGTGACGTAAAACACGTACGTCGGGACTATAAACAGGGCAGTGGCCAATAGCTTTCATCTCTTTATTTATTCTGAGCATGCGTGGCACTTTGTGCGTCGGATTTGTGTACACACGATCGGAATTTAAAGGATCGGATTTTGTTGTCGGAAAATTTTATAGCCTGCTCTCAAAGTTTGTGTGTCGGAAATTCCGATGGAAAAAGTCCGATGGAGCCCACACACAGTCGGAATTTCCGACAACAAGCTCCCATCGCACATATTCCGTCGGAAAGTGTGTACAGGGCATAAGAGATACTTTGATATTATATAAAAATCCCTGCAATGTACACAGATCACCCAGGGGGAATGCTTTTTTATTTATTTATTTTTTTCTCAAAAAAAAAAGTGGAGTTATACTTTAATGTTTTTTTCCTAACAGAAAGATACTTACACAGAAATCAAAACAAAATGATGAAAAAGTCATACTAGTAAGAATCTACCATGCACTGAACTGGTAGATGGATATTCTTACTAAGTTCATTGTATAAGGATGCATGACCAATCCCTTTAACGCTCTTAATTACCGTATTTATCGGCTTATAACACGCACCTTCAATTTAAGAGGGAAGTTTCAGGAAAAAAACTTTTTTAAAAAAATAAACTACTTTGAAGCAAAATAATGGTCAGTGCCCATCAATGCAGCCTGATTAGTGCCCATCTGCAGCCTCAATGCAGCCTGATTAGTGCCCATCTGTACCTTCAATGCAGCCGGATTTGTGCCCATCTGCACCTTCAATGCAGCCTGATCTGTGCCTATCTGCAGCTTCAATGCAGCCTGATCTGTGCCCATCTGCAGCCTGATTTGTGCCTATCTGCAGCTTCAATGCAGCCTGATCTGCGCCCATCTGCAGCCTGATCTGCGCCCATCTGCAGCCTGATCTGCGCCCATCTGCAGCCTGAACTTTGCCCATCTGCAGCCTGATCTGTGCCCATCTGCAACCTGATCTGCGCCCATCTGTAGCCTGAACTTTGCCCATCTGCAGCCTGATCTGTGCCCATCTGCATCCTGATCTGCAGCCCATCTCTCATCAATGCAGCTGCCCGATTAATGCCCATCTGCAGCCTCACCATCTCTCGTCAGGGCAGTGCAGGAAATCACCGAGGCGTCATCTCTTGTTTGCTCGGCTCTTAGTCGGCAGTCACATACACAGTCCCGCCTCCGCCATCGGCATTGGACCAGCTCCTGTGATAGACAGAACACTGGTCCAATGCCGGTGATGGAGGCGGGACTGTGTGTGTGACGTGAGAGCCGAGTAAACAAGCTATGACGGCTTGGTGAAATCCGGTAGCGCTCGTTCCCCTCCGAGGTAAACTATCGGCGTATAACACGCACCCGTGATTTGCCCTCTATTTTCAGGGGAAAAAATTGCGTGTTCTAAATCGATGAATACGTTACTTTGTAACTTTCCATCCCATCACCTTCCCCTTTCATTTTCCATCTACATTCATCTGATATAACATGATGATTTTTTTTTTTTCTTAGGATCGAATTAATTAATCAGGACTCTCATAGGATTGAACGAAAATTGCAAAAACTTCTGCGACAAAATAGCGTGAAGAGCCCTCCAGTAAAAGAGAAATTACCTGAAAAGGATGAAATAAACCCCTCCGCTCTGATCCCAGGTATGGTCCACCTGTCTTCAGCAAACCATCATAATCTCAGGCAGTTTGTAACGCAGTGATATGGGGGTGTCACAGCGATCCACAGATTCCTTACCTGGGAACAGCACCAATGCAGGGACACTTTGTGGGGTTGTGGGGTGCGCTGGTGAACCAACATTGATTTCACAGTGAATTAGCCATATTAGAAATGAAACCTTCTCAACAAAGATCACTATCAGTATAGAGACAACCATATCTACGGGGAACCACACCTGCCCTAAGGGTTTCCAATCTACAACATTGAAGTGTGCCTACACTACCCCATAATGACAACGTGAAAAAAGTTTGTTTGAAATCTTTGCAAATTTATTAAAAAATAAAAAAAGGAAAAAGTCCCATGTACAAAAGTATTCACAGCCTTTGCCATGACACTCATAATTGAGCTCAGGTGCATTCTGTTTCCACTGATCATCCTTGAGATGTTTTTACAACTTGATTGAAGTTCACCTGTGGTAAATTCAGTTGACTGGACATGATTTGGAAAGGCACACATAGTTAGATTGAAAAAAGACACAAGTCCATCCAGTTCAACCTTAAAAACAATAAATAAATAAAATAAAAAAATATCATACAATTCAATATACCCAATGTTATACCCTCAGTTGATCCAGAGGAAGGCAAAAAAAACCCCAGCATAGCATGATCCAATTTGCTACAGCAGGGGAAAAATTCCTTCCTGATCCCCCGAGAGGCAATCAGATTTTCCCTGGATCAACTTTACCTATAAATGTCAGTACCCAGTTATATTATGTACATTTAGGAAAGAATTCAGACCTTTCTTAAAGCAATCTACTGAGCTTGGCCAGAACCACCTCTGGAGGGAGTCTATTCCACATTTTCACAGCTCTTACTGTGAAGAAACCTTTCCGTATTTGGAGATGAAATCTCTTTTCCTCTAGACGTAAAGAGTGCCCCCTTGTCCTCTGTGATGACCGTAAAGTGAATAACTCAACACCAAGTTCACTATATGGACCCCTTATGTATTTGAACATGTTGATCATATCCCCCCTTAATCTCCTCTTCTGAAGAGAGAATAAATTCAGCTCCTCTAATCTTCCCTCATAGCTGAGCTCCTCCATGCCTCTTATCAGTTTGGTTGCCCTTCTCTGCACTTTCTCCAGTTCCCTGATATCCTTTTTGAGAACTGGTGCCCAAAACTGAACTGCATATTCAAGGAGAGGACTTACTAACTTACTTTCTGACCTGTCTATATAAGGTCCCACAGTTAACAGTGCAAGTCAGAGCACCAACCAAGCCATGAAGGCCAAGGAATTGTCTGTAGACCTCCGAGATAGGATTATATCAAGGCACAGATCTGGGGAAGGGTACAGAAAAGGGCTGGCTGTACTGTCTTATTGCAACCACCGTTCCCCTTCTGTCTCCCATGCAGCGCTGCCAGCTTCTCCTCCACTCCCTCCCTCCGGATGCACTGAAAGGGAATTGCTTCTAGAACATACTTCCATCTGCTGACTGGGCCCCCCGTTTGTGTCCCTTTCCCCCACAGCGCTGCCGGGGTTTCTCCGAACCCCCGGTACCAGTACCAATCACTCCTATGTCCATTCATCACTGAAGCATAGTAAAGTACATTTATTATGCTTCAGGTTGTGAATTAGTAGGAAGCCTCAGAGTGCTTCCTATTCATCCATATATGCAGCTGAGGCTGTAGAGAAAGGATCTATGTCCTCAGTCACTTTGGCTGAGGGGGGCTGTCAGGTAGACTGTATGGGGCCTCGTGATTCCTAAAAGCATCCCTGGACAAATGTCCAGCAAACATTCACTGAGCAAACTGCACATCGAATCCTTGAACAATTAACCTTAGTGTGTATTCTAATGCCCCATACACACGGTCGGACTTTGTTCGGACATTCCGACAACAAAATCCTAGGATTTTTTCCGACAGATGTTGGCTCAAACTTGTCTTGCATACACACGGTCACACAAAGTTGTAGGAAAATCCGATCGTTCTGAGCGCGGTGACGTAAAACACGTACGTCAGGACTATAAATGGGGCAGTGGCCAATAGCTTTCATCTCTTTATTTATTCTGGGCATGCGTGGCACTTTGTGCGTCGGATTTGTGTACACACGATCGGAATTTCCGACAACGGATTTTGTTGTCGGAAAATTTTATATCCTGCTCTCAAACTTTGTGTGTCGGAAAATCCGATGGAAAATGTGTGATGGAGCCTACACACGGTCGGAATTTCCGACAACAAGGTCCTATCACACATTTTCCGTCGGAAAATCCGACCGTGTGTACGGGGCATAAGGCTACGTTAATACCAATATTTCAGTTTTGGGTGAATGTTAACAGGCTGTTATATTTGTTGGATATAATTTTATTACCTTTTATTCTTAAAGCAATATGATCTCATTTAACACTTTACAATAGGATATACGGTAAATGGATGTGTGTTATTTACAGTGCAAAACATACACTGGGGTTGATTTAGTAAAGGCAAATAGATTGTGCACTTTGCAGTTGCACTCATTTTCCCCAGAGCTTAATGAATGTGGTGAAGCACTTCTGATTTCCATCATCCAATCATATGCAAGCAAAAATCCTTTGTTTTTTTTAAATATTCCTTGAACCTGCTTGGGTATTCTTGACAAAGTGAAAGTGGTTGTAAAGGCTTAAGTTTTTTTTTACCTACATATGCATAAAGGTAAAAAAATCCTTTTGTGTTCAGCAGCCCCCCCCCCCCCCCAATACTCACCTGAGCCACATCTCAATCCAGGAATGTGCACGAGAGCAGTGGCTCACCCGGGTCTCCTCATTGGTTGAGCCAACAGCTCCCACTACTGTCAATCACAGCCAGCAGTGGTGGCTGGTGGTAATTTTTTTGGGGGGAGGCGGCAAACAGTGCACTTGCCGCCACCCACCATGGGTCGGGTCGGGTCACCCAGTTGGTTGGTGCACTTACCCCATCCATGGTGGGCAATCACGGGCGGCTTTCCGGGCTCTCCCCTATGGGCATCATGAGCAGCTTCTCCTTCTCCCTGCTCGGCGGCTTCCGTCTTCTCCTTCCTCCTCGGCGGCCAATCAGAGCGCTTCTCCTTTCGGGTGTCAGACCCACGCTTCCTGAGTGGCAGAGAGGCGATTCAGTGTTAGAATAGGAAATATTAATTCGCTATTCTCACACACCTGGGTGGGCTTCCGAGTGCATTCTCAGTGCCCCGAGCCCACCCTATTTTGAAGCCTATTAGAGCTTCAGGCTCTAATCGGTGCCTCAAAAAAACCACCCACCACGCATTTGAATCCATGCGCCCGGAGTCCCGGACGCATGGGTAGGGGAGGGTGGCAGTGATGGATAGGGGAGGCGGCGCCTGTGCGCCCTTAACGGAGAGAGCTGGGGCGGGGTGGAGCTGTGCTCCATGTGTGAATGAATACACAGAGCAGCGGCTCGGGAGCGAGCCTGCTTGTGTGCCCCCATAGCAAGCTGCTTGTTATGGAGGCAGAAGGGAGGGCCCAGGAGTGAGAAGAGGAGGATCCAGGCTGCACAGAGCAGGCAAGTATGACATGTTTGTTATTAAAAATAAATAAATAATCTTCCTTTTAAAATCACTTGAAGCTTCACTTCATTTACTTGCAAAGTGCACAGCCTATTTCCCTTTAGTAAATCAACCCCATTACATAGCATATGAGGGCCCCTGGTGAGATCTCCTGTATTGACCAGTAAGGTTACTGTTTCCTTTTCCTAGGTATGTCTATAGAAGATTCTCTTGATATGAGCGCTCTTGAAAAATATCAGCAACAGTTAGATGAAAAGAAGCAACAATTAATTGCCAGCATGACTACCAAATATGTTCCCATCCAAAGGAAACAGGAACTGGATTTAAAACTAAGCCTTGCTTTACAGGAAAGGGAAGAAGCTGAACAAATAAACAAGAAACTGATGGACAGGTAAAACACATATGGCAAAATAATCGATATGATGTTTTGGTATCCTTCAAATGGAAATAATGTTTAATTTTTTTCCCTAAATCAGATAAAAGAACTAAAAAACAGATAAAATAACTCGCAACATGCATTTTATTTTTTTATTTTTTTCATTTCCACCTCAGAACTTCCTTTTTCAATTTCCCCCTGGCTGTGCCGCTATATTCACTTTCTCTCTGTGCCCCTGGCGCCACTGTGGGACCTATAGAGTCCTGTGTGAGTCTCTGCAACATGTGCACTCCAACTCTATACTACAACTCTACATGCAACATGTGCGCTCCCACTCCTTACTACAACTCTACATCCAACATGTGCACTCCCACTCTGTACTACAACTCTACATGCAACATGTGCGCTCCCACTCCGTACTACAACTCTACATCCAACATGTGCACTCCCACTCTGTACTACAACTCTACATGCAACATGTGCGCTCCCACTCCTTACTACAACTCTACATCCAACATGTGCACTCCCACTCTGTACTACAACTCTACATGCAACATGTGCGCTCCCACTCCGTACTACAACTCTACATCCAACATGTGCACTCCAACTCTATACTACAACTCTACATGCAACATGTGCGCTCCCACTCCGTACTACAACTCTACATCCAACATGTGCACTCCAACTCTATACTACAACTCTACATGCAACATGTGCGCTCCCACTCTGTACTACAACTCTACATGCAACATGTGCGCTCCCACTCTGTACTACAACTCTACATGCAACATGTGCGCTCCCACTCCGTGCTACAGCTCTACATGCAACATGTTTGCTCCCACTCCTTACTACAACTCTACATCCAACATGTGCACTCCCACTCTGTACTACAACTCTACATGCAACATGTGCGCTCCCACTCCGTACTACAACTCTACATCCAACATGTGCACTCCCACTCTGTACTACAACTCTACATGCAACATGTGCGCTCCCACTCCTTACTACAACTCTACATCCAACATGTGCACTCCCACTCTGTACTACAACTCTACATGCAACATGTGCGCTCCCACTCCGTACTACAACTCTACATCCAACATGTGCACTCCAACTCTATACTACAACTCTACATGCAACATGTGCGCTCCCACTCCGTACTACAACTCTACATCCAACATGTGCACTCCAACTCTATACTACAACTCTACATGCAACATGTGCGCTCCCACTCTGTACTACAACTCTACATGCAACATGTGCGCTCCCACTCTGTACTACAACTCTACATGCAACATGTGCGCTCCCACTCCGTGCTACAGCTCTACATGCAACATGTGTGCTCCCACTCCTTACTACAACTCTACATCCAACATGTGCGCTCCCACTCTGTACTACAACTCTACATGCAACATGTGCGCTCCCACTCCGTACTACAACTCTACATGCAACATGCACGCACTTCCACTCCTTACTACAACTCTACATCCAACATGTGCGCTCCCACTCTGTACTTCAACTCTACATGCAACATGTGCGCTCCCACTCCGTACTACAACTCTACATGCAACATGTGCGCTCCCACTCCGTACTACAACTCTACATGCAACATGTGCGCTCCCACTCCGTACTACAACTCTACATGCAACATGTGCGCTCCCACTCCGTACTACAACTCTACATGCAACATGTGCGTTCCCAATCTGTACTATAACTCTACATGCAACATGTGCGCTCCCACTCCGTACTACAACTCTACATGCAACATGCGCGCTCCCACTCCGTACTACAACTCTACATGCAACATGCGCGCTCCCGCTCCGTACTACAACTCTATATGCAACATGCGCGCTCCCACTCCGTACTACAACTCTACATGCACGCACTTCCACTCCGTACTACAACTCTACATGCAACATGTGCACTCCCACTCTGTACTTCAACTCTACATGCAACATGTGCGCTCCCACTCTTTACTACAACTCTACATGCAACATGTGCGCTCCCACTCTGTACTACAACTCTACATGCAACATGTCCGCTCCCACTCTGTACTACAACTCTACATGCAACATGTGCGTTCTCACTCTGTACTACAACTCTACATGCAACATGTCCGCTCCCACTCCGTACTACAACTCTACATGCAACATGCTCGCTCCCACTCTGTACTACAACTCTACATGCAACATGCTCGCTCCCACTCTGTACTACAACTCTACATGCAACATGCGCGCTCCCGCTCCGTACTACAACTCTATATGCAACATGCGCGCTCCCACTCCGTACTACAACTCTACATGCAACATGCACGCACTTCCACTCCGTACTACAACTCTACATGCAACATGCTCGCTCCCACTCCGTACTACAACTCTACATGCAACATGCGTGCTCCCACTCCGTACTACAACTCTACATGCAATATGCGCGCTCCCACTCCGTACTACAACTCTACATGCAACATGTGCGCTCCCACTCTGTACTACAACTCTACATGCAACATGTGTGCTCCCACTCTGTACTACAACTCTACATGCAACCTGCGTGCTCACATTCTTTACTACAACTCTACATGCAACATGCGTGCTCCCACTCCGTACTACAACTCTACATGCAATATGCGCGCTCCCACTCCGTACTACAACTCTACATGCAACATGTGCGCTCCCACTCTGTACTACAACTCTACATGCAACATGTGTGCTCCCACTCTGTACTACAACTCTACATGCAACCTGCCTGCTCACATTCTTTACTACAACTCTACATACAACGTGTGCGCTCCCGTTCTGTACTACAATTGTACATGCAACGTGTGTGCTCCCACTCTGTACTACAACTGTACATGCAACGGGCGCATTCCGCTCTGTACTACAACTCTACATGCAACATGCTCGCTCCCACTCTGTACTACAACTCTACATGCAACATGCTCGCTCCCACTCTGTACTACAACTCTACATGCAACATGTGCGCTCCCACTCTGTACTACAACTCTACATGCAACATGTGCGTTCCCACTCTGTACTACAACTCTACATGCAACATGTGCGCTCCCACTCTGTACTACAACTCTACATGCAACATGTGCGCTCCCACTCTGTACTACAACTCTACATGCAACATGTGCACTCCCGCTCTGTACTTCAACTCTACATGCAACATGTGCGCTCCCACTCTGTACTACAACTCTACATGCAACATGTGCACTCCCGCTCTGTACTTCAACTCTACATGCAACATGTGCGCTCCCACTCTGTACTACAACTCTACATGCAACATGTGCGTTCCCACTCTGTACTACAACTCTACATGCAACATGTGCGTTCTCACTCTGTACTACAACTCTACATGCAACATGTGCGCTCCCACTCTGTACTACAACTCTACATGCAACATGTGCACTCCCGCTCTGTACTTCAACTCTACATGCAACATGTGCGCTCCCACTCCGTACTACAACTCTACATGCAACATGTGCACTCCCGCTCTGTACTTCAACTCTACATGCAACATGTGCGCTCCCACTCTGTACTACAACTCTACATGCAACATGTGCGTTCCCATTCTGTACTACAACTCTACATGCAACATGTGCGCTCCCACTCTGTACTACAACTCTACATGCAACATGTGCGTTCCCACTCTGTACTACAACTCTACATGCAACATGTGCGTTCTCACTCTGTACTACAACTCTACATGCAACATGTGCGCTCCCACTCTGTACTACAACTCTACATGCAACATGTGCACTCCCGCTCTGTACTTCAACTCTACATGCAACATGTGCACTCCCACTCCGTACTACAACTCTACATGCAACATGTGCACTCCCGCTCTGTACTTCAACTCTACATGCAACATGTGCGCTCCCACTCTGTACTACAACTCTACATGCAACATGTGCGTTCCCATTCTGTACTACAACTCTACATGCAACATGTGCACTCCCGCTCTGTACTTCAACTCTACATGCAACATGTGCGCTCCCACTCCGTACTACAACTCTACATGCAACATGTGCGCTCCCACTCCGTACTACAACTCTACATGCAACATGTGCACTCCCGCTCTGTACTTCAACTCTACATGCAACATGTGCGCTCCCACTCTGTACTACAACTCTACATGCAACATGTGCGTTCCCATTCTGTACTACAACTCTACATGCAACATGCGCGCTCCCACTCTGTACTACAACTCTATATGCAACATGCGCGCTCCCACTCCGTACTACAACTCTACATGCAACATGCTCGCTCCCACTCTGTACTACAACTCTACATGCAACATGTGCACTCCCACTCTGTACTTCAACTCTACATGCAACATGCTCGCTCCCACTCTGTACTACAACTATACATGCAACATGTGCACTCCCACTCTGTACTTCAACTCTACATGCAACATGTGCGCTCCCACTCTTTACTACAACTCTACATGCAACATGTGCGCTCCCACTCTGTACTACAACTCTACATGCAACATGTCCGCTCCCACTCCGTACTACAACTCTACATGCAACATGCTCGCTCCCACTCTGTACTACAACTCTACATGCAACATGCTCGCTCCCACTCTGTACTACAACTCTTCATGCAACCTGCGTGCTCACATTCTTTACTACAACTCTACATGCAATGTGTGCGCTCCCGTTCTGTACTACAATTGTACATGCAACGTGTGTGCTCCCACTCTGTACTACAACTGTACATGCAACGGGCGCATTCCGCTCTGTACTACAACTCTACATGCAACCATTCAGAGCGCTGTACACATACCCCACACAAGAGGGATACAGAGCCTCTGTCAATCACTACTGTGGAGGGGGAGAGGCATGGTTTGTACTCTGCTCTCGCACTGGCTGCAATTTTCTCTGATTTAGGAAAAATATTTTTGACTTTAATACAAGTTTAAATCTTTCACTTAAATGAACTGTGCAGCGTTCGCTCCCAAAGTACCAATAGATGTAAAATTGCACGGCAGTCTATAAAATGAAAGACATAGCTAAACTGTATAAACTGTCTATGTGCTCGTTCACACTTGCTTTGGACTCTGACGATCAATTTGTATCCGAATCGCTCTTCAGAGGGCATTTGACGAGCATTGAGGAGGTGTTGTATTGGCTCCTCCTTTAAACCCCTTGAACCCTGCACTATCACGCGCTTCACAGAGAATACCAGAAGAAGCTGAGTCAGTTTTCTTCCACATAAGGAAATTGGTTTCTGAGCTGCTCTGCAGGAGCTGTCTTCTGCTAAGAGATAAGAAGATAAAACGCGTCAGCTGCATCACTTAAAGGATAAATCCTGACAGTATATTGTAAATATTTATAAAACCGGATTTAGACTAGGCATGATTTAGAAAATACGAGTCCCCCATCCCTTTTAAATAACCCCTCTCCACGGGAGATTTGATAATAGTTGCTACTAAGTAAATGCTTAAAACTTTGTAGCTGATCACTTAAAGTGAATTATACATTGTTGTGAATGTCTATTCAGTTTTATTTATTTTGTGTCATGTATAATTCATGTGATGTAATAGTTTGGATTCTCATTTCCTTTAGTTACCGGAAGAAAAGAGTCATTGCAGATGCGATATCGTCTTGGGCAAAATCTAATAAAAATGTTGGCCTCTATGAGACATTAACGGAAGTGATAGAGAAAGAAAGCGAATTAAAAGGTATTTTGTGTCCAGATATATGCATTGTATTAATATCCTATTGTCACTAACACATGTGAAGATGTTTGAGGGTATGACCCTGTCTTCATTAAAGTAGTTGTAAACCTCAGACATGAAATATGAACAAAGCATATTTCTCTATAGTGTGTACTTGTCTCAATCCAGAGCACTAAGTGTCATTTCTGTCTGCTGCTTCTTTCCTCTGCTATCAGCATGAACCTTTTCTGACAAGTTTTCCTGACACCGAGAGAGAAAAATGGTGACGGGGAGGGATTTCCAGCACACAGCCTGTGATTGACTGCTTCAGCTCTGTTCCTGTGTGCTGTGTGAAGAGGGGAGGGGTGTCCCTTCCCTCCAATCAGCTCTCTCTGAGCTCTGCAGAGTATACCTTCAGCTCTCCGCTTTCTGAAAGCTCAGACAAGCTGTATAAATTATGCACTTTGAAGAGCTGTAGAGAAGAGAAGACTGCAGATAAACAGGTTCAACTTATGTAGGAGGATTTGTTTCATCTCTGTGTATCACCTGAGGCCAGTCACTTCACTGGGTAAATATAAGGATTTACAACCACTTTAACAGTGGGGCATATCACAGCTGTATCTGGTAGCTGCAATAAAGTGATTTTAAATGTAGCCCCCTGTTCCCAAAAATCGGGCTATAGTGTAAATTTAGTTTCTGGCTGAGCTGTAATCAGTTTATTTGGTTCTGTTCTAAACTTGACTGTGTTGTGCATTTCCCACTGTTGCCAGTAGGTGTCACTGGTACCACAGGACAGTGTGAGAATTACAACTAGGTTGAGCTGTAATGAATATTCTTTTTCCAGAAACAGCCCAGTAGGAGGTTCCTGGCTGCTGTGCATTCTGGGAAGGGGTATTTATTGGGCAGTGCCATGTGCTCTTAGTCAGTCCTCACCTCCTGGCCCTCTGGGCCTGAGGCTACGTTGCAGCACATTCTGCAAGTAGGCCTAGAAGCCTGTCTGGGGCAGACTAGTCCGGAGGTGGTCCTTAGGCTGTCTTACCTGTTTGGAAGAAGCCTAGCCAAGCTGAGGAGATCCAGGAGAGGACCCTTGCTGGAGAGAACCAGGATAAGGGCTGGTCTCCCAAGAGGGCCTGGTGACTCGTTTGGAGGACGCACCCATATCTAAACTACCCTTACAGTACTGCCGGGTCGGCTTAAAGGTTCTGGTACTGTGAAGCTGTTCTACAAATCTAAATCAAGGTAACTAGCTACTGGCTGCTAAGTCTGTGAGAGAGGCTTATCCAGAAATCACACCGGTTGCTAGGTCTGTGTGAGAGACCTATCCAGGCATCCAAGATCTTCTAAAAGAAAGCTGTTTTGTCTTTGGATTCAAGGAGTCTGTAAGTGATCTCCTAAAAAATCTGAAACCTCCCCTAACCCTCTCTCCTACTACTACTTCCAAGTTCTTCATTAAAGCATTGAAAAATACTTAAAGTGACTGGCGCCCACATTTGTTCTAACCCCATTATAGCCATGGACTGAGGCCTGAGGTGAATGTAAGCCCGCTCCCTGTATCTGGAGGTACCTTCCTGCTCCCAGTAGACCCAGGGGGCGCTACATAAAGGTTCGCTTTTTTTTTTTTTTTCAACTAAAAATAACAAACATTGTTATACCTACCTGCTCAGGGCATTGGTTTTGCACAGAGCAGACCGGATCCTCCTCTTCTGGGTGTTGAAAGAACAACAGCAAGTAATGTAACCATTTGCCGCCCGCCTCTTCGCATATATACTGCGGCAAGGCGGTTCATCTGCGCAAATCGACGTACCTGTACGTCGGTCCATGCATGTGGTATCGTGGGCGGGAGCGCGCCCGCCACGCACCGAGGGAGTGCTCCCACGGGTCCGGCGGACTCGATGTCTGCCGGCCACCCGCGATCACAGTACAGAGAGGCAGAACGGGGATCTGCCTATGTAAAAAAGGTGGATCCCCGTTCTGACAGGGGACAACATAGAGATATGCTGTTCCTAGTAATCAGGAACAGCGATCTCTGTGTTGTCCCAGCAAGCCCATCCCCCACACAGTTAGAACACACCCAGGGAACACAGTTAACCCTTAGATCGCCCCCTAGTGTTAACCCCTTCCCTGCCTGTGTCATTTATACATTGATCAGTGCATTTTTTTTAGCTCTGATTACTGTAATAATGTCACTGGTCCCCAAAAAGTGTCACTTGGGGTTAGATTTGTCAGCTGCAATGTCTCAGTTCTGCTAAAAATCACAGATCGCTAGTAAAAACAAGTCCCTAAATCTAACCCCTATTTTGTAAACGCTATAACTTTTGCACAAGCCAATCAATATACGCTTATTGCGATTTTTTTTTTTTTTTTTTTTTTTACCAAAAATATGTAGCAGAATACATATTGGCCTAAACTGATAAATGCATTTTGGTTTTTTTAATGTGAATATGTATATGATGCAATATGTATATGTATATATGAAAGTAAAAAATATTGTTTTTTGTTTTTTTTTTCAAAATTGTCAGTCGTTTTTTGTTTATAGCGCAAAAAATAAAAACCACAGAGGTGATCAAATACCAAGTAAAGTTATTCTCTGCATACAACAAATTTCCAGCGCATAATTCAATAACCTGCCAATAGGTTATGAGCCCAGGCACAGCCAGCAAACCCAGAAGCACCCAGGCACTGGAAAAATAATTCTGCAAGTCTGTGAATACTGTATGCAAACTGCTGAAATATGGCAAGCAGTTCAGATGTGAAGTTTGCAATTGCAAAACTGAACAATGCCAATTACCAGCTGTGGAGGTTTAAACTAGAAATGCTTTTTAGCATGGATGACTTGTGGCAAGTTCTAAGTACAGACAGACCCACAAACAGAGAGACTGAGTAATGGGACAGAAAGGATAGGCAGGCAAAAGCAACTATAAACTTATTACATAAGAACAGAGAAAACAGCCAAAGGTATGTGGACTTCATTACAAAAACTGCATGAGCGTTCAAGTCTAAACAGTAAGCTGTTTTTGCTAAGAAGGTTATATAAGATAAGAATAGAAGAAGGCCGGCAAATGTGTGACCTTGTTAAAGCTATGCTAGAGATCATAGAGCAGCTACCCACCATCGGAGAGACATCAAAGATAACCATATTGTTGGCCTGCTCCTCTGCAGCCTTCCAGAGACATATACTGCTCTTATTAAAGCTTTAGAAACCAGACCTGAGCAGGAACTAACACTAGAATATGTCAAAGGCAAGTTAATTGATGAATATGACAGAAGGAAAGAAAATGCGCACCATGATGACAAAGCTCTTAAGATGTACAAAGGCACAAAGCACAACAAATAAAGCGGAGCCTGTGTTTGCTGTACAAGGACTGGTCACTTAAAAAAAGGACTGTTCTATCTGGAAAGCCGAGCAGCGAAAGCTAGAGCTATCCACAAAAAAAGTTAAAGCAATCACAAAGGAAACTGCAGACACATCATCAGGGTCGTTGCTAGGTGGCAAAAAGACCAGGGGCTTCAGCCCGAAGTCCGATGTTGGCACCGATGGGGGGGGGGGGTCGTGAGTGGTCATGGCACGGGGTTTTTTGGCTGAGCGCTGGGGTTGTGTGGCGGGGGGTAAGCTTACTTGCTGGTTGCTGCCTGGGGCTTAGCAGTGCCCATCATTTTTGACCACTAATCTCAGCTACCTGACACACTGACCTACCGAACATACACTAACCTGACATACATACATACATACACCTACCTAACATACACTGACCTGACATACATACACTGACCTGACATACATACATACACCTACCTAACATACACTGACATACATACATACACCTACCTAACATACACTGACCTGACATACATACACTGACCTGACATACATACATACACCTACCTAACATACACTGACCTGACATACATACATACACCTACCTAACATACACTAACCTGACATACATATATACACCTACCTAACATACACTGACCTACCTAACATACACTGACCTGACATGCATACATACACCTACCTAACATACACTGACCTGACATACATACATACACCTACCTAACATACACTGACCTGACATACATATATACACCTACCTAACATACACTGACCTACCTAACATACACTGACCTGACATACATACATACACTTACCTAACATACACTGACCTGACATACATACATACATACATACATACATACACTTACCTAACATACACTGACCTGACATACATACATACATACATACACCTACCTAACATACACTGACCTGACATACATACACTGACCTGACATACATACATACACCTACCTAACATACACTGACCTGACATACATATATACACCTACCTAACATACACTGACCTACCTAACATACACTGACCTGACATACATACATACACCTACCTAACATACACTGACCTGACATACATACATACACCTACCTAACATACACTGACCTGACATACATACATACACCTACCTAACATACACTGACCTGACATACATACACTGACCTGACATACATACATACATACACCTACCTAACATACACTGACCTGACATACATACATACACCTACCTAACATACACTGACCTACCTAACATACACTGACCTGACATACACTGACCTACCTAACATACCGTGACATACATACACTGACCTCACCTACCTGACCAGGAGACAGACTTCATGTGTCCAGGTGTCCTGCAGTTCAGTTCAGCTGTAGTGTGCGGTGTGCAGCCCACGCATCATGTGTCACAGCAGGCAGCCAGAGGAGGAGAGGAGACTGCTTGAATTTCATCGCCTGGACCTTGGAGCTCCAGGCTTTGTCCTGCACGTAGTTATACAAAGTAGAGCCTGCCTCTCAGTCCCAGCACGGCCAGCAGGCACAAGGCGGTATGGAGAAGACTCTTCTGCCTCCTGCTGCACACTCCGGTGCCCATGATCAGACACACCGAGATCCGGAGCTCTTCACTCTGCCATCCGCCCCCAGCACAGCTCCTCTTCAGGTTATCCTCATCATCCCCGCCTCCTCTACAATAATCGGTGCAGTCACTGGCACATCTCGCCAGAACGCTCCTCCGCTGCCCTGATCTATCGGAGCGGGGAGCGGGGAGCAGGCATCTCAGTGATGTGGCGCGGCGGATTGTAATTCCCGCCTTCTGGAGCGTGCAGCGCCTATGATGGACGTCACACGTCCCGCGGTCCCAGCATTGGACCAGTGGGATGTCCATCATAGCTCCAGAAGGTGGGACCTGTATGTCATTCGGCCACACTCGGCCGCACTCGGATCAGATCGGTCCCCGCTCGTCAGCGGCCGGCGGCGCTCGGGGCTAACAATTAAACTGTGCCTTCTTGACACTCGGGGCTTTTCGGGGACCAATTCGAGGCTTCAGCCCCCCCTAGCCACCCCCTCCCGACGCCCCTGCACATCATGGAGTGGCACCTTTAACCACTTGCTTACAGGGCACTTAAACCCCCCTCCTATCCAGACCAATTTTCAGCTTTCGGCACTGATGCACTTTGAATGACAATTGCGGGGTCATACAACACTGTACGCAAATGAAATTTTTATCATTTTTTCACCACAAATAGAGCTTTCTTTTGGTGGTATTTGATCACCTCTGCAGTTTTTACTTTTTGTTAAAAAAAATGTAAAAAACTGAATTTTTAAAAAAATGTTTTTATATTTTTTTTATATTTTGTTATAAAAAAATTTAAAACGGGTCATTTTTCTCCTTCATTGATGTACGCTGATGAGGCGGCAGTGATGGGCACTGATGGGTGGCAGTGATGGGCAGCACTGCCAGGTGGCACTGATTGGCACTACAGGTGGGCATTGATAGGTGGCACTTGTGGGCATTGATAGGTGGCACTTGTTGGCATTGATAGGTGGCACTGTGGGCACTGTTAGGTGGCACTGTGGGCACTGTTAGGTGGCACTGTGGGCACTGTTATATGGCACTATTATGGTGGCACTGATGAGGCAGATGTGCCTCTTCCACTTGGGGACCGATGTCCCTCAAAATCCGAGCCGGTGATCGGCTTTTTTTTCTACTCACGCTGTCAGCGTGAGTAGAAAAAAAAAACGATTACCGATCTTTTGTTTACATCATGTGATCAGCTGTCATTGGCTGACAGCTGATCACATGGTAAGGGGCCGGGACCGGCCCCTTACTCGGATCGGTGATCAGCCGAGTCTCAGTGACTCGGTGATCACAGCGCAGTGCAGGGAGCGCGCAGGGAGCGTGCACAGGGGAGGCCGTCATATGGCGGCCTCCCGGGAATTCAGGTCCGCGCTGTGGCCGTCATTCGGCCATAGCGCGGATGTGTAGTGGTTAAAGTGACACAGAGTGGCAAGCCATGCAGCTGGTGCAGAGACTCAGGTGCGACTAGCCACATGACTAGCGATGAGACCTTCTTCACAAACACTGATTACCGTGCAAAAGACAAAGTTTTCCTAGCAAACGGGAAAAGCAAGGAGATGAGCATAGTATCCTTGTAAAGAAAGTGCTGTATGTTCCAGAACTAGAAGGCAGCCTTCGATCATTGAAAAGTCTTGCAAACAACGGTCTCACAGTTAAGTTCCAGGGTGTTGAATGCACAATTCACAATAATAAGCGATTCCTGGCAAAAAAGGAAAACTGGGCGATCACCTATACAGGCTCATCACCACAGACCAGCAAGCCAATATAGTCTGTAATGACCTACACAGCAAATGTAATCATTATGGCACAGGCAACTGGGGCACAGAAGTCCAGAAGCTATACAGGACATTATAAAGAGAGGCTTATCAGAAGATTTGACAATAGCGCTTTGCAAAGTGCTCATGAAATGCAAGTGCTGTATTGAAGCAAAAGCCACACATTCTCCCCTTCCACAGGCTTCTCAAAGAAAAACTACCCACCCTCTGCAGCTCATACACAGTGACTTATGCGGTCCAATGAAAACTCCCACATCAGGCGGGAACAGATATCTTGTGAACCGAATTCAAACCTCTAATAAATATAAGAATGAATGGTGGCGCTAACGTGATAATAATAAACTAAAAGTGAATAATATATATAAAAATGTGAAATGATGATGGTAAAGTGACCCTATCATCAATACCACTGTGAAGTACAAAGGAAAAAAAATGTGTAGACTGAGTATATGAACATAACCTAAATAACGTGCCAAAGTAAATAAAATCTACCCTGTGACAAGTGTAAAAATGAATAAGTCACTAATCAAAAAATTGATTTAGATGCATAAAACCAGTCTATATATAGTGCAGATGAAAGTCCAAAAAGTGATAAGATCTCCGGTGTGAGCAACAGAGTGTGATTCTTGTAATCGTCCACCACACCTCAGTGACGTGATTCCACTCCCCTCAAAAATTCGCACTCACCAGCTGCTATAGCCTCACACTCTCGTGTTTTGACCAGAATCGCCTCAACCCACTCTCATGGGGGTTAAAATCAGATTTCCAGTGTCCAAAGGTGCATATGTCAAGCTCTCTCTCTGAAGTAATAGCTTCACATGTGAATAAAAGAAGAGCTCCAATAGTGTGATACCATTCAAATTTTCTTTTATTAAAATCTCAGTAATCAATCACCATTGTACTCACATGTAAACATAACACAGCAGGCAAAAGGTAAATCGCATCAAGGCAATCCATGCAGTGGTAGGAATAAATAACAGCGGCCGCGGTGGACCCAGGGAGTGTGAATGCTGGCAATACTCTCACCCGTTCCTAGAAACGATCCTTTGCTTCCCAATGCTTCCGTCCTACGTCACACGCACTAGATTGCCGTATAGCCAGCCCCGACATGTTTCGTCACTAGGACTTAATCGTGGGAACAGATATCTACTGACTTTCAGGTACACAACTACTTATCTGATGAAATACAAGAATGAAACATCAGAGAAACTTCAAGAGTTTGTTGCCATGTCTAGCAACAAATTTCAACGGAAACCAGGAATAATACATAGCAACAATGGTGGAGAATACATAAGCAAAGAAGTGGCCTCATACCTGAAGAGACCAGGAATAGTACACCAGACAACCACACCATACACTCCTGAACAATACGGTGTAGAAGAAAGGAAAAATCGCACTCTTATAGAAATGGCTGGATGCATGTTGTCAGATGCCAACCTACCTCACAAGTACTGGGGAGAAGCAGTCATGACTGCAATCTACCTACAGAACAGATAACCCTCAAGAACTATTAAACCTACTCCATTCGAAATGTGGCATGGATCAAAGCCTAGCATAGGGCACATCAGAGTGTTTGGATGTAAAGCATATGTCTATATTCCAAGTGAAAAGTGATCCAAGCTTGAGAACGGAGCCATAGAGGGCATTCTAGTAGGCTACAGCGAGCCAACAAAGGGTTACATAATCCTACACCCAAAGACTGACAAAGTGACAATAAGCCATAGTGTTTATTTTGATGAGAGCCCATCACCAGAAACACGAATCAATGGCGTCCCTAGGGGCCCCCCCCCCCCAACATTAGGCTGTGCCCCACCATATGCCCCCCCCCCCCCCCCCATTAAAAAAAATATATATTTTTTTTTTTACAAAAAGGCAATGTCCCAGAGGGAGAGCATCCCCAGTCAGCTCCTGCGGGTGATTCCTCCCCCTCCCTCTGCTCACTGACACTGCATAATGTGAGCACTCACACAACCACGGCCACCCGATCTGCTCCTTCCCCTGCATCCTCATTGGCAGGGAGAAGAGCGAGTTGCAGGAAGGACTCCACCAGGACTCTGTTACTGAAAAAACAGACTGATTTCTCCTGTCCTTAGGACAGGAGAACCAGCCTGTAAATTCCAAGAGACGCCAGACCAGCGCTGTCAATAGCAGGAGCAGGACAGCAAGAGGAGGCTGGGGAACCCCACAGTGGCAGAACACCAGGGCCCGGGGGCAAGACAACCTTTGCAACCCTGATAGTTCTCCCACTGCTTTGGACCCTTATATTTTCTTGGTATACTGGTGCCATATATCTCTTGTTTTCTGCCACCCTGGGGGGGGCAATAAAGTAGGAAGGGAGCTCACTGCAGAACATGTGAAAGCGCCCTTGTGGGATCGTAGTAAAGGGCCCCAGGATATATATATATATATATATATATATATATATATATATATATATTGCATTTTATAGTTGCCCCCCTTCTTTTGTCCCTGTCCCCCCATGTGCCCCCCCCTAAATATGAAAGCTGGATACACCACTGACACTAATCCCTGAAAGCTGTGAAGTGAAAATGCCCAACAAACCAGAGGTGGAACTCAAAATGCCTAAATCAGTGGTTCTCAACCTTTCTAGTGCTGTGACCCCTTGATAAAATTTCCCAAGTTGTGGAGACCCCCCAACCGGAAAATTATTTTCATAGCGTGGGTTGTCAGCACCCAAGGCAAGACAAGTAATTTGTGCCCCTAACCCATGGACATTTAGCACTCGCTGAGTCCTTAACACTCGTACAGTATTAAAACCCTTATGGTACATTTTAGGATGTACCACTCTCTTTGTTTTCCTTTCTTTCCCTTTTATCTCTCTCTATCCTAATTTCTTGTTTTTTTCCTTCCATTCCTCTTTCTAGCCATCTTTCTTGTTCTTTCTCTTATTCTTTCTCTCCCTTTTTCTTTGTTCCTCCCCCTCTTTTCCTCTCCCTTCCATGTATTCTCTATTTTTATTCCTTCTCTTACTTCTAGGTGGGGGGAATGGGATAAGTGGCAGTGCTGGCGGGGAGTTATGATCAGCCAACTAAGGTGCTCTTGATCAAGGTCATCTGCTGATCTGAGAACTGTAGTGGGGACCTTTAATGGCAACTATAATCCCAGGTAGTGTTACTCAATGCGTCTCTGACTTTGTGGTGTCTCGTAGCAGTGACACCTATGCCAAAATCAGGAGATAGGGTCTCCTCCAGCCCCTCCCACTTCACATTCCTCACCAATCAGCTGACCTCTAGTCTCTGCCCCCCAGTCAAGCTGTGAACTGAATGGGCGGCTGCAAAGAGACTGAGTGGGCAGCTGCGGGCTCCAGGGACAGCCCTGCTGGGTGGCCGCAAAAAGGCTGGGGGAGCGGTGCGGGCTTCAGGAACAGCCAAGGATTTGGTGACCCCTGGCAAATCATCATTTGACCCCCGAGGGGGTCCCGACCCCCAGGTTGAGAACCACTGGCCTAAATCATGTTCTCCACCAGATCCTGCTGAACTGTCTGAAGTCAGAAGAACCACTCGGACTACAAAGGGGATACCACCCCGCAAGCTGTTATACACTGTCAAAACACACAGCGTACTTGAACCAACATCCTGGGAAGACATAGAAAAACTGCCAAAATGTGAAACCAATAAATGGAGAAAGGGAGCAGAAGTTGAATTAAAGTCACTTCAAGAAAATAAAACCTGGACACTCACAGATCTTCCTCCTAACCGAAAAACAAAAACAGGAAGTAAGTGGACTTTCAAAGTAAAGTCAGACACAGGAGGGAATATCCACAGATACAAAGCTAGACTAGTTGCATAGGCGTGCGCACGGGGTGTGCCGGTTGTGCCTGGGCACACCCTAATCACCCCGTGCTGTCTCCAGAGATTTGCCCCAAAATGCTGCATCCAAGTGAGTGTGTGGCCCGCGCTGCCTGTGAAACAGTTTCACAGGCAGCCGATCGTGAGAATTGCCAGAGCTGATCAGTGTATGAAACTGTCAGATAATGACACTGCATGCAGGAAATGAGACAGCTGTCTTAATGTCAGGGTGATGTCGGGGGTGGGCGGGACTGAACAGCCATCAAACACAAGCCAATGGGATGGGGTCTGGGCCGCTACATTTATGTGGCCCCGCCCCCTCTCTAAAGCAGCTCAAACATTGGCTGGTTTTTATAGCAGTTGGTCCCGCCCACCTCCGACATCGCGGCTCAGTTTTAAGTCATCACAACTCAGCCGTGATGTCGGGGGTGGGCGGGACCAAGCGCCAACACCAGCCAATGATTGGGCTGCTTCAGAGAGCGGGCGGAGCCAGAGAAATGTAGCGGCCCGCCCAGACCCATCCTATTGGCTGCTGTTTGGTAACTGTTCAGTCCCGCCCACCACCAACATCACCGCTGACTTTTAACAGCTGGTGTCTCTCCCTGCATGCAGTGTCATCATTTGACAGTTTCATACACTGAACACCTCTGGCAATTCTCACGATCTCCTGAATGTGAAACTCCCCCTCTCCCCTATCAGTGCCAACCAATGCTGCCAATCAGTGCCAACCAATGCTGCCAGTGCCAACCAATGCTGCCAATCAGTGCCAACCAGTACTGCCTATCCGTGCCAGTGCTGCTTATCAGTGCCAAACAATTCTGCCTATCAGTGCCAACCAGTGCAAACTAGTGCTGCCTCTCAGTGCCAACCAATGCTGCCTATCAGTGCCAGTGCTGCCTATCAGTGCCAGTGCTGATCCTCAGTGCCAACCAATGCTGCCTATCAGTGCCAACCAGTACTGCCTATCCATGCCAGTGCTGCTTATCAGTGCCAACAAATTCTGCCTATCAGTGCCAACCAGTGCTGTCTATGAGTGCAAACCAGTGCTACCTATCAGTGCCAACCAATGCTGCCAATCAGTGCCAACCAATGCTGCCAATCAGTGCCAACCAGTACTGCCAATCAGTGCCAACCAGTACTGCCAATCAGTGCCAACCAGTACTGCCTATCAATGCCAGTGCTGCTTATCAGTGCCAACCAATTCTGCCTTTCAGTGCCAACCAGTGCAAACCAGTGCTGCCTATCAGTGCAAATCAGTGTTGATTATTAATGCCGTCCAATGCTGTCTATTAGTGCCAGTGTTGCTTATCAGTGCCAGTGCCAACCAATGCTGCCTATCAGTGCCAGTGCTGCTTATCAGTGCCAACCAATGCTGCCTATCCGTGCCAACCAGTGCTGCCTATCCGTGCCAGAGCTGCTTATCAGTGCCAACCAATTCTGCCTATCAGTGCCAACCAGTGCCAACCAATGCTGCTTATCAGTGCCAACCAATGCTGCCTAATAGTGCCAACCAATGCTGCCTATCAGTGGCAACCAGTCCCAGTCAGTGCACCCTATCAGTGCCAACCAATGCTGTAAATCAGTGCCAATCAATGCTGTCAATCAGTGCCAACCAATGCTGCCTATCAGTGCAGCGAATCAGAGCCTATCAGTGCCCATAAGTGCTACCAATCAGTGCTGACAATAAGCGCCCATTAGTGCCGCCCATCAGTGCCACCAATCAGTGCTGCCTATCATTGCCACCTATCAGTGCACACCAGCCTATTAGTGCCCATCAGTGCTGCCTATCAGTGCCCATCAGTGCTGCCTTAGCAGGAATGGTGGAAACCCCTCTACAGATAATTGCAATACAAATTACCTTAAAGTGCAACAACTTTTTAGTTGGGAGGTTCACACCATTATAGGACTTTGGGATTTTTATTTTTTAGAGTGTTACACTTAATTGTATATGTTTTAGTTACGGTTATAATGTGAATGATTGCACTTGAAGTTAATTTCCCACCACCCCTGCTAAGTCCATGTCTTTATGGACCTTGTTTGTGCACTGGTGGGCAGTCATGTTGGAACAGGAAGGGGAGATCCCCAAACTGTTCTCACAAAGTTGGGAGCATGAAATTGTCCAAAATGTCTTGGTATGCTGACGACAGAAGATTTCCCTTTACTGGCACTAAGGTGCCAAGCCCAACCCCTGAATAACAACCCCACACCATAATTCCCCCTCCACCAAATGATTTGGACCAGTGCACAAAGCAAGATCCGTAAAGACATGGATGAGCGAGTTTGGGGTAGAGGAACTTGACTGGCCTGCACAGAGTCCTGACCTCAAAAAATGCCCTTCTGGAAGAATGGTCAAACATTCCCATAGACACACTCCTAAACCTTGTGGACGGCCTTCCCAGAAGAGTTAAAGCTGTTATAGCTGCAAAGGGTGGGCCAACTCAATATTGAACCCTAGGGACTAAGACTGGGATGTCATTAAAGGTCATGTGTGTGTAAAGGCAGGCGTCACAATACTTTTGACTATATATATATATATATATATATATATACACACACGTATGTGTGCTTGAGCTTTCGGTGCACACCCTAATGTAATAGGCTGCGCACGCCTATGACTAGTTGCCAAGGGTTACTCCCAGAAATTCTCCCGTCGTAAAACACTCCACCATCAGAGCGCTTCTTAGCGTTGCAGCCTGGAAGGGCATGCAAGTCAAACACCTAGACGTTAAAACTGCTTTCTCATATGGAGACATTAAATAAGACCTCTACATGGAGCAACCACCAGGGTTTGAGCAAGGAGACAACCTTGTGTGTAAACTTCAGAAGAGCATCTACAGTCTTAAACAATCTGCAAGGATGTGGAATGAGAAAGTAAATAAAGTACTTACCAGACAGGGATTCTCAAGACGTAAAGCAGACCCCTGTCTCTACTCCATGAATCAAGGAGACAGATGGATATACATCCTTATCTATGATGATGACATAACTTGTTTTGAACAAGAAGGGGATTATAATCAGTTCACAAGCTTAAAGGAATTTTTGAAATCAAAGAGCTAGGAAACATTGGCTACTCTCTGGGAATCCAAATAGAGAAGAAGATGGAAGTTATCTTCTCAACTAATCTCAGAAAATCTCAATCTCAAACAATTCCATATGCAAGATGCAAAGGAAGTGAAAACTCCTATGGAACCAGACTATCAAAAGAGCAATGAAGCAGGCTACATATGAGCAATGACAACTTGCTACCCTGGCAGGCTTGAGAAAGAGGTGTTGCGGCCTTGAAATGCATAGCCACACACCATCCATTTACTCCAACATCTGATGTCATTGGCCGATTCCAATGCTGTCAGACTGGCTCCTGAGCTGATGTATCTCCTGGTTTTGAGCTTGTGCATCTCCTAACACTGGCGGCATTGCTTCTATCTGCTTCAGATGACCCAGGTCCTCCATGGATGATATGTGCTTTTTTTCCTACTTCATGTGAGTGGCAAATTTGCTTTTTTTTACTAATAAATTATTTAATCTGCTGCACTTAGAAGCGCCCTTGTGCGTCTCCTTTTAATCATACAAATAGCCAATGATCACTTCTCCTGGCAGTGAACAGGCTTCCATCTCAAGTGTGATTTCCTGTATGGACCATGTTCAGTGAGGGGATGCCCATCACTGACAGCCAGCTCCTACCCCCTTGGCCTAGAATGGCAGCAGCTACTGGGAAATGTGCAGTATGGTACTGTGAATTGATAATCTGAGGGTTTCTGATTGCTTTATTATGGTATATATCCAATTGTAAGCTTATCCGTTCTTTTGATGGATCTTGAACTGAGCACAGGTTTACTTTAACATCACTTTAACATCAGAGCTGAATAGCTGACCTGTAAAATCCATATTCCAAATTGAAAGCGCTTGTGAGAGGACAAATAGTATTTGCACTGTCAAAAAATGAATTTGGTTTTCTCACGGAAGTCTTTTTTTATGACTTTGTATTTAGCTACAGATGAGTCAGCACCCACTAATGTGTTTGATGATCTGGAGCCAAAGAAGAGTATGGAAGCTGAATCCTTACTAGAATATGTAGAAAGGTAACGACGTGGCTTTTTGACATTCCTAATATTACATATTAAAATGAAAAACAACAACGCACTTAAGAATACAGCATCTAATTAGATCCATTTTTTTTTATATAGCCTCATTGGCCTTCACTAAGTAATCCAACCAAGGATTGAACAGTCTGCCTAAAAATGTATATACCAGCACAAGTGTATTGATTAATTACAGTGCCATCAATTTATGCAGCATTTTATATATATATATATATATATATATATATATATATATATATATATATATACAGTGGCTTGCGAAAGTATTCGGCCCCCTTGAACTTTTCAACCTTTTGCCACATTTCAGGCTTCAAACATAAAGATATAAAATGTTTATTTTTTGTGAAGAATCACCAACAAGTGGGACACAATTGTGAAGTGGAACGAAATCTTTTGGATTTTTGTAACTTTTTTAACTAAATAAAAAAATGAAAAGTGGGGCGTGCAAAATTATTCGGCCCCCTTGCGTTAATACTTTGTAGAGCCACCTTTTGCTGCGATTAAAGCTGCAAGTCGCTTGGGGTATGTCTCTATCAGTTTTGCACATCGAGAGACTGAAATTCTTGCCCATTCTTCCTTGCTAAACAGCTTAAAGCGGTTGTATAGTCAAAATTTTCACTTTCAATTTAATTGTGCATGTCATTATTTTAAATAGATTGCTATTAGCCTTTTTTTTCTTACCTGTTTACGTGTGAAGTTACAGCTGTATTCACGAGTGGGGACGTGTACCGCGCATGCGCCGAATCCCCTGTTCATTCCGGCAAGCAGAGCCTCGGCCGGAAAAATTCCTAGTTTATGTCGGGGCTGCGTCAATTCCTCATGTAGACGTCAGCCCCGACATCCCGCGATGCTTCGTGCACACTACTCACAAAGAGCATGATGGCTTGAATATTGTGACCATAGTGCGCACGTGCGGGATTACAGAGACTAGGAGGAACTGTGGGCGGAAATTCAAATTGAATAAGACGCAGAAGACCACAACCGAGATGGCACGGGCTTACTACAGGAATTACTCTTTACAAGATCTCCAGTTTATACAGTAAGACAAATAATGTGGATAAATATATAGCGATCAATCGATGTAGAACTATATGGTCTTTAAGAATATGTAAATTGTTATGATAGTATCGGAGGGTTTACTACCGCTTTAAGCTCAGTGAGGTTGGATGGAGAGCGTTTGTGAACAGCAGTTTTCAGCTCTTTCCACAGATTCTCGATTGGATTCAGGTCTGGACTTTGACTTGGCCATTCTAACACCTGGATACGTTTATTTGTGAACCATTTCTTTGTAGATTTTGCTGTATGTTTGGGATCATTGTCTTGTTGGAAGATAAATCTCCGTCCCAGTTTCAGGTCTTTTGCAGACTCCAACAGGTTTTCATCCAGAATGGTCCTGTATTTGGCTGCATCCATCTTCCCCTCAATTTTAACCATCTTCCCTGTCCCTGCTGAAGAAAAGCAGGCCCAAACCATGATGCTGCCACCACCATGTTTGACAGTGGGGATGGTGTGTTGAGTGTGATGAGCTGTGTTGCTTTTACACCAAACATATCGTTTGCATTGTGGCCAAAAAGTTAGATTTTGGTTTCATCGGACCAGAGCACCTTCTTCCACATGTTCCCGGGCAATAGGAGATCATGGGGCCCCCAGGCAATCGGAGATTATGGGGCCACACAGTATACACACACACAGTATACAATCACACAGTATACACATACATGTACACACAGTATACACAGACAGATGTTAAAAAAACACAGATTTATACATACTGTCCCTGGTTTTACTGTGGCTGGCAACCCTGATGGGGCCCCCTAGTGGCCCAGGGCCCTCGGGCAGTGCCCGAGTGGCTCAATGGTCAGTCCGCCCCTGCTCCCAGGTGGCTTGTGGCAAACTTTAGACGAGACTTTTTATGGATATCTTTGAGAAATGGCTTTCTTCTTGCCACTCTTCCATAAAGGCCAGATTTGTGCAGTGTACGACTGATTGTTGTCCTATGGACAGACTCTCCCACCTCAGCTGTAGTTCTCTGCAGTTCATCCAGAGTGATCATGGGCCTCTTGGCTGCATCTCTGATCAGTCTTCTCCTTGTCTGAGCTGAAAGTTTAGAGGGACAGCCAGGTCTTGGTAGATTTGCAGTGGTCTGATACTCCTTCCATTTCAAAATGATCGCTTGCACAGTGCTCCTTGGGATGTTTAAAGCTTGGGAAATCTTTTTGTATCCAAATCCGGCTTTAAACTTCTCCACAACAGTATTACGGACCTGCCTGGTGTGTTCCTTGGTCTTCATGATGCTCCCTGCGCTTTCAACAGAACCCTGAGACTATCACAGAGCAGGTGCATTTAAACAGAGACTTGATTACACACAGGTGGATTCTATTTATCACCATCAGTCATTTAGGACAACATTGGATCATTCAGAGATCCTCGCTGAACTTCTGGAGTGAGTTTGCTGCACTGAAAGTAAAGGGGCCGAATAATTTTGCACGCACCACTTTTCAGTTTTTTAATTGCTAAAAAAGTTTAAAATATCCAATAGATTTCGTTCCACTTCACAATTTTGTCCCACTTGTTGGTGATTCTTCACAAAAAATTAAAATTTTATATCTTTATGTTTGAAGCCTGAAATGTGGCAAAAGGTTGAAAAGTTCAAGGGGGCCGAATACTTTCGCAAGCCACTGTGTGTGTATATATATATATATATATATATATATATATATATATATATATATATATATATATTATACTATACTATACATTCACATCAGTCCCTGCCCCTGCCCTCTCAAGGAGGGAGCTCATAATCTAAGGTCCCTAACTCACATTCATACATACACATATAAGAGAAAAGAGCCGGCAACTCAAGTCCTTGTTACAAAATTTTATTGGCTACATATGAGCATTAAAAAGCAAACGGCCGGCGTGTTTCGGCGTGAGCCTTAGCCATACATACACATACTAGGGCCAGTTTATATAGGAGCCAATTAACCTACCAGCATGGTAAAATCAATAAAAGTGTGGTGTTGCGCTAATCCTTTACTATAAAAATAAAGATAAAAATATTAGCTTAAATGTGGTGGCACAGTAGTGGTGGGTGTGTCAGGGTGATAACCGTAGGACGGGTAATTCTGCCAGTATTCCTCATGGTGGCGCCCTTCTGCCTATTTAAGCCTGCTGCTGGTTCATGCTGGTTGCTGGATTATCATCAGCTTCCTGTTTTCCTTGTTCCTGTGTTCCTGGTTCCTGTTGTGATATCTGCTTCCTGTTACTACTCGGCTTGCCTGACTGCTCCAGTATTCCGCCTGCATTGACCCCGGCTTGTATCTGACTATTCTTCGGCTCCGCATTTGTACCTTGATCGTCCTCCTGTGTTTGACCCCCGGCTCGGCTACCTTCTCTGTTCCTGATTATCCTGCTGTACCTCACCTTGGACTGATTCCTGTGCTGAATGACCATTGGCCTGGCTCTGACTCCGCTCCTGGTTGCTCCACGGCTCCATACCTGGAATCCCTCCTTGCACGGTTGCCCTTCAACCTTACCAGCGCACCCTAGCAGCTCCCTGCTATCTGCTACTCAGCAACAGCAATCTGGCAACCCGTGCACCTTTGGGCACCGTACTCCCTGTCTCACTCCCAGGGTTACGCTGCACTTAGCCGCAAGGGGCGCCCCCTCTGCAATTCGGCCTCACATCCAGGACTCTGACAGTATAATCCAGCCATGACTGAGGCCGGCAGAGGTGCGTCCCCAATAGAGACTTTATGCCAACAGGCCGCTACCTTTACACGAATGGTCCAAGTTCTTCAGGAAAGATACCTTCAATTAGAAGGAAAACTCCAACATTTTATGCTACCATCTGCCTTTTTGGATCCTGGTTCCTCCTCCACCAATCTCCCTGCTACGGCCTCTTCGGTACTGACTTTGCCCCCAGAACCGCGGGTACCTACCCCTGAACGTTTCTCTGGAGACCGACAGAAATTCAGATCCTTCAAGAATGCCTGCCTGTTATATCTGGCTCTGCAACCCCGTACCTTTTCCACTGAGACTGTCAAAGTTGGCTTTCTTATCTCCCTGCTGACCAATGAACCCCAGGCATGGGCCCACAGGTTATGGGAACAGAAGGACCCAGCTACTAGTTCAGTGGAAACGTTCTTTATGGCCCTGTCGCAATTGTATGATGACCCCCAGCGTACAGCCACCGCTGAGGCCGCTCTGCATTCTCTTCAACAGAAACGGCGCCCGGTGGAAGACTATGCTGTGGACTTCCGCCGGTGGTCTGCCGATACAGACTGGAATGAGGCTGCGTTGAAATACCAGTTTCGCCTGGGGCTTTCTGAATCCCTTAAGGACGAGTTGGCCAGGGTCGGCATCCCTGCTACCCTCGAGGGGCTCATTCAACTATCCATCCAGTTGGATAGACGCCTTCGGGAGCGCCAGGCTGAACGTTCTCAGACTCCCAAGGTGCAGGTACCAGAGATCGGCGCTATGCCTGTTGGTTTGGTGCGATCCGCGCTGACTCCTGAGGAAAAGCAGCGTCGGCGTCAAGCCAATCTCTGTCTCTATTGTGGCCGTAACGGACATTTCCTGAGCAACTGCCCCATAAGGCCCAGCAAGGTACCCAAGAACTCTCCAGTGTACTTCCAGATGTCCGGAACTTCCACTTCTCACCTTATCCTTTCCATCACGCTACAGTTGGCCGACAAGGGGGTTCAGCTTCAGGCCATAGTCGACTCCGGGGCATGCAGTTGTTTCTTGGACTTGGACTTAGCACTAAAGCTCGGTCTGGCCCTTCTTCCCAAGAACCGTAGATTGGAAGTTCTCCTGGCTGATGGCACCCTGCCTAGTTCCGGTCCTGTGACACAAGAGACCACTCCTCTTTTGGTTACTACTCCTGATGGTCATCAGGAATTCATACGTTTCGACATTCTAAGCTCACCTATGTTCCCCGTCATCTTGGGTACCCCATGGCTCCAAGCCCACAACCCCCAGATCAACTGGATCAGGAAAGAAATTTCATTCACTTCACCTTATTGCCTACAGCACTGTCTTGCCCCTGAAACCAGTAATGTAGCCAGTTGCCTGTCAGTCCAACCTGTACCTGTCAACAACCAGAGTATTCCACCGGCCTACCAGGAGTTTGCAGATGTCTTTGACAAGAAAAAGGCTGATGTCCTGCCACCACACCGGTCATACGATTGTCCAATTGAATTACTCCCAGGAGCCGAAATCCCATTCGGTCGCATATTCCCCCTCTCGGAGGTGGAACTAGGAACATTGCGACAATACATTGATGAAAACCTGGAGAAAGGCTTCATCCGTTCCTCCTCTTCTCCTGCTGGAGCCGGAATCTTTTTTGTCGAAAAAAGGGACAAATCCCTAAGACCATGTGTGGATTACAGGGAGCTCAATAAAATCACTATAAAAAAACGTTACCCTCTTCCTCTAGTTCCGGAACTTTTCCAGAGACTCCGTACTGCCCGAATATTTACTAAGCTTGACCTTCGAGGAGCCTACAATCTCGTTCGCATCCGAGAGGGTGACGAATGGAAGACAGCATTTAGAACTCGCTTTGGACATTTCGAGTACTTAGTGATGCCATTTGGATTGTGCAACGCCCCGGCCACATTCCAACATTTTGTAAACGATATCTTTCGAGAATTTCTGGATTACTTCGTCATCATCTACCTGGATGATATCCTGATATTTTCAACCACCCTGGAGCTCCATCGTACACATGTAAGGACAGTTCTGCACACTCTACGTAAGCACAAACTGTATGTAAAAGCAGAGAAGTGTGATTTCGAAAAAGAGTCAATACAATTCCTGGGGCTAATTATCTCAACTGGTGGTGTTGCCATGGACCCGCAAAAGGTACAGGCAATCTTGGACTGGCCAACTCCATCGGATAAAAAGGGAGTACAAAGATTTGTGGGGTTTGCAAACTTTTATAGGAGGTTTATAAAGAACTTTTCCTCCATCATCTCACCAATCACCCAAGTTACCCGTTTACATACTCGGTTCCTGTGGTCTTCAGAAGCCCAATCAGCTTTTGATAAGCTCAAATTCCTCTTTACCTCCGCACCTATCCTGCAACATCCTGATCCAGCCCTCCCTTACATCTTAGAGGTTGACGCCTCTGAAGTTGCCACAGGAGCAGTCTTATCCCAACGTCAGGGTTCTAAGTCGTTACTCCATCCTGTGGCCTTCTCCTCGCGGAAGATGAGTCCGTCTGAAAGGAATTATGATGTGGGAGATCGAGAGCTCTTGGCTATTAAAACTGCCCTGGAGGAATGGCGGTACCTCCTTGAAGGTGCTCAGCATCCCATCATGATATTCACGGATCACAGAAACCTGGAGTATCTTCGCACGGCTAAACGATTGAGACCCCGACAAGCTCGATGGGCCTTGTTTTTTGCCAGATTCAATTTTCATATATCCTTCCGCCCGGGGTCTAAGAACGGGAAGGCAGATGCCTTGTCACGGATGTTTCCTGACACTCCCGAAGAAATTACTCCTAGCACTATATTATCTCCACAGAATTTTCTCATGATTCAGACCGACCTGAGTTCCTCACTGAAACAAGCTTCCTCCCAATGCTCTGAACCAGAAGCACTGTCTTTAAGAAACCAGGAAGGTTTTCTTTGGTATCAAGACAAGATTTTTGTTCCGCAACAAGCCAGAGCCCAGGTCCTAAAGACTTTACATGACCACCAACTTGCTGGTCACTTCGGGGTACGAAAGACTTTGGAGCTTGTTCAACGATCTTTTTGGTGGCCCACTCTAAAGCCTGACTGCAGGGAATATGTCAGTTCCTGCACCATTTGTCAACGTAACAAGGGGTCTAACGTCAGATCTTGGGGTCTACTACGGCCATTGCCTGTGCCGGAGCAACCATGGAAAGAAATATCTATGGATTTCATAGTAGAGTTACCACCCTCGGAGAAATTTACAACCATCTTGGTAGTCGTTGACCGCCTGTCCAAGATGGCGCATTTCTTGCCCATGATGGGTACACCATCTGCTGCTGACACGGCGAAGATCTTCATAAAGGAGATAGTCAGACTTCACGGCCTACCGAGCAACATTGTGTCCGACAGAGGGGTGCAATTCACCTCTAAGTTCTGGAAGGAGCTCTGCAAAACGCTTTCCATTAGAGTGTGCCTATCTTCAGCTTACCATCCTCAGAGCAACGGCCAAACCGAAAGAACTAATCAAACTTTAGAACAGTACTTACGTTGCTTCTGCTCCTTCTCCCAGGACGACTGGTCCTTGCTACTCCCGTGTGCGGAGTTTGCATACAACAACTCAATCCACGCTTCCACCAATCAGTCACCTTTCTGGGCCAACTACGGTTTCCATCCCTCATTCTTGCCTAATGTTATACCAGAGACCTCAGTCCCCGCAGTCCAGGACAGGATAAACGCCATTCAGGCTAATTTCCTAACTCTCCAGGCAACTATGCAGAAAGCCCAAGAGAATTATAAGAAACATTATGACAAGGGGAGGAGAGATCCCGTCTTTAAGGTTGGAGATAGAGTGTGGCTTTCCTCAACAAATCTTAAGCTGCCTTGCCCCTCCCGGAAGTTAGGACCAAGGTTTATCGGTCCATTCACAATTAAGAAGGAAATTAACCCAGTGGCATTTGAATTGTCTTTACCAAGTTCCTATAAAATCCACCCAGTATTCCATGTTTCTTTATTAAAATCTGTTGTCTCCAGTCCTTTTCCAGGGAGAGAAGAAGCTCCGCCCCCTCCAATCTTGGTGGACAATGAAACAGAATACGAAGTAGAAGCTATTCTGGACTGCCGTCGGAGAGGTAGGACTGTTAAATTTCTTGTTAAATGGAAAGGTTACTCTGTAGAAGATAATTCTTGGGAACCAGCAGATAACATTCATGCCCCTAGACTGTTGCAGAGGTTTCAAGCCCGATACCCTGAAAAATGGGCCAGATTGGGCATCCGGAGGCTGCCCCTAGGGGGGGGGGCACTGTCAGGGTGATAACCGTAGGACGGGTAATTCTGCCAGTATTCCTCATGGTGGCGCCCTTCTGCCTATTTAAGCCTGCTGCTGGTTCATGCTGGTTGCTGGATTATCATCAGCTTCCTGTTTTCCTTGTTCCTGTGTTCCTGGTTCCTGTTGTGATATCTGCTTCCTGTTACTACTCGGCTTGCCTGACTGCTCCAGTATTCCGCCTGCATTGACCCCGGCTTGTATCTGACTATTCTTCGGCTCCGCATTTGTACCTTGATCGTCCTCCTGTGTTTGACCCCCGGCTCGGCTACCTTCTCTGTTCCTGATTATCCTGCTGTACCTCACCTTGGACTGATTCCTGTGCTGAATGACCATTGGCCTGGCTCTGACTCCGCTCCTGGTTGCTCCACGGCTCCATACCTGGAATCCCTCCTTGCACGGTTGCCCTTCAACCTTACCAGCGCACCCTAGCAGCTCCCTGCTATCTGCTACTCAGCAACAGCGATCTGGCAACCCGTGCACCTTTGGGCACCGTACTCCCTGTCTCACTCCCAGGGTTACGCTGCACTTAGCCGCAAGGGGCGCCCCCTCTGCAATTCGGCCTCACATCCAGGACTCTGACAGGGTGTCTCTAAAGTGCAGATCTATTGCAGTCGGCCATTGCAACCATGCTTGTGTGTGACTCTGCAATACTGTGAAGATATAAACCTCTATTCGAGAGTGCCTAAAACTGTGTATATATCATAAACAACATAATCATAAACTGTTTGATAAAAATAAACTGGAGAGAATAATAAAATATACACTAAACAACTGTATATACACAAAAAATTTATGTGATAAGTGCTCAGCGAAGTGATAATTAAATCCTTATACAGAGATAATAATAAATCATACAATCTACTGAAAGATTAAAAATAAAAATAAAAATAAAATCAAAAATAACTCTAAAAAGTTACACGGTCAGCTGACTGGGCTAGTGTACACCTGGTATCTCTCAACACATAGCCAGGTGCATATATATAACGTGAATCGTGCTCTTATAACAAGTCCAGTGATATACAGTCCTCTCCTAATTGTGCAAAAGATAGTGTTTCACTTAAAAATATTCTATACAAAGTCCAGAGAGTTATATATGCATGTGATCCACTCAGTGCAAAATAGACGTGAAAAAGGTGATTAATCTCTTTTCATGCAGCACGGCACACACTGGTGGGCAGTGGCCCCTTACCTTAAGGTAATGGGGTACTCGCATTTAGCCACTTTATAGGGATGGCAGCCTTTAGTTGTTAATGTCATGGAGTAAGCAAACAGTGGGGGCGGTGGTGGTACACTCCTATCCTGGCTTGTCTCCTTTATGGACGTGCGTCTCTCCAAGTAGTGTCCCGGGGTCACCGAGATAAACCAGAAAGGAAGATCCACAATAGTATAATATTGTCTGATAACAGTTCAATTTTTATTAAATTATACAAGTACTCACATTTAAAACCAAAATACTGGGCGGAGATCCGACGAGCAGCGAGCTCGTAGTGCAAATACAAACATAGAGTGCCTTTCTCGTCCCTAAGCGTGACGTCACGACCCACATGACTTCTTCAGGGGATACAGGGAGGCACTATGTGTGTCCTTAAATAGCTGGCTCATAAGGTATAATGGGCGGCCATTTTCCCGAGGCCGCAGGAAATACTCAATCGGCTATTTTGCCTCGGGTGGATGGGCGTGGCTATGCTCTGGGTCGTCCAATTATAATAGCAGGGGGGGGGGGTTCCTTTTACTGGCAGCTGTGCAGGGGCTGGCCAATCCGCGATCATGATCATTGCCACTGTCAGCAAAGGAAGGACAATGTAATACCGGCATGACGGCCCATGTAATAGCCTGTGTGCAGCGGCATTTGGTAACAGGCAGGACGCTACCATCCATGGAAAAATAGACAAATCAGAGATGTGGTCAAGGGGAAAATTTAGTGTGCAGACTTGGCTGAAAATGCCACATCATAACGCAATCGACAAAAACAAAATAATTTAAAAATATTACAGATAATGCTAAAACGAATCACTATGGAGGATATATGTAAAGTATATGTATAAAAATATATATAAAACCGATCGGTAAGGAAAAGGCATTCTAAAACCAGCAGATATATCGTAACACATTTACAATCAGGTGGCCAGAAAGTGCTAGTGCATAGTATATAAGTAAAGCTATCTCTAATCAAAGCAGGCACTCTGTGCATGATGTGGAAGTATATCGAGTCATACATATCGAAATTAGTATGTGTGAACTAGGTGTATTTCCCACATAATCACCCAGACGAATACTCATCAGTGTGAGTGGTGGGATCAAACTGTACACTATTATCTACAATAACTGTAACGTATCTATCTCAGTATGCTACAGCCTCTTGCGGTTAATGTGAGAATAGACAGGTTCACACATACTAATTTCGATGTGTATGACTCGATATAATTCCACATCATGCACAGAGTGCCTGCTTTGATTAGAGATAGCTTTACTTATATACTATGCACTAGCACTTTCTGGCCACCTGATTGTAAATGTGTTACGATATATCTGCTGGTTTTAGAATGCCTTTTCCTTACCGATCGCTTTTATATATATTTTTATACATATATTTTACATACCGTATATACTCGAGTATAAGTCGAGTTTTTCAGCACTTTTTTTGTGCTGAAAGTGCCCCCCTCGACTTATACTGGAGTCAAGCACTTTTCTGCAGCAAAAAATTTCATTTTCCGAACCGACTTTGGGGCCCTGTATCTCAGGGCCACTTGGTGCTAGGAACCCCAAAGATGGAGTTCCTAGCACTAAGTGGCCCCGAGATACGGGGCCCCAAAATCGGTTCGGAAAATGTCATTCTCTGTTGCAGAAAAGTGCTTGACATTTTCTGAACCGACTTTAGGGCCCCGTATCTCAGGGCCACTTAGTGCTAGAAACCCCAAATTTGGTGTGCAAACCCAGTGGCACTGGTACCATAACATATCCAAAGATGGATTTTCTAGCACCAAGTGGCCACGAGATACGGGGCCCCAAATCCGGTTCGGAAAATGTCATTCTCTGCTATAGAAAAGTGCTTGACATTTTCTGAACCGATTTTTGGGGCCCTGTATCTTGGGGCCACTTGGTGCTAGAAACCCCAGCTTTGGATATTTTATGGTGCTAGTTCCACTGGGTTTTCACACCAAATTTGGGGTTCTTAGCACTAAGTGGCCTCAAGATACGGGGCCCCAAATTCAGCCAACTGTGTGCTGCAGCAATGTCATTTTGGGACCCTTTGGGTTCAGAGACCCCAAATTTTGGCTGCAGCTAGGGGGCATCTAGGAACCCTTAACTACCTAGTTTGAAGTTCGGGGGACCTATGGCTGCAAATGGGCACAGTGAGGCATACAAATGGGCACAGTGAGGCTGCAAATGGGCATTGTTGACCCTCTTTTCCACTTACAGTAGCTGTGCATTTCTCACCCTCGTCTTATACTCGGGTCAATACGTTTTTCCCATTTTTTTGTGGTAAATTAGGGCCTCGACTTATACTCGGAACGACTTATACTCGAGTATATACGGTATATCCTCCATAGTGATTCGTTTTAGCATTATCTGTAATATATTTAAATCATTTTGTTTTGGTAGATTGCGTTATGACGTGGCATTTTCAGCCAAGTCTGCACACTGTCTATTTTTCCATGGATGGTAGCATCCTGCCTGTTACCAAATGCCGCTGCACACAGGCTATTACATGGGCCGTCATGCCGGTATAACATTGTCCTTCCTTTGCTGACAGTGGCAATGAGCATGATCGCAGATTGGCCAGTCCCTGCACAGCTGCCAGTGAAAGGAACCCCCCTTGCTATTATAATTGGACGACCCAGAGCATAGCCGCGCCCATCCACCCTAGGCAAAATGGCCGATTGAGTATTTCCTGCGGCCTCGGGAAAATGGCCGCCCATTATACCTTATGAGCCAGCTATTTAAGGACACACATAGTGCCTCCCTGTATCCCCTGAAGAAGTCACGTGGGTCGTGACGTCACGCGTAGGGACGGGAAAGGCACTCTATGTTTGTATTTGCACTACGAGCTCGCTGCTCGTCGGATCTCCGCCCAGTATTTTGGTTTTAAATGTGAGTACTTGTATAATTTAATAAAAATTGAACTGTTAGCAGACAATATTATACTATTGTGGATCTTCCTTTCTGGTTTATCTCGGTGACCCCGGGACACTACTTGGAGAGACGCACGTCCATAAAGGAGACAAGCCAGGATAGGAGTATACCACCACCGCCCCCACTGTTTGCTTACTCCATGACATTAACAACTAAAGGCTGCCATCCCTATAAAGTGGCTAAATGCGAGTACCCCATTACCTTAAGGTAAGGGGCCACTGCCCACCAGTGTGTGCCGTGCTGCATGAAAAGAGATTAATTACCTTTTTCACGTCTATTTTGCACTGAGTGGATCACATGCATATATAACTCTCTGGACTTTGTATAGAATATTTTTGAGTGAAACACTATCTTTTGCACAATTAGGAGAGGACTGTATATCACTGGACTTGTTATAAGAGCACGATTCACGTTATATTTATGCACCTGGCTATGTGTTGAGAGATACCAGGTGTACACTAGCCCAGTCAGCTGACTGTTATACTTTTTAGAGTTATTTTTGATTTTATTTTTAATTTTTATTTTTAATCTTTCAGTAGATTGTATGATTTATTATTATCTCTGTATAAGGATTTAATTATCACTTCGCTGAGCACTTATCACACTGATTTTTATGTGTATATACAGTTGTTTAGTGTATATTTTATTATTCTCTCCAGTTTATTTTTATCAAACAGTTTATAATTATGTTATTTATGATATATACACAGTTTTAGGCACTCTCGGATAGAGGTTTATATCTTCACGGTATTGCAGATTCACACACAAGCATGGTTGCGATGGCCGACTGCAATAGATCTGCACTTTAGAGAAACCCACCACTACTGTGCCACCACATTTAAGCTAATATTTTTATCTTTATTTTTATAGTAAAGGATTAGCGCAACACCACACTTTTATTGAAGCTAAGAGTGCTAATGTTGGCTTACAAAATAGTAATAGCTATTGGGACAGGTTTTACTAAACAACATGTTTGATTTTTTTTCCATACACTGTGCCAACTGGCTGATTTGGGGGCCACCTGCAGACATAAGAAGTCATCTGATATGGCCAAAAATGCTTTAAAGCCCAACTCCAGAATATTAATACCCCCCCCCCACCCCCCACCCTCTTTTAATTAACCGCTGGTATGGAAAAAAAACTATCCAATGCCCATTTTACTTGCGTTAAGCCACAGTCATGTGACGGTCCTTGTCTCTTCTCTTTACTTCCTGGGGTCCTTTTTTGGGTGCCTACATCGCTGTCTGCATGATGTGAACATCTCCTATTGGTGGATGTGGCACTTCCAGTGGCAGGGTCCTCTCTCATAGTCTCTAAAGGCAGGAGAACTCAGAAGGGCAGTGAGGGGACCAGTGCCCATGATAACAAGCAGGCAAAATGTCTGGTCCTTAGGTTAGAAGATTGGCTTGGCTTATAGAGGAAAGTTTGACTTTCACCCATTACACTGCAGGATGGCGTAGGAAGAAGTGTTTGCAATCTAGACTGAGAAGTAAGGTAATTGATGCACAAAACATTATTTAATTACATTTTTTCTCCTGGAGCCTGCAGTTAAAGTCTGGAGAGGCTTTAACTGGGCAAGAATCATACTCTCCAAAAAAATATGCTTGAAGAATCTTATTCTAGTATATGTGCAAAATGGACCTATACGGTGGAAGCCATGCCCAAAAAAAAGCCAATACTGCTGGTAGGCTCCCTGCAACTGATCTTTTCCCCAGGACCGATTACCATGCCTTGTTTGACACTGTGTCTCCATGTGGAAGTGGCCTTTTTTGTATAGCATCAGGTCTTTGTTTTTTCATGTCAGACACGTTTCCCCAATGACGGGTGAACTGATAATTGTGGGGAGATCATAACAAAGCAGCAGGAGAGGTGGAGAAAGCACAGATTCACAGAATAAATGAAACAGAAGCAGGGAGATTCTTCCACTGAAGGTCCTCAGGTACAGCTTCCTCTCCAACGCCCTTCAGAAGAACAGCGAGCAGCACATACATGTCATCACCAGCTTGTGGGTAGTGCGCAGCGTAGCAAAAATACACTCAGAGGCCGAGGAAGATTTAAATAGTGTATTATGAAAGTTCCAACAATGTACAAACAGGCCCAGCCGACTGGAGCCACTTACAAACAGTAGCAGAATGATGCCGTCAGCTTCTGCAGCGAGGAGCAGGAAGGCGACCTGATCAGCCCACAACCAAAGCGGAGGCTTCCCACGTGGACATTGTATAGTCCCTGCCCTTTCCCAACTTCTCAGGAACTTTACCCCGCCACTAAGCATTGTCCCCTGCCAGACGGGGAACCTATCCCTACACTGACCACTCGCATAAAGCGCTCCAAACCGGAGCCGGAGCCTTAAATAGACTCTGCCTGACCAAAGTTAGCTGGAAAGATCTCATGGCCAGCCAACACCCAATCCGGCAGCCACCTCATTGCGACCACAGGGGTTCCTCATGACTTTCTTCCCCTTCTGCATTGCTGCTTTGGTCAAGCGCCACCTACAGTGGAGGATACAGACTTCACCTGCCTGTAAGCTGTGACTACAGGGTTTAGGAAGACACATCAGATCTCATGAGAATAGCAGCCTTTGAAGGCAGAAATGGGCAGGATATGCCTTAGAACTTCTCACCTGCAGTTATGCAATTATAAGGTTATAGGAACACCAGTGCCAAGGCAATATCATATATGAAGAATTGCACTGCTGCTTTTCAGGAGGATGCAAAAGGTGCATTTTCAGGGTACTACTTAGCTGCAATTGACCTTTCTATATATTTTCTAAAAACAGCAATTGTCCATGTTTTGAATATAGGTCCATTTTAACTCTTTCCTGGAAACCAATTTTAAAACAATTAAAAATGAACAGACAAAGCTGCCAAAAAGTTTTCTCTTGGGAATAAAATGTTATTCTTGGCACAAGCCACTGTGATAGTGACATGACAAAGCTAATTAACCTTATTTAATGTGATGCCCTTGTGGCAGCTAATAAGCTGTCCTTTTTGAACACAATGTTATATACTCCAGCGCTTAGAATGTATGCTTTGTCCTTTCCCAGATTTAATGAGCTGTTAGTCAGCGGACAGTACAAGACTGCGGCTATCTATGCAGCTCATAGTCCCAGGGGCATTCTCAGAAATACAGAAACCATGGAGAGGTTTAAAGGTAAGACAAATCCTGTACTTTTTGTGTTGCCATATTAAACAGTAAAAACTTTGTATAGAAATGTTGTAGTAAAACTATCCTTTACCCATAGTGGGCAAGCGGGTTCACATGACCACAGGAGCATTTACTTTCCCACACTGTACACCTGCCTCGGCCATAATGCTGTTTAAAAAAAAAAAAATGTAATTGTGCTTATCACTTTGGTGGATCACTTTGGTGGAGCCAATCATGTGACCTGTCACCACAGGGATTATACTGCGGCCTGCATTTTATGAATGAGCCGTAAAATGTAGGCCATGGTGTGCAGTATTACTGTGGGATATAACATGGTGATCTCCTTTGTATAAAACATATATACCTACCTTGGCATCATTTCTGTTAATAACGACATTTAATTTTTTTTGGAAATGTACTTACTATTTGTATAAACTATGTGCAAGAACTCATGACATCCATTGATCTGCTACATCGCAATTTTGACCCACTGCATACTTGTTTATTTTATTTTTTGTTGTTTGTTTTTTTAATTTTTGGGTTAACCAAATGTAATTTCATTATTAGGCACAATAAAATTGGTTTGATAAACCTTTAGGATGATGTCTTTATACTTGGTGATTTTGGGGCTCTGATTCTTGGGTGTACTTTTCATAATATGTGCATGAAAAGCTACTTTCTTTCTTGTCCATTGAGAAACATGGAAAGTCTTTCACCTTTTGGGTTATACAGCCACTAACAGGAGGATTAAACCCTGGCAAACAAAAAACTGCAGGCCAGCCCAGAATAACCCCTTCTACTACAAGCTTGCCTGTGTAAAAGACTAACTTGTTTTTGCCAGCACCTTTTTATTACTCTTTAAAGTAGAAGTTCACCCAAAACCTAACGCTAAACCTACTCTATGCCACATTCTAAGCCTAATTTATCTTGCACTGTAAAGAAGAAATCCCTATACTTACCTGTTCTGCAGCCGCTTGCCGTCTTCTGGGTGGAGTGTTGCGTGCATAACCTGCATGTCAGGTCACCTGAGGCCAGGTGACGGGTGCACACCGCAGGGGGTTAAGAGCGCACCGCTAAGGTTGTGGACCCTTTGACTGACTGCTGTGGATGGAGCTCTGGGTGGTTCAGGAAAGCAGCTCCACCTGAGCACCGACAAGGATCAAACAGGGAGCTAGTGCATAAGATTCCCCAGGGCGCGGAGTCTAAGAGCCAGCAGGTTTTCACCAGAGCCTCTGATGGTGAGGATGGACTTCGCTGCAGCTGACTCCAGGTTGCGGCCCCCAGGGTCTCCCAGCTCACACTCACGGCCGGCTCTGGTGGATGGAGAGGAAGCAGCAATCCAGGGCAACAAAGAATAGTCAGGAGGACAAGCCAATGGTCGGGGCAACAAGCAGACAGGGATGGTCAGGAGAACACGCCAAGGTCGGGGATACAAGCAGGCAGGGATAGTCAGGATAAGAAGCCAAAGAGGGTACACGGAGTCAAGGCAAGAAACATACAGGGAAGCCTTAGCACACTATTGCTCGGACAAGGCTGGCTTGCGGTGCACGGAGTTATGTAGTGTTTCCTGTTAGAGGCTGGGGTGGAGCCATGTTGAGAGAAGATTACTTAAACATGCAGGTGTGAGAGCCCGGCCCTTAAGCTGATACACAGACCAGAGAGGTAAGCAGACAGACAGGGCATGAAACATTACTGCAGATTCATGACAGTGCATCTAAGAAGTGTATGATCTGCTTGGGCTTCGAGGGACAATGGGGTTTTTTTACTACAGCAAAATCAGTCACACTTCTGCAGAGAAACCAATCATCTTCTAACCTCAGCTTGTTGAATTAAGCTTTGGCAATAAAACCTGGAAGCTGGTTGGTTTCTCGGCAGAAGTGTTACTAATTTCGCGCTTTCTAGCCTTAGTAAATAAACTCCAATGTCTCTTCAATTCTACTCTTAAACCATTGTCAAGCTGATGGTGGCAAAAGTACCCATCTTTCTCAGTGTAAGCCTAAGGAACAGACTGCAAAGTCTTCTACCACTTTATCAGTTATGAAACACCCCTAGCTTTTCTCAATTCCTGCACTGTCCAGACCCCCAAGCTTGGATTACAGCTCATGCACGAGGTCTGAAGCTCAAAGTTTGTCAAATCCTTAGAAATCTTTCTCAGTCAAGAAGGTGCTTCCCCACTTTCCAGAGTGACCACCTGGTACTTGCATCTCAGACACCTTGGTGCTGAAGGTGGTAGCCAAATGCTACAAGCTGGAGTTTTGCTCCCCCCTTCTCACCTCCAACCTCCACACAGATTAGCAAATCTCCATCGAGACTTCTGGATCAGAAGTTTCTGTGGCAGAATGATTTCAGGGGGTTTTACTCCAACCAGTTTACTTTTCAAATCCAGAGGGGGCATGCACCCCAGATTGGATCTAAAAACTCTGAATACCTTTTTTTTTGTTTTTAGCCCATCCCTCAATTGGACTGCTTGTGGATATCCCAAAGGTAAGTCTTCCTGTGTTCCTTGATGGACTAAAAAAATTACAGATGTTGAACTCGCCATAAAATCCTTTTTTTGTAAGGTCTTTGTTAACGATCATGTTCTCAGTAGTGCTTGCTACTACACTGAGGCATGTGTCAGAAAGCATGAATCAGATTGAGACAGAAGTACAGTTAAATCCCACTTGTTTAATAATAATACAAAAGTAAACAGAGTAACCGTAGTCAAAACATAGCCAGAGTTCAGGAACCGGAACGGATAGTCAGACAAGCCAAAACGTCAGGGAGCCAGAGATGAGCACAGTAGAACAGCAAGCAGGATCTGGAGCCAGAAGGAATGTCAGCCAAGCAAGTCTCTAACAGGAACACAGGGGAGCGTCTCTAGAGATGTGACCAAGGCGAGGGCAGATATCATCTTGACTGGATGGCTTAAGTAGGCAGGACTGACGAGCAGGATATCATCAACAGGTCAGTCACTGTGGAGAGATAGGAGCTGGCAATTAGCCGACAGTTGAGCGGCCAGCTTTGAGAAGGAAGGGCTGAGCCCAGCCCTGACAGCATGCTACTAATCGGATGGGTTATTCCTGGCTGGCTGTTTTTTATTCCCAGTATCCAATCCTCCTGCAAGCAGCAGGATAACCCAAAAGTGAAGGACTTCTTATATCCCTCTATGGAATTCCAAAAATTGATTTTACATTGGATACAAAAATCTTATTTCCCTAATGTAATAAAGTAGCAAGTGGAGTTATGGATTGATTGTACAGAAATTTTAACTTGGGAATAATATTTCTATTGCGACTGAACTTTTTAATGACTGTGCAATAGGAATGTCATAATTTTATATTAAGAACGTCATAATTTCTCATAATTTAATTTCTATGTTTTCTTGTTACAGCTGTTGTGCAGCCTAAAGACCAGGATCCTCCTTTGCTGTTGTTTTTTGAGGCTGTCATAGGTTCCAGTAATTTGGCCAGGCATCCTGTAAATGCAACACTAACACTGGAGGGAGTTAAATGTGCTTTAGCCAATGATAAAGTAGACCTAGTCGTTCATTGGGTAACTCAACAAAGGTAAGAAATACTATAAAATCTTAAAATTGATTAATTTGTATTTTGTAAGGGACGTCAGTAATCTTATTACCATGATTTTTGTCTCTACATATATGCAAAACCAGTCCACCACTAAAATATTAGGAAAAAGAAGAGATAGGGGAATTGGCAAACATAACTCCTGCAGCCTTGGGGATCCCTGATAGGTATGCACAGACAGGTGCATGGCCCCGGATGCACAGGCTCTGTGTTGGGGCTGTGCACCCATCCCCACAGACCTGCCAAACTGGGTTGTGTAGGTGAGTAGGTACAGACACTCTGCTACAGGCTAGTACAAAAAGATAAACCAATGGCTCTTCACGCTATACAAGGCTCAATCCCTGTGTGAATAGAGCCTTAAAGTGGTTGTAAACTCTCCCTGACAACTTTGTCCCATGTAAATCAGCATAAAAAACCCTAATGAACACTGCTTGTAGACATCTCCTTACTTGCTTAGTATTGTTGTAATCCTTTTTGTTCTTTAGAATGACTTCACTGAGCATGCCCAGATCTCCCCTGATTTACGGCACACTCTGTGTACTTGTCTGTCTATTATCAGATCTTCCTATGGCACAACACTATCACTCAGAGCTTCCTACTACACCCCATGTGACATCACAGGGTGTGTAAACTTGGGCATCGGACAGCACATGGAGTGTAAACTTGGGCATCAGACAGCATTACTGTAGCCTTATCAGCTGAAGCTGATAAGACTGACACAGGCAAACACTAGATAATAGGCACAAGTAAATACTATGAAATAAAACAAGTCAGCTATGAGCAGTGAAGCAGGGTTGCCATAGAAACGTTGGATTGAGAAGGAGGCTTGGTTAATAGTACAGGAAGTGCTCAATGTAAGGGCGGAAAAACACTCTACTGTGGACTCAGAAAACAATACTTAAAATGGCGCTGCCTTACCCCTGGAAACAAGTTTTTTAAAGTTTCTTTAAACAGTGTCTATAGTTACTTATTATAATGGACTAAATGAAAAGCAGCATCAGAGTGGGAGAGTTTACTTCCTCTTTAAATATGTTGTTTTATTTTTATTTTGTCATAGTTCCTTTTTAAGTCTCGCAATTCATTGCTTTAGGAAATGTCTATTGCCACACATTCAAGGTCAGTGCAGAAACATTACCAATGCATCAGTACTAAGAACTATCATTATTTTTTTCACAGCTATTAATCTAATCAGGAGGGTCTTCTGTGCCCAAATTTGGTTTTACTTTGTTATTTTGACATGACTTCCACTGACTTTATGGCCAAACTTTGCCAGTTGGGCAGCACAGTGGTGTAGTGGTAAATACTATCGCCTAGCAGCAACAGGGTCGCTGGTTTGAACCCCAACCAGGATACTACTTACGTGGGATTCCTCTGGGTACTCTGGTTTACTCCCACACTCCAAAGACATGCTGTTAGGTTAATTGGATTATGTCTAAATTGGCCCTAGTATGTATGAATGTGAATTGGAGACCTTAGACTTTAAGCTCATTGAGAGCAGGGACTGATGTGAATGTACAATGTATATGTAAAGCGCTGCGTAAATTGACAGTGCTATATACTGTAAGTACCTGAAATAAATAAATAAATAAAGATGCAATTGCATTGTCCAGTGACACTTCCTCAGTCCCCAGTGAAGAAGTGTGGATATAGTGACAGTGCCATAGATTTAATGTGAATACTGGGCAACAAATTGTAACAGTTGCCTAACCGGCATCCCATACTACCTAAATCCACCACCGGTGCTAAGGTTTACTGTAAGTTATCCACAGACATGAGACATGAGACGGACTTTGCCCAATCTGGCTACTTTCAGCCAGGTCTAGTGCTAACCTAATATTTATGTGTCCTAGGCAAAATTGTGGACCATTTCTAGGGCAAAATTGTGGACCAACTGCTCTTGAGGAACAATTAATAGGACAAGGTCAAGATCTTTCCCCAATAATTATGGTTCCCTCCTCAAGCAATCCTCTCCATTTCTGCAAGCCAAGCAATCATTGTTATGACAGTGCTGCCTGATACTGGGGCTAGAGTTAGGTTGAACTGTCTGACTACCCTATGGGGGCTATAGGAAACCTCTATTTCTGCTACAGTGATAAATTGGGCCATAGCAGTGCTATACTAGAGAAGAGAGTAACGGAGATGGGTACACATAGTATATGTGTAGCGCAGGCCCCTGTTGGGCTCTGCTAATCTGCCCCAGGTTCTCTTCCTATTTGGGTGTACCAGCAGCCAGGCACACAACAACACAGACAGTCTCACAACTCAATGACCAGGCAAGGGATGTCTTTTTAATATTTTAATGCTCGTTGAACTTGGTTAGGGTATAGAGTGAGCTTTGGGATACTCCAAATTGAGTACACTAGTAAACCAGAGGCCACTCTCTGCCTTGTCTACACTCTTCAGGATAATTCCCCTTCTGACAAATAGAGGGAACAACAACCCTGGAATTCCAAGCAAAAGAAAAGACCCAGTCCAACAGAACTGGAGCAGATAGCCAAGGGATTAGAGCAACGAACAGTCACTAGGATCCTAAATCCAGGCCTATACTCACAATGTCCCTGTGTACTTGGATGTCTCTGTCCAATATCAACCAGACACTTCTCCAGTGAGTCTCCAGGCCAGATCCTTAATGAATCCCTTGATTTGACTCCAACGTCATCAAATAGGTCCTTCAGCTCTCACCGAGTTTGGGACCTCAATGAACTCCTGCAGACTTCAGCTACACTGCCCAGAAGGACAGCAGCCATTGAAGCTGGGATCTTCTCCTTCTGGACAAGAACCCTGCTGCTCCAGGCATAAAACTATTTATGCACTCATCAGCCACCTACTTGGCATTCTCCCCTCAGGGATTGGCTGAGGCCACATAAATATTCACCTCTTCCAACCCACTACATTCTAGAATCCCCTAGAAAGCAGATAGAAGTAGTTTAGCCTGTGAGACCCAGAACAGTCAAAAATATTCACACACCGCACCAATGTTTACAGAGGAGCCAAAGAACTAGATTTACCTGGGCCTCTCAAACAACCTATTCTAGGAAGGTGCTACACACATAAAAAAACATAATAATTATGCAAAATGTATCTGTCTCATTAAAAAAATTAAAATGGTGATCATTTTGAAAAGACAAATGTGGAAACCGACGAGGGATAAAGGAAAATAAATTAGCAAATCAATTACATTGTTGCAGCATAAGTATATTTATACTGAATTTATCACTAAAAACATACCCAAAGGTAAAGCTACTCTTCAATCAGAAATATTTCCCTAAGCTGAATATCTGGGTCTGCCTTAGAATCCCAGCTTGTAATTTGCCTTCAGAGGCGAGAGTTGGACAGCTCTGCTAGAGATCAGTTAATGGCCTTTCTCTCTCGCCTTGGCTGCGTAGGCTGACTATGTGCTAAGGGGATTCTCTGCATTCTAATAGGCATCACACTCTGTAATCTCTGCAGGCTTACCAAGAACAATGGTTCAAGGATCTGTGCCAAAAAAATAAGGTTTACATGGCCATCTGACGTTTGGAGATTGATTGTATATTGACTGATTGTATAATTGGTTATTTTCAGTATTTATTGATTTGCTCCTGGTAAATAAAAGGTTCTTATTGTCCTATTTTACCCACATATTTGTCCTCCCAAGCTTATTTCTGTCTCTCTGTGGTGTAGGGTGACATTTTCTGAACCTCTCGGCGATGTGATTTGGGATTATGGAGAGAAAGAGCCACAGCACAAGGTCACATGCCTGGCACTGGCCCAGCTGATCTACAGAAAATGCTCCAGCCTTAGGAAGGCGGCTCTCTGTATGTGTGTACAAGGACAAATCCAGGGAGTCCTCGACTACACCTACCAGAGCAAACGCTTTTTATTAGGTATTCTGTTTTATGAATTGGGGTCACATGTTATCTGTTTAGTATGGAAAAAGATAGACATACAATGCTGTGAAAAAGTATTTGCCCCCTTTCTTCTTTTTTTTTTGCATATTTGTTACACTTAAATGACTCAGACCATCAAACTAATTTTATTATTGCACAAAGATAATCCGAGTAAATATAAAATGCAGTTTTTAAATTATGGTTTAATTTATTAACCTCCCTGGCGGTATGATTATTTCGGATTTTAGGTGCTGAAAGCGGTACAATTATTTTGCATAGAAATTTGGCGTTTTATATTGTAGGCCTGTAATCCTTAACAATAACACACTTAAATCTGTCCAAACAAGAGTCTAGTAGATATCCCGGGTATGATGAAGTTTGAAACACAAAAACGTAAATTATAATATAATAAATAAATATAAATAATAAAAAAAATAAAATAATATAATATAATAATAATAATAAAATAAATTTCCCCACGATTCACTATCGCTCAATTCTGCAAATGTTCTAATTTACTATCGCTGTTTTCTAGCTGGTCTAAAGCCACTTTTGACGTAAAGGGACACTTTTTGGTTGCTATGGACAATCTCCAGTTTCCAGGCAGAAAGAACAGTATATATAAGATAAAACTGCATGCAGGGCATGGGCCAAAGCACTGGGGACAAAAGGAATGTGAAATTAATTCATACAGTACTGTAATCTGTAAGATTACAGTACTGTATGTGTTATGGTTTGTACATTTTTTTGAATTTGCCGCCAGGCTCCGCCCCCGTGCGTCGCGACGCTCGCAGGGAACGGAGCCTGGCACGGAGAGGCTTCAGAGGAGACAGAGCCCGCAGACAGCGCGGGGGACATCGCAGGATCCTGGGGACAAGGTAAGTAAAGCCGCACCAGGATCCTGCAATGTAATCCCGAGTGTGGCTCGGGGTTACTGATAACGGTGCTGAAATTTAACCCCAAGCCACACTCGGGAATACCGTCGGGGAGGTTAAGGCAAAAAAGCTGTCCAAACCTGCCTGACTTTATGTGAAAAAGTAATTGCCCCCTAAACCTAATAACTGGTTGTGCCATCCTTGGTGGCAACAACTGCAATCAGGCGTTTGTGATAACTGGCAATTTTGGCCCATTCTTCTTTTGCAGAATTGTTTTAATTCAGCCACATTGGAGGGTTTTCCAGAATGAACGACCTGTGTAAGGTCATGATACAGCATCTCAATTGGATTTAAGTCCGGGCTTTGACTAGGCCACTCCAGAACCAAAATTTTGCTTTGTTTGAACCATTTGGAGGTGGACTTGCTGTTGTGTTTCGGATCATTGTCCTGCTGCATAATCCAAGCGCACTTGAGCTTGAGGTCACAAACTGATGGCCGGACATTCCTCTTTAGGATTTTCTGGTAGAGCTCGGAATTCATGGTTCCATTAATTATGGTAAGTCGTCCAGGTCCTGAAGCTGCAAAGCAGCCCCGGACCATCACGCTACCACCACCATATCTGACTGTTGGTATTATGTTCTTGTTATGAAATGCTGTATTAGTTTTATGCCAGATGTAACGGGACGCACACCTTTCAAAAAGTTACATTTTTGTCTCATCAGTCCACAGAATATTTGCCTAAAAGTCTTGGGGACAATCAAGATGTTTTTTGGTATATGTGAGATGAGCCTTTGTGTTCTTTTTGGTCAGCAGTGGCTTTTGCCTTGGAACTCTCCCATGGATGCCATTTTTGCCCAGTCTCTTTCTTATTGTTGAATTATGAACACTGATCTTACCTGAGGCAAGTGAGGCCTGCAGTTCTTTAGATGTTGTTCTGGGTTCTTTTATGACCCCCTGGATCAGTCGTCGTCATGCTCTTGGAGTCATTTTTGTAGGCCGGCCACTCCTGGGAAGTTTCCCCAATGTGTCAAGTTTTCTCCATTTGTGGATATGGCTCCCCACGTGGTTCACTAGAGTCCCAAAGCCGTAAAAATGGCTTTGAAACCCTTCCTAGACCGATACATGTACATTACTTTGTTTCTAATCTGTTCTTGAATTTATATAGATTGTGGCATGATGTGTGGCTTTTTGTGATCTGTTAGCATGCTTCACTTTGTCAATCCGCTTCTACTTATGTGATTTCTTGATTCAACAGGTCTGGCAGTAATCAGGCCTGGGTGTGGCAAGTGAAATTTAACTCAGCTTTCCAAAAAATTGTGGTTAACCACAGTTCATTCATGATTCATCATGCGAGGGGCAATTACTTTTTCACATAGGGCCAGGCAGGTTTGAACAGCTTTTTTCCCTTAATAAATGAAATAATAATTTAAAAACTGCATCTTAGATTTACTTGGGTTATCTTTGTGTAATATTAAAATTTGTTTGATCTGAATCATTTAAGTGTGAGAAATATGCAAAAAAAAAAAAAATCAGGAAGGGAGAAAATACTTTTTCACAGCACTGTACATTTAACCGTTAGCCGTTGTAGCTGTACGTTGGCCCTTTAAGCAGGAATAGCATTTGCACGCCCGCTGCACTGGGGGGGGAACCGATGTGCGTGGCCGGCGGTCAGGATGACCGCCGGCCACGCACGATCGCGGGCACGAGAGCCAGAATGGGGACGTGTGTGTGTAAACACACAAATCCCTGTTCTGTGAGGAGAGGAGAGACAGATTGTGTGTTCCTACTAGCTAGGAACAACGATCTGTCATCTCCTCTATTCAGTTTCTTCCCCCTGCAGTTAGAACACACACAAGGGAACACAGTTAACCCCTTGATCGCCCCCTAGTGTTAACCCCTTGCCTGCCAGTGACATTTACACAGTAATCAGTGCGTTTTTAGAGCACTGATCGCTGTATAAATGTCAGTGGTCCCAAAAATGTGTCAAAAGTGTCCGATCTGTCCGTCATAATGACGCAGTCCTGATAAAAATCGCAGATCACCGCCATTACTAGTAAAAAAAATTGATAATACCATAAAAATGCCATAAATCTTTCCCATAGTTTGTAGACGCTATAACTTTTGCACAAACCAATCATTATACGTGTATTGCGATTTTTATTACCAAAAATATGTAGAAGAATACATATGGACCTAAACTGAGAAAAAAATTCGCTTTTTTTAAAAAAAATTGGGTATATTTATTATAGCAAAAAGTACAAAATATTGTGGGGTTTTTTTTCAAAATTGTCAAAATTTTTTGTTTATAGCGCAAAAACTAGAAACCGCAGAGGTGATCAAATACCACCAAAAGAAATCTCTATTTGTGGGGAAAAAAAGGACATCAATTTTGTTTGGGTACAGTGTTACACGACCACGCAATTGTCAGTTAAAGCGACCCAGTGTCGTATCGCAAAGCAGGAAAATCTTCTGGGGCTGAAGTGGTTAAAGATAGACATACATAACTCCACTTTTGTAAAAAAAAATAACAAATAGCAAACAATATAGCATAAATGATAGCTATGCAAGCCGTATTGTAATATAATGTTATCGAAAATTACTTTTCCATTTCTATCTAAAGCTGTTGTAATTTTCTGTAAAAATTAATTGAAATATGGCAATCTGGAGGTGTTCTGCACTCTGGTGTAGATTGTTCGGGAGACAGGCAGAATGGCGATCTTGTAAACAAGGCAGATCGCCATTCTGTGAGAGGGGAATGTACTAATCCTGTGTTTCTGCTAAGCAGGACCACAGATCTTTACCTTCCCCACAGTTAGTAAGCACTCCCTAGGACCACATTTAACCCTTTGGTCGCCACTGTTAACCCCTTCCCTGCCAGTGTCATTTGTACAGTGACAGTTTATTTTTTAGCACTGATCACTGTATTAGTGTCACTGGTCCCCAAAAAGTGTCAAAAGTGTCAGGTGTCCGATTTGTCTGCCGCAATATCGCAGTCCCGCTATAAGTTGCTGATCGCCGCCATTACGAGTAAAAAAAAAAGAAAGAAAGAAAAATATCCCATAGTTTGTAGACTTTTACGCAAACCAATCAATATCCGCTTACTGGGATTTTTTTTTACCAAAAACATGTAGCAGAATACATATTGGCCTAAATTGATAAAGAAATTCGATTTTTTACATTTTTTTATTGGGTATTTTTTTATAAAAAGGTTTTTTTTTGTTTTTTTTTTCAAAATTGTCAGTCTTTTTTTGTTTAAAGTGCAAAAAATAACAACTGCAGAGATGATCAAATACCACCAAAAGAAAGCTCTATTTGTGGGAAAAAAAGGACATCAAATTTATTTGGGTACAGCGTCGCACCACTGGGCAGTCAGTTAAAGTAACTCAGTGCCGTATAGCAAAAAATGGCCTGGTCATGAAAGGGGTAAACCTTCCGGAGCTGAAGTGGTTAAATTGCCAAAAGGGGCTGGCTGTAGGCTGGACTAATGAAGCAGGTAATGGTAACCAGGTGAGTCCGTGTGGAAACAATGAGTGGCTGGTAATTATCTGACAGCTGAGCAGTCAGAACACTGAGAAGAGAGCTGCTAAAAGCCCAGCCCTGACAGGTTCTCTAACAAACCTCTGAGGGCTTCACAGAACAGTTGTATTTATACAGAGATTAAATGACACACAGGTGGATTCTATTTACTAATTAGGTGACTTCTGAAGGCAAATGGTTCCACTAGATTTTTGTTCGGGGTATCAGAATAAAGGGGGCGGAAAACAAATGCACACCACACTTTTCAGATATTTATTTTTTTTTAAAATTGAAAACCATTTATAATTTTCCTTCCACTCCACAATTATGTGCCACTTTGTGTCGGTCTATCACATAAAATCCCAATAAAATACATTTACGTTTTTGTTTGTAACATGACAAAATGTGGAAAATGTCAAGGGGCATGAATTTTGTCTCAAAGCACTGTATGTATGTACCATAGTTTGTGGACTCTATAACTTCCCTACAGACTAAATAATATGCACTGATATGGGTTATTTTCATCAAAGAATGTAGCAGAATGAATTCAATAATAAAAATAAATAAATAAAAATACATTTATGAAGAACAATTATTCATTTTCAAAATTTTATAACAGAAATGAAGAAAAACTTTTTTTTTTTCCAAAATGTTTGGTATTTTTTCATTTATTTTGCAAAAAAAAAAAAAAAAAAAAAACAGTGGTGATTAAATGCCACCAAAAGAAAGCTCTAGTTGTGTGAACAAAATGATAAAAATTTAGTTTGTGTACAGTGTAGCATGACCGCGCAATTGTCATTCACAGTTGAAAATTGGCCTGGGCAAGAAGGGGGTAAAAGTGCCCGGTATTGAAGTGGTTAAGCTAAAAAAAAAGCCTGCAAGGGCTTAATACTACTTTAATGATTAAATGTCCACTTTAATGCATTTGATTTTAAAGAGTTAAAAACACTAAAGATAATTAATCTAAGCACATGATTGGTGTGCATAGATTACAGCACATCTTTGCTTTTTTCAGGTTTGTAAAAAAGTGCCAAAATGATCACTTAATGGATATAATGTTAAACAAATGAAGCTCAAATACACAGTTTTCTCCTATTAGAGATTATGGCAATGAGGTCCACGAAAAAGGACCAACAATCTGAAAACATTTCATTCGTTAATAAAGGCCTTATCTGTTTTTTATACAGATGATTACCTATTTCTCCTTAAGAAATGTCCCACCATGGAGCTTATTAATGGTTTGACCAAAGAGTGGGACGGGAAGCCAGCCGTACTGTCTGTAGGTCAGGCTGTGTTATCTCTGCTGTGCACAGATCACAAGGAATATGGGTTCAAGCTGCTGGAGAACATCAACCAGTGTGGAGAAGGTAAGTAGACCATCCGTGGATTTAACACAAGCTTTTTTTTTTGTACTAACTCAGTGCCTAAAGCTGAATTCCAGGAATTCAGCAACTTTGTAAAAGTGAAGGTACACAATTTACAAAAACTGGTGCACTCAGAATTGGGTGCAGTTGTGCATAGTAACCATTTAGCTTCTAACTTCAATTAAGCTTTGCCAACAAAACCTATAAGCTGATTGCTTACTATGCACAGCTGAACCAGATTCTGCGTGCAGCAGTTTTAGTAAATCTCCCTCTGAGTTAAGTCCAAGGAGGTGTATGATACCTCTTGGACTAATCTCTATTATTTACATCTGACAGGTTTACAGTACTCCCGGGAGATGGCTATCGCTGTATTTCCGGGAGCCCAACGCTGATCCTTCTGATCTTTAACAGCTGCTGTGCCTGCCCTTTCAATCCTTCTGCCCAATCACAGAAGCCTTGGTATTATGTGAACACCTTAAAAAAATACAAAGCCCTCTGTGAATGTGCAGCAGAGGGGAGGGGCTGGCATAGCTGCTGTGTGTGCATCTCTCCTCTCAGATCCCAGAGTGTCTTTCTCACAGAGGAATAAACCTGTAAGATGTAGATAATAGAGAGAAGTCTAGGGGGTGTCATGCACCTAGTTGGACATAACTCATAATGTCCAACTAGGTGCATGACACCCCCTAGACTTCTCTCTGGTATTTTCATCTAACAGGGCTATTCCTCTGTGAGAGAGACACTCTGGGATCTGAGAGGAGAGATGCATACACAGCAGCTTTGTCAGCCCCTCCCCTCTGCTGCACATTTACAGAGGCCTTTGTATTTTTTTAACTTGTTCAAATAATACCAAGGCGTCTATGATTGGGCAGAGGGATTGGAGGGGCAGGCATAGCAGCTGTTAAAGATGCAAAGATCAGAAGGATCAGTGTTGGGCTCCCGGAAATACAGCGATAGCCATCTCCCGGGAGTACTGTAAACCTGTCAGATGTAAATAATATAAATTAGTCCAAGAGGTGTCATGCATCTTCTTGGCCTTAACTCAGAGGAAGATTTACTAAAACTGGTGCACACAGAATCTGGTTCAGCTGTGCATAATAAGCAATCAGCTTCTAGGTTTTATTGGAAAAGCTTAATTGAACAAGCTGGAGTTAGAAGCTAAATGGTTACAGATTCTGTGTGCACCAGTTTTTGTAAATTGTGTACCTTCACTTTTTACAAAGTGGCTGAATTCCTGGAATTCAGCTTTAAAAAGAATTCCAGGTATGCATATTTGCGCATAGTTACATTGGTCCAGCATGGACTGTGTATATACTATACCTGTGGGATCCCTCTGGAAGCTGACAATCACTGTAGTAGGCACCACTACTCCAGTGATCTTCACTAGCTTCCAGGTCCCAAGCTGAGCGGCTGCCCTGCTGCATTGTGAACACAGGAGGCGGGCCTCTAAGAACAGGCGCCATTCAGAGAATTGTTTTCATTTTCAAACTGAATGCAAAGCGTTCTCTGATTGGATGAGGCAGAGAGGCGGGGTGGTGACATCACACTCTCCACCTTGTCCAATCAGAGAATGCTTTGCATTTTCTCAATAAATACAAAGAATTCTCTGAATGTCACCTGTACCAAGAGGCCAACCTCCCGTGTTCACAATGCAGCAGAACAGCCGCTAGTAGTGCAGATGTTAACTTGCTGTTGTGCAGTCAGGGGGCTGTAAAACCGTGACTTAACCACCTACTTTTAACGCTTCCCATGTAAATGAGGTCTTAGGGGACCCTACAGTGTGATCTCCACCCAAGGTCTCAGTTCTCTCATCTATTTGTGACATACTTTGCTGTAGACAGAGACGTACTGCTGGCACCAATTCAATGTGTTATTGTGTCAGAAATTGTGAAGAGGATATTTAGCGGCCACAGCAGCTGCCAGAGCCGGGAACTGAGAAGGAAGATCCAGTGCTGGGATCTTGAAGAGTGTTAACAAGCTTGTTATTAAATCTGATTCTATATGAATTATGAGTGGATGCAACCTTTATACCCGGTTATTTCAGTTTGTCCATAGAAAGTAAAGAGTGGAAACAATTGATTAGAACTGCAATTAAAACATTTCAGTAGTTTCCTTATATAGATTAATGAGTTCCAAGAATGAGAAGGAAGGGAAATTGAATTACCAGGTCTCGTTCATATCCTGACCACAGATAGATCTTTCCAGCGCTTGTGATTCGAGTGTCTGGAACTACAACTGTTGAATGCCAGGAAACAATGGTCATGTCGGTCATGTCATAGTCCTGAAATAGTAGACAGTTACAAAGTAGAAGCTGCTTCATACCCTGTTTCCCCGAAAATAAGACCTAGTGTGATTGTCGGTGATGGCTACAATATAAGCCCTACCCACCAAATAAGCCCTAGTTAAAGTCCTTGTAGGGCTTATTTTCGGGGAAACAGGGTAGGGCTTATTTGGGGGGGTAGGGCTTATATTGCAGCCATCACTGACAATCACGCTAGGTCTTATTTTCGGGGAAACAGGGTAGCAATACATACAAATAATTTGATCTTGCTAGTAAGCTGGCCATAGCTCCCACCCTTAGGTTGTCTTGTTAAGCTGTATTGATTTAGATACCATGAAGAACCTCTCTGCCGTCCTCCTCAATGTTGGGTCTGGAGCCATTTCTTTACAGAAGACTTTTCACCCCTCTCTTATGCCCCGTACACACGGTCAGATTTTCCGACAGCAAATGTTGGATGTGAGCTTGTTGGCGGAAAGTCTGACCGTGTGTACGCTCCATCGACCATTTGTTGGCGGACTTTCCGCCAACAGATGTTGGCTAGCATGTTCTCAAATTTTCCACCAACAAATGTGTGTTGTCGGACTTTCCTATCGCGTGTACACAAGTCCGTTGGACAAAAGTCCAAAGTACAAACACGCATGCTCGGAATCAATGCTGACTATTGAACTTCCTTTTTATCGGCTCGCTGTACGTCTTGTACGTCACTACGTTCGTAATTGTTGGCCAACATTTGTGTGACCGTGTGTATGCAAGACAAGTTGGAGCCAACAACCTTCGAACAAAATTCCACGGTTTTGTTGTCGGAAAGTCCGATCGTGTGTACAAGGCATTGGTGTTCTCTGTCCTTGTTCTCCAATCTGTACCTTTAGTAGCACTTCTCTCCCCATCTCACTGTCACTGGTCTTCTCTTGTGCCTGCTCTACTCTCTCTCATCAATACTTCTTCTTCTGTTCTTCTTCTGCTCCTTCATATCATATCTGTTCTCCCTTTTCTGGGCTTGCTATGTTGCTTTAACTAGTGAGTGCTTCTTGTATACTCCGTATTCCTCCTACCCAATGTTCTCAGTGTCTAAAGTCCGTCCCTTGATGGCCCTGCTCCATCCATCTCAACTGTCTCCGCCCCCTTTTTTTCACCTCATTTATGACAATTGAGAGAGATAGTAGCATTAGGCTGCAGCTGTACACACATTAAATATCCTACCATACTTTAAATGAATGTTCTCTACTCCTAAATGACCACTTTTTAAGACTCATCCACTTTATTTCAATGTGTTGTGGTTGGTGCAGAAAGCCACACATGTGTGTGCAAATGAAAAGGGACATTCACTATCCACAGAACGGGAGCAGCAGTTCATACATATGTTTTGCACCTACAGCCGTGGCCAAAAGTTTTGAGAATGACACAAATATTAACTTTCACAAAGTCTGCTGCTTCAGTGTTTTTAGATCTTTTTTGTCAGATGTTACTATGGTATGCTGAAGTATAAATACAAGCATTCCATAAGTGTCAAAGGCTTTTATTGATGATGACATGAAGTTTATGCAAAGAGCCGATGGGGGTTATTTACGAAAGGCAAATCCACTTTGCACTAAAAGTGCACTTGGAAGTGCAGTCGCTGTAAATCTGAGGGGAAGATCTTAAATGAGGGGAAGCTCTGCTGATTTGATCATCCAATCGTGTGCAAGCTAAAATGCTGTTTTTTGTTTTCCTTGCATGTCCCCCTCGGATCTACAGCGACTGCACTTCCAAGTGCACTTGTAGTGCAAAGTGGATTTGCCTTTAGTAAATAACCCCCATTGACTGCAGTGTTGACTATCAGGCAAATGCCCTCTTTCTCCCTCTTTTCCTTCTCAGCTCTTCTCTGATCTACTCCTTTGCACTTCCGCACTTCCCGCTCTCCCGTACTCCTCGCTCTTGTTTCTTCTTCCCACAGAGTTTTTGTTTTCTTATAATTCATGATGTCTGCTATATGCATAATGCCGCGTACACACGAGCGGACTTTACGGCAGACTTTGCCCGGCGGACTTTGACGTACTTTACGACGGACTTTCTGAATGAACGGACTTGCCTACACACAATCCACCAAAGTCCGTCGAATTTGTACGTGATGACGTACGACCGGACTAAAACAAGGAAGTTCATAGCCAGTAGCCAATAGCTGCCCTAGCGTGGCTTTTTGTCCGTCGAACTAGCATACAGACGGCGGACTTTTTGACCGGACTCGATTTCGACGGATTGATTTAAAACATGTTTCAAATCTAAGTCCATCCAACTTTTGAGAAAACAAAGTCCGCTGGAGCCCACACACGATCAAATTGTCCGACGAAATCCAGTCCGCCGGGCAAAGTCTGCTGTAAAGTCCGCTTGTGTGTACGCGGCATAAGGCTTTCTGTACCATGGTGGAACTAGAAATTTTGAAGCCATGGGAAAAAAAATGTTTTCCATGGTTTTTTTTTCGTTTCTGAATAATTGTGGAGTAGGTAAATATTATGCTGTGATGGAGGAGAACGGTAAAGCCTCATGTACACTGCTTTTTTTTTAAAAGAAAAACTGCGCTTAGAAAAATATATATATAAAGCTGCGGTTATAAGTGAGGCTCACCAAAACAAAAACAACATACAAAAAACCGCGCTAAATAGGTAGAGGAAGAATTGTTGATAAAATCTTTTGGTCCTAAAAATATAAGTGTTGCCTAGTATTGATAAAGTCTTTATGATTCTAACACACTGTCCATATCATAATAAAGATGGTAAACTGTTGTGTATGTTTCTTTAAAGTTCATCCAATAGGAAATGGCAGTGGAACCGAAGAGAAAACACCAAATTATTGCGCTTACCAGATGTAAGCCTAATATAGGCAGATGGCTTAAACCCAGCCTGGGCCTTTAAACAGATGCTTCTGGACAGATCGAAATATTCGTACTCGTCACGTGTGCCGGTTCATGGGAATATTTATCCGAAAATAAATAATACACACATAGCGTAATACTGCTAATTATTGCCACACAAAACACCCGATTAGTGAAAAAGGTGAAAAGAAAGTGTAACACTCAATCTATTGTAATCAGAAAATCATAAATCATCCAAAAGTGATATTACAGCCAAGGATGATGAGTGAGTGTCATGAAATCATGCAAATCAATAGAGCAGGGTGAGTGAGAGAAAGTGACACTTAATAACACCCCTTTAATTGGGCAAGTTTAGGTGAGAGGTAAAACTTTGCCCAATCTTCAAAAATATTAAAAAACAAAAATATTAAAAAACATAAAAAATTGTGATCCAAACACACTATATAGAAAAAGGGAAGAGCCAGAGAAAACCCTTATAAGCAGCACACCACATGCACAGGCTGCTTACCAAATAGCAATACATATAGACAAGGTAATACACCCAGCGTGTAAATATATTGAAATCACACCAACGGATTTAGGGGATGTTCTGCTTACCAGACATCCTCATATACAGGCAGATCGGTTGGAGCACCGATGGGCTCCAATCTGGACCGATGTAGAAACGTCCTGGCCGATCTTGCCCAAGCTCAGCTCACTGACCACAGCAACTTCTCTCTTCCGGATCCACAGACAAGCAACAAAAACAGCGCGGTCTCTTCCCAGCCAATGGGAATCATTGTATTACGCTATGTGTGTATTATTTATTTTCGGATAAATATTCCCATGAACCGGCACACGTGACGAGTACGAATATTTCGATCTGTCCAGAAGCATCTGTTTAAAGGCCCAGGCTGGGTTTAAGCCATCTGCCTATATTAGGCTTACATCTGGTAAGCGCAATAATTTGGTGTTTTCTCTTCGGTTCCACTGCCATTTCCTATTGGATGAACTTTAAAGAAACATACACAACAGTTTACCATCTTTATTATGATATGGACAGTGTGTTAGAATCATAAAGACTTTATCAATACTAGGCAACACTTATATTTTTAGGACCAAAAGATTTTATCAACAATTCTTCCTCTACCTATTTAGCGCGGTTTTTTGTATCATGTACACTGCTGCTGCTAAATGGACGTTTAGGAGCAGTTGGGTGTTTTTTTTTTTTCAACTGCTCCTGAACTCTCCTCTATGTTATCTTATCAGTACATGTACACAGGGGCGTTTGTAGTCGTTTCTAGGCAGTTGAGTTTAGAGGCCTTTTTTGAAAAGCAAAAAAATGAGTTCAGACACTGAGTTTAGAGGCATTTCAAGCTCCAAACGCTTCCAAACGCGGTAACCTGCGTTTAGCCGCGTTTCGTTTACAGGCGTTTTTCATTTTTGCCTATTTTGAAAAAAATCAAATAAATAATTTTTTTTTCAAACGCTTCTAAACGCAAACACGGAAAAACGCTGCTGTCCGCGGCATGTAAACACGGCAAAATGGACATTTTAAATGTGGGTTACTATCTGTCAAGTTAAATCGTTCAGGAGAGGTTGTAAAAACGTCCCGTGTACTTTAAGCCTAATAGGAATCATTTAAAGATGAAATAATATAAAAAATTTGACAGACAAACCCTCTTACCTGTTAAATAAGACCTGCGAGGACAGAAACTATCATCTACTGTATCCCAACAATCGCCCAACTGTAGGAGGTACAAGATGGAACCCACAAGCCAACTAAACTGGAGCCTTTCCCCTGCAGTGCTCCTTATTGGCAGAAATTAATATTACTCTTGTTTGAGAACTGCATTGAGAAGTACAGTGTTACTTGAATTGTGTTCCACGATTTGCTTGTCTTCAGCTCAGAGAACTTGCAATAATTTAAGACTACACATAAAGTCTCAGAAATCTTTCACTAAGGTCTTCATGTCATATAGTTTTAATACCATGTCATAGATATAATATTTATCATTGTAAAATAATATATTCCACATTTTTTTTGTTCAGTTTTTCTGGAACAAAAACAAAAGAAAATGACTTTTAAAAAAACGGGGGGGGGGGACTTTTTTTTCTCAATTTTTTTTTTCCAGGCCTTCCCATCTCTAGAAAAGTATAGAAAAACAGGGAGGGCACACCGACCTTGCGCATTACCAAAGAAAAAATGTATTTAAATAGTAAAAGCAAGAGTCATACTCACAAACAAATGTTAAAAAAAAAGGCTTAATATTGCTCCAAGAATCGATGAGGCTCTGATGAAGAGGGTACTCCCTCATAACGCGTAAGCCGCTTGTGATATCATCTGGTTCCTCCTAATACCCGGTCCAGGTTGCAGGTGTCCAGAAGACACGGTTCCGAATTCTTGGAGCAATGTTAAGCCTTTTTTTAATGTTTCTTTCTGAGTATGACTCTTGCTTTTACTATTTAAATAAATGTTATCTTTGGTAATGCTCAAGGTCGGTGTGCCCTCCCTGTTTTTCTATGTTTCAGTTCTAAGGACACCCATTGTTCTGAGGAGGGCAGCAAGACCTTTGACTTTCCATATTTTATCCAAAGGGTTGGCTATACCACTTACATATGGGCTTAGCTCCTGAGTGCAGGAGATTGTTTTGTGTTCTTCCTATGTCTAGGTGGAACCCTTTTAAAGACCGCACCTCTTACATCGGCAGAATTATGGCATTGCTCACAGTCTCCAGCCAATTTTAGCCATGTGTTTTGGCACTGCCAGGTGGTCAAGGGCTTCTGGTGTGATGTTGGGCGCTGTATAACGAAGATTACATCTGTGTCTGTGCCCTTGACAGTAGCAACATGCCTGCTTGGCTTGGTGGAGGGCTTGGCACCTACTAGGGCCCAGCGTACCCTGCTTAGCTTGTTATTGTTTTATGTGCGTAAGGCACTGATCCTATACTGGAAGAAACCCATGACGCCCTCACTGTTGTACGGGTAGGGGCTAGTAAATAGAGTGATTCCGTTCTATAAAGGAACATACCCGAGCAGAGGGTGTCCAAAGAAATTTGACAAAGTTTGGAAGGTTTGGTTAGATAGTGATCTTTCGGGGGCCTAATGACTATATAGTTCTCACTATTATCTGAATGATAATGGATCTGGGAGTCTATGGCTCTGTAAATTCTTGTATATAAGGACTATTACTGACCTTATTATCATACAATCTGTGAAGTTATTTTTCTTACTGTTTATACTATGATTTTAATACATCTACCCCCTTTTTTTGGGGGGGGGGGGGGGGGGGGGGATTTGCATCCGGGAGGGTGGATTTGTCTACAAGGTGGAGAACCTGAATTGAAGATGGGGGATGCTTTTGTCTTTTCTATGACTCCCCCCCTGCGTGGTCATAGAAAAACATAGAAAAAGAGAAAAAAGTAAACAAACCTCACCAGGTTTGTTTACCTTTTTCTCTTTTTCTATGTTTTTTTTTTTACTATGCAAAATATTAATAAAAAGAAATTTGCAAAAAAAAAAAAAAAAAAAAGATCGCACCTCTGTATTCACTGTTCTGAAAAAATCTAAAAATCCATTGACATTTTATTTTTTAAAAGGCCTTGGGAACAAGCATAGGAATACAGCAGGAGGAGTGAGACTGTGTTAGTTACTTTTCTAATAGCTGTGGTAGAGATGCAGAGGCAGGAACTCTTCTCCATAAGAGAAATCTTACTACTGGAGTCTCCAAGACAAATGAGGTCCTCCTGGATAAATCATTTATGTACAGCCATATAGTGTACAGTAATATTATGTTTCCAAACCATTCACAATGTTTTGCTTTTCTACCTAAACTGTGCCTTATTTTTAATTAAGACTAAGTGCCGACATATGATCTTTTCCACAGATGCTCTAGAGCAGGTCATTCTTAATGATGCGGTATGCACAGCAGAAGGTTGGGTGGAAATCGCAGAAGAATGCTCCAACAACAACTACAGGCGACTGTCCGAAAGGATCATGTCTGTTGTCATATCACAAGATGGAGTGATGGAGATTCCTCCGAAAGACGAAGACGCAAAAATTATGGAACACGTGTATATGTAATTCTTATGGCGTGGCAGCAGGGGGAGCACTGCTACTGACATGCAAAATAAATTCTATTCTACAATCTAGACTAAATCTACATTTGTTGTTTTGTTTCGGTGATGTAATTCTTTATCTGTGTGTGTACATATACAGTATTTTTGTTTGTCTAAACAAATAAGGATCCAAACACACACTGTCTGCGTTCAGAACTATGCACCCACTCCTGCACATGATCCGATCGATCAAAATACAATCGTATCTATAAACAAAGTATGTCAGTTCTGCCGATCAATACAAAATGAGTAATAATTATCCACCCTGGCCGATTGACTCAGTTTGATCGACTCCCAACTAAACTAGTGTCTAAATCAATCCGAAGGGAATTTGCAGTTATTCGATTGGTTCTAAAGTGATTGGCTTGATAGAATCACGCATGGGGTATGCAGGGTACAATACGTTGGATTAGTATTCCTGCAAGGGAAAGTTCACATATACAGTGGAACCTTGGATTACGAGCATAATCCGTTCCAGGAGAATGCTTGCAATCCAAAGCACTTGCATATCAAAGCGAGTTTCTCCATAGAAGTCAATGGAAACGAAGATAATTAGTTCCACATTGACTTCTATTGCATGCAATACCGCATGTGGCCATAAGTGGGGGGGGCGCTGGAGAGACTCGGAAATACTCGGAGACCGCTCAGATGCACTCAGAAACACTTGAGAACAGAGTATTTCCAAGTATTTCCGAGTGGCTCTAAACAGCTCCGAGTGTCACCGGCGCCCCCACACCTCTGGCCAAATGTGGTACTGCAAACCACAGAGGCTTGAATCCTGCTCATTTTGGGAGACAACACTTGCAAACCGAGTCAGGATTTAAAAAAAATGATTGCTCGTATTGCGAAACGCTCGTTAACCGCGTTACTCACAATCCGAGGACCGCGTTACTCGCAATCCAAGGTTCCACTGTAGTTCATAATCACTGAATAGCTCATGTATTCTCTGGATGTGTTTAAATAAGATTCACATAACCCATGTTGAAAGAAATACGGAAGGATGATGGAAGGGTAGCTGAGTATAGTAGAGATTGCTGCAGTGGTCCTGAGGAGGTTCAGCATTTAAGGTTCTGGGTATGAGATGATATGTAAATGGCCACCATTGGGGCAAAAAAACTCCAAATCCCGAATTCCCTCCCTCACACTGTAAGGTTGTTCAGTATAGCACAGTCATGTAATGGCCTAAAGCTACCAGTCCCAGTCCTAAATGGACTAATTGGAATCCAAAGTAGTTATGCACATGGCAATGAAAAAGTCCCACATCCAGAGAGAAATGGGCATACTTATCAGGTCTGTTAAAGTGGAGTTCCACCCACTTTTACAACTCTTCAGCATCCCTCACTAAACTGTGCACTGTAAACAAATTGGATATTTTTTAATTTTTTTTCTCAGCACCTACTGTATATCTGCTGTATTCATTTTTCACTTCCTCCTCCCTGGCCGCGGCCCATTGCATCATTTCCTGTTTGCAATGCCTTCTGGGAAGGGGAAGCAACTTCCTCTGACACTGCCGTTGCTATGGAAACTGACCTGAAACCTATTACACTGCTTGTGCTGCACTGAGCATGTGCGAGATCTGCAAGGATGAGATCCAGGAAGAAATACAGTCTGGCTTCAGATGCCCAGACTTAAGATGGCCACGGCCTGCTGTAAATTTATAAAATAACAAACTACTGCTATAAACTAACAAAACAGACCTTAGTTTACAGACTAACTTTACTAGAATACATTAAGCTTGTGTGTTATAGGGGTATTTTTATTTAAAAAGTATAATTTCGGCCGGAACACCACTTTAAACACCAATATTCTTTAGGGTGCAGGGTTTGCTGTATCATGGGTTCCTTAGGATTGAAATCCAGGTCATGATGGAGAGGTGGACATGGGCATAACCTGACCAGTTTTGCCAGCTACTTCAGAGGTTGAAGAGAGTGCGGTCCCCTACCAATCCTTACTACCACTTTAACGAGTGGTCATTTTTTTGGGGGGGCAATCAGCACCACTGCCCCCCCCCCCCCCCCCGGTCGGGTCTGGTGCACTTACCCCATCTATGGTGGGCAGCACTTCTTCCGGGCTTCACCAGCGGTTTCCCTTGCTCGGCGGCAAGGGCTTTCCTTCCCCTGCTCTTCACGGGCATCCGCGTCCGCTTCCGTTTCCCCTCTCCTCCTCGACGGCCAATTGTGACTCTTTTCTGCCAATCAGAAAACGGGTCTCAGACCTGCTTCTGATTGGCCGGATTGAGGATCAGTGTTTCAATAGCGAATATTCATTCACTGTTTGTAACACACCTGGGTGGTCTCCGGAACGCATCCTTTGCGCCACGAGCCCAACCTATTTTGAAGCCTATTAGAGCCTCTGGCTCTAATCAGATGCTTAAAAAAACACCCCCGCTGCTTTAAATTATGTGCCCGGCATCCTGAAAGGGGCCGGATGCATGAATAGTGGTTGGCGGCCGTGGACAGAGGGGACGGCGCTTGGGTGCCCCTAATAGACAGGCCGCCACTAGCTTTAACTATATTTTAGCAAAAGTACCAAAAAAATTATTTTAGTGCACATAAGAAAAATATTATTTTTGGAAAATATTAAAGTGGTATTAAACCCAGAAGCAGACATTTATTATAGTGCAGCTTACTAATTCTACGATGGCTGCATTCGTTTTCCTTTTTAGGCTTTCTTTCCTTTATTTTCATCTGGTGATCCAGCCAGCGAGTCTGTTGTTTTTCAGAAGGTCAAGCTCTACAGCAGAATGTATCTGTTTTCAGGGGTGAGACAAACCACTTAAGACTGGCAGCGGTGCTTACAATGATCAGCTTTTATTATTTCATGCAAAACCTTTAACCCAAAAGGAAAAACATTTTTTTGCTTTAACTGATTATAAAGTATTAGCTGGAGTTTGGCTTCAATTTGTTAGTGTATCTAAATCTGCTGGTACACTTTCCTCCCCCCCAAGACTGATAATCCTGCTGTCTGCTGTGCCCCCTGTGTGCCTTCATCCAGAGTGGTGGCGCTCTAAAACAGGAGGTGTGTTACTGGCCAGATGGCCAGGTGAAAACAGAGCGGGGGGCAAAGAAAAGAAAACGAATGCAGCCACCACATCTAATGATTGGTAAGCTGCAATATATTGTATTATTGGTTTGGGGTTTAATATCATCTGTGCCAAGTAAATAAATACCAAACATCTCAAGCATTCAAATTTTGTGTGCCCATGAAATAATCCAAAAACGACAGCGTTGCATGACCGTTTCATTGTCATTTCATGAAATAATCCAAAAACGACAGCGTTGCATGACCGCTCCATGGTCATTCAACGTGAGACAGCGCTGAAAGCTGAAATCTGGCCTGGGCAGAGTGAACAGCACCCACCACCTTATCTCTTAAAGTGAACTATTGCCGATTTCTCCACCCCTTAAAGTGTCCGGTGCCAACAGCTCTGCCTCTTAGAGAGAACTAGCTTGTTCTTACCACATCTTAAAGCGTAACTCCACTTTTGTTGAGAAAAATACATTCCCCTCTTGGTGATCGATGTACATTGCAAGGATTATAACAACCTTTGTGGCAGATTTCCACCTTTTGTTATTCTGAAGATATCCCTGTGTGTTCCTCTGTGCCCCTGTGCAAAGTGAGCCTAATGGGAGTGGCTTCATAATTATCAACCAGGTGCTGCAAATTCAGGGCTCTAATGAGGAAAGCTGCCGGGCTTGCATCCCCTTAGACGTTATTTCCTATAGGGAGTATCTCACCAAAAATTGAATTTTTGTTGCAGGGAATGCCAAAAATCTGACTTGTGTCTTAGTGTAGACTTCTGGGAAAATCAGTCAGCCAATCGCACGAGCAGGAAATTATGTTTCTGGGGGGCGTTTTGTACAGAACACCTCCAGGTTGCCATATTGCATTGTACTTACTGAATTACAGAGCTGCAGATTGAAAAGGAAAGGTAATTTTTAATAACATTCAATTAATATATGCTATATTTTTTTTTTATTTGCTATTTTTTTTTCTATGAAAGTGGAGTTACCCTTTGAAGGGACAGCACTTCATTGGCGCGCCACAATAAGGGCCCCAAATTAGCTGGCAGAACAACCAACGTTCAAACTGTTTTATACTCAGGGTCAGTCCCCCTTTGGAAATTCTGGAGTGCAGGAGGACTTACAGATTTTTGCAGGCTTAAACCTAGATTCTCCTGACTGAAGGCCTATAAGTGAGCTATCCTCTCATTTCCTTGTTATCCATACATGTCTCACTTGGGGAGTGATCTCACAGTCAAAGAGCTATCACGTATGCCCTTGGTCCTGCAGGACATAGGTGGCCACACTTAAAGGGTATCTGATTGTACTGTATTGCTATTGTGTCCCTTATCACAGTTGGTCTTTATCTTTCTTGTATAACGGCTGGGAGACTCCCCCCCGGTCAGGGAACCTTGGTAGCGTCAGCATGAATGTGTCTCCGTTTAGGGCCAAGAAAACAGCAGAGGATCCAAATCTGTCAGAGACTCTTTCAGGGTAGCGCTACACACGTGTGAAGCAGGCCTTAAAGACCAACACTGACCGAGGACCCCATTAGGTCAAATCTGCTTTTCCTGGTGCCTTCAGCATACACATGTTGCCTTCATGGCAACCTACGCATGGTTGGTTGCTCCACCCCCGGTCAACCCACAGGACCATTATAACTCTATAAAAGAGAGCGACGCCGCCTCCCCCCGCCTCAATTCTCGTAACTAGACTCAATTCAGCACCGAAGTGCACAATAGCGGGATGGATTGTGCAGATTATACACAGGGCTTACTGGGCTAGTGGGCTTCCTGTTCCTCAGGAAGTGAATGGGCACTCGACAAGAGGGATTTCATGTTCATGGGCAGCCTTGGCAAAAGTCTCCCCTGAGATAATCTGCAAAGCGGCAAACTGGTCCTCGTTTTCCATGTTTGTGGCTCACTCCAGCCTAGTTCCAGCTAGTCTCACCTCCTGGGATTTTGGGAGGAAGACCCTAAAATTTTCTGTTTCGTAATAATCAATTAAAAATTCTGTTTTACTCGAGGGGCGCATGCGCGGAGTCTAGCGGAGCAGACATGCATTGTTAGAGCTCCGCACCGCTGAGGAGAGAAGAGAAGGACAAAGCGGAGGCTGCAGGCTCAAAAGGTATCCATTTGAACCATTTTGCCCCAGGGAACAAACTGTGAAAGTTTGGGCAGGAAATATGGTACTGGGAGGAAGCCGTGGCAGAAATAAAAATCACCTCACAAAGAGCTCACAGGCTCTCACCGCAACTAAAGCGGCTCCAGTCACCTCACAATATACAGCATCAGGGCGCTCTCACAGACAGAAAATGTCACAGCAAGACTCTCCATTTGAGTCAGATACAGAACAAATCCTCTCACAAACTTCTCCACAAGCCTCCTCAGCATCCCCAGTAATATTATTACAATTTGAAAAGATACTTCATAAGGCTTTAAAACAAACCTCAGACCAAATAACAAACAGCCTAACCAAAGAAATAAGAGAGCTGGGAAACCACACCGCAGAAATAAAAATGGATGAAATTGAAATTACAACCCAAGAAAATATAACAGAATTGGAACAATTAAAAGAAGAGAATTTAATACTTCAAACTAAGCTCGAAGATTACGAAAATAGAGCCAGACGTTCAAACTTGCGCATAAGGGGAATACCTGAAACTGTGACAGACCTGCAATCTACTATTACTGCTCTATTACAAGAACTAAAGCCAGATATCCCTATTGAACGTTTAGAACTGGACAGAGTACACAGAGCCCTCACAGCCAAAAAGAAAGATGGACCCCCACGTGATATAATCACAAAATTTCATTATTACAGAACGAAAGAACAAATACTAATTGCTGCAAGAGAAAAAAAGGAACTTAATTTTCAAGGACACAATTATCAAATTTTTGCTGACCTATCCCAAATTACTATTACTAAAAGACGATCCATGAAACCCCAACTAATGGAACTGCAACGCCACAACATTATGTATCAATGGGGTTTCCCCTTTTCAGTCAGATTTAACTACCAAGGTACAATTTACAGAAGCAGATCAGCAGATGAACTACAACAAACCCTTTTAAAATTAAATCTGACAGAACCCACAAGCAGCAACTCTCCCACATGCAGAAGAATGGCATCATCTTCACCTTCAGGCAGCACCCAGAAAATATCAGAACAAAATAGGAATCATCATTCTCACAAAAGAGGCCATTATGCCACATCATCCATGGACCAAGAAGATTCAATGGACTGACATCCTAATTCCTGATATCTCTTCATTTATTATACTAAGAGATGATTCTCTATAAAAAACCTGTATTTATAACTGAATGTAACTGCATTCTGATAGTCACACACTGTGTGGGATCATGTTACATTCCAGTTATATTTCTTATTACTTCTGATTCATATAGCCTTAGAATATATAAGTGAAATAAGGAAATTCTTGTTCAGTTATATATTTTCAGGTAATAACAATAGATTTATTACTTTTTAGGACAAATATGTTCAATAATCCAGAAGTAATGGAAGCTTTTTCTTTCTTTTCTTAAAACAAATATATTATTACCTAACTAGTTCCTAGAACTATGTTTTTGTTTATTCTAATCTGAAGCAGTACAACCTCAATTTTATGAGTTAACATATCTAAACAGTTACATATGAATAAAATATGTAATTGTTTACTCTAAAAGGGTTAAAATCCCAAAATAATTCAAACTATCTTCATCAATACCAAAGTTATTAACAGTACCTTTCTAACTGAATTATTTAGCCTAGGGCAAGACTAACCATATACAACCACCCTGGAATAAATAATTTCAACAAAAACTATATTCTGCACTCCAATTAATGAATCATCATTTTGATGTCTTTTGACATAGCACTTCTCTCCTGTAAGCGGAAGATCTGTGTACCCCCATTAGCCCTCCTCATTCTCCCAACCATATTATGTGGGAGTGTGACAAAGGCACTTATTCCCCTGAGAGAGATATTTATTCTCTTTCACGGGTAAATTGTGATTACTTGCAAAAAATAATTTATACAATGTATCATCTAATCTCATATGTTTTTTGTTTACTCTTTACTCCAGAATTCACTGGTTTCTTTCCTATCTTTTCATCTCTTCAGTCCACACAGGTTGATCTGCGCAGTCAGCTCTGCATAACAAAAAGTAAGTCAAAACTATTTGATCTGTTGCCATGGCACCACTGAATATACTTTCCCTGAATGTTCAGGGAATAAATGTCCCTCAAAAAAGGACCAAAGCCTTCCGTACTTTCCATAACAAGAAGGCTCACATAGTATGCCTCCAAGAAACACACTTCACCAAAGATTCTACTCCAAAATATATTTCTCCTTTTTATCAACAAATTTACACGGCTTCTGCCTGTACCAAACAAAGGGGTACTCTAATTGCATTTCACCGATCCACACCATTCACCTTATCATCAGAAATTAAAGACCCAGAAGGTAGATACCTGATACTCATGGGTTATATAATGGATACAGCAATCACTGTGATTTCCTACTACGCTCCTAACAAACAACCTACACCATTCCTCTCACATATATTACAAGTGATTAATACACACAAAATAGGAACAGAGATAATGTGCGGGGATTCGAACCAGGTCCTCCTCCCATTTCTAGATAAATCACCTTTTACACCATCTAAAATAACCTCTAGATTACCTTTTCCTCAACTTCTTTCCAAATACAATCTGGTAGATTCGTGGAGAGAAAGTAACCCAATGAAAAAAAAAATTCACTTATTTCTCGCACCCTCATCACACCTTCACCAGAATAGATCATATTTTTCTAACAAAAGGAATGATACCAGAAATTATTGCATCAGATATAATTCCAATTCCGTGGTCTGACCATAATGCAGTATACACTACTATAGCCTCAGCCATACCAAAAGCGCATGACCCAACGTGGTACTTACCGGACATAATGCTCAAACACCCACTACATCAGATGGCCATTGAACAAGCTTTAAAGGAATACATATCAATTAATAATACAACAGACATTTCCCCAATAACACTGTGGGAAGCTCATAAGCCTGTCTTGCGTGGTACAATACAAAGACAAATGGCACTATTTAAACGGGAACGCAAAAATCTAGCAAAAAAACTAGAACCCAATTTTAATGCAGCCTACATATCATACCAAGATAATCCATCTCAGAGTACAAAATCTCATCTGGAAAAATCTAGATTGGAATACGATCTATTTCTCACTGAGTCAGTTGATAAATCCCTCAAACGCTCCAAACACAATTTCTACATGAATACAAACCAGGTACATATTTGGCACGGGCATTAAATTCAACTAACAAATCTTTCAAACCAATACGTTTGAAATTATCAAAAAATGTTTATACTTGTAATCCAGTTAAAATAGTCCATAAATTTCACTCACACCTCGCAACTTTATACAAGACAAACAATGAATTTAATCCTACAGAGGCTGAATCCTTCTTCTCAAAAATAACCTTACCTGAGTTGTCTCAGAATCAAAAAAGCAGTTTGGATGAGCCTATAACTATAGATGAAGTTGCTAACGCCATAAAAGACCTAAAACTTAACAAAAGACCAGGTCCAGACGGCTACTCGGCTTTATACTATAAAACATTCTCAGAAATACTCTCTCCCATTCTCACTGAAACTTTTAACAAACGTCTAGAAGGACATTCTTTTCGGCAAGAAACATTAATGGCAATTGTTTGTATGATCCCAAAACCCCTTTCTGATGATACTTCCTGTGTGAATTATCTGCCTATCTCTCTGTTAAACCTTGATATTAAATTATTAGCAAAAATAATAGCAAAACGCCTCAATAGCATTATAGGAAAATTAATACATAGAGATCAAGTAGGCTTCATGCCAAATAGACAGGCAGGCGATAATATATGCAGGGCAGTGTTATTGGCACATATTGCTAAAAAACGGAAAATCCCTTTATGTTTTCTATCTCTCGATATTAAGAGGGCATTTGATACAGTATCCTGGCAATATATGCAATATTCATTACAAAAATGGGGTTTTGGACCCCACTTTTTAACATGGATCAAAGCATTATATAATAAACCCAAAGCCTATATAAAATATGCTGGATACAAATCTGATGCCTTTAATATCGAAAGAGGTACCCGACAGGGTTGCCCATTATCTCCCTTATTATTTGCCCTTATACTCGAACCCATGGCCCAATACATCAGAACAAACCAAACTATAACTGGCATTGAAGTAGGAGGTATTACACACAAATGATGTATATTTGCAGACGATATATTACTTTTTCTATCATCACCACAGGTCTCTGGTCCTAACTTAATACCAGCTCTTGATGGATTTGCAGCCCTATCCGGCCTTATGATTAATCCTAAGAAATGCCTAGTGCTTAATATTTCGCTCACAAACATGGAATTGATCCCGGCTAGGGCTGCACTCCCATTCACATGGGCAGAAAAATCAATCCCATATCTTGGAATTCATTTAACAGCATCTCATTCTGACTTATTCTCAACCAATTATCCTCCTGTATTAAGACAGATCACAAATCTAATAAAACAATGGTTGCAACTTCCTTTATCCTGGATAGGGAAGATTAATGCAATCAAAATGACTATTCTACCCAAATTGCTTTATCTATTCAGAGTCCTCCCTATTCCAATTCCTTCCTATTTTTTGAGAATAGTACAAAAAAGAGCAACTTCGTTTATATGGGGCTCTTCTAAAGCACGTATACCTATACACACACTACATCTTCCCAAAAATAAAGGAGGCCTGGGATACCCTAATTTTACTAGCTACTACAGAGCAGCACATTTGGCCAGTCTGTCCAAATACCATGCAAAACAGGAAATCCCATTATGGGTATTTATAGAGGCTTCAGAAAATGACCCTCTATTAATATCAAACTTGTTATGGCTTGATCCTAAAGACCGCTTTAAAATTCATAATCCCATAACTAAACACTTCTTATCTCTCTGGGATAAACTAAAAACCAAATATCAGTTACAATCTCCACACAATCCTCTCCTTTCTTTTATCAGAAATCCGGCCTTTTATCCGGCATGGATCTACCCAAATTCTTTTAAAGCTTGGACAACATCAGGCATTCAGACACTAAATGACTTCATAGCATCTAAATCATTCCTTTCATTCCCATCGCTTAGAGAAAAATATGATCTACCAAACTCTGAGATATTTAGATATCTCCAAATTAAAAATTTCTATACACCATTCCTAAAGGGGGGTACACCATTATCCCAATTATCCATTTTTGAATCAATCTGTACAAAAGATCCATTTGCTAAAGGTACAATTTCATCACTTTATAATCAATTATATGGAGTAGTAAATCTTAATAGACCCTCTTACGTTCAGAGGTGAGAGGAGGACCTGGGACGAACTTTAGAAGACACGGACTGGTCTAACATATGGCTCACATCTAAGTCATCTTCACCCAACATCTTAGCACTGGAGACAAATTATAAAGTCCTAACTCGCTGGTACCTTGTACCCGCTAGAGTGGCAAAATATTCACCTAATACCTCAGCTCTTTGTTTTCGAGGATGCCCAGAAATAGGCACACATTTACACATATGGTGGACGTGCCCAGTAATCCAAACCTTCTGGAAGGAAGTCTTCGTGATTGCATCTAAAATATTTTAAAAAATAATACAACCAGATCCATATATAACTTTACTTAATCTAAAACCGGAATGGTTAACACTCTCTCAATTCAAACTTATGATCCAACTAATAACGGCTGCAAAACAAACAGTGGCCAAGGCATGGAAATCTCCTACATTGGTACTAGCAGAAACAATTCACAGAATGAATAATACAATGTCCCATGCTAAGATGGTAGCCATCGATCAAAATCAAATTCCAAAATTTGAAAAACTTTGGCATCCTTGGATAAAACAACAGTTCCTGTCAAACTTCAATGACTCTGTCCTGTTGCCATGGTAACAGATTAAATGACTTACAGAGACACCCATTCTAAGGCTTCAAAGAGAACTAAAAAGAATAATAAACTGACGAGCGGGACAACCTTGTGGACCATACCTCTGCCTTTCTACCCTTTTTCTTCTTTCTCTTTCCTTTTCTCCACCTTACGATTAAAGCTCATTATCAGAATTTATTTGACCTATATACACTCTACCTGTAAACAATATGTATAGTAGGTATAAATCATTTAAATACCTACAAAAGTAACTAAGGAAATTATATGTATCTTTAATTTAGGTTTACATGAACCCAATGTTTAATATTTGAAATTTCATGATATTTACCTATATAAACCCTACTGTAAAACAATGAGCTTACTTTATAGATCCTTTTAAACTTACTTTATGTATCTTTATAATATTGTATACTCAATAAACTTCTTTTGACAAGGAAAAATTCTGTTTTACTCAGCATTCCCTCCCTGGTAGCGAGTTATTTACCATGCGTATGCTGCCATGAAGGCTCCAGGAAATTGGTAAATTGATTACTTGCCTTTCCGTAATTTTCCTTTCCTGGTGCCTATCCATGGCAGCCTATTCCCCTCCCTTGTTCTTATTCTTGTGGCTGAATTGAGTCTAGTTATGAGAATGGGGGTGGGGGGGGCCGCTATCTTTTATAGAGTTATAATGGTCCCGTGGGTTGGCCGCGGATGGAGCAACCAACCATGCGTATGCTGCCATGGATAGGCACCAGGAAAGGAAAATTACGTAAAGGTAAGTATTCCATTTTCCATTATTCTGTAATCATGACAATGTACGGGGAAAGGTAAATCAATGGCTTTTCGAAGGTTGCAGCTTTTGAAGAGAAATGAAATGTTTGGTGATGTGTCAATGTCTGAGGATGAGAAACCAGAAAGTGGTTTAGCTTTATAGCAACCACGCTATGAATTTTGGGGTAGAATTTGCTTTCAAGCGAATGAAGAGCAGATAGAGAACGGTTCACACATACAGGATATATAAAATGCATGATGTTATCTCAGGCTCTTCTCTGTGTGTAACTTCCCTGTTCTTTTCCTGTTTGTTGCTCAGTTAAAGGGGTTGTAAAGGTATTTTATTTTATTTTTTTAAATAACAAACATGTTATACTTACCTCCACTGTGCAGCTCGTTTTGCACAGAGTGGCCCAGAACCTGGTCTTCTGGGGTCCCTCGGCGGCTGTCTCAGCTCCTCCACGCAAGAACTAAACACCTTCATGCGAGCTCTCTTGCATGGTGTTTAGTTCTTGCGGGCGCGCTGCCGTGATACAGCTGTAGCCGCTGACTGTATCACTCGGCCCCACCCCCAACATGCTGCGCCAATGGCTGCGCTGGTTTCAATCCATCCACTCTAGCCAATCAACGGCCAGGCTGAGCGGCGAAGAGGATGTCGGGAGCGAGCGTGGGACTTTCGAGGGGTCAGGTAAGTAAAACGGGGAGGCTGGGGGGGCCGGCATTGTCGGATGTTTTTTCACCTTAATGCATAGGATACATTAAGGTGAAAAAACGTGAACCTTTACAACCCCTTTAAGATCATCACTTCTCATAGGGCCCGACTCCAGGAACTGCTCCTTGGTGTAAGAAAAATCGAATAAATGTGTGTTAGTGCCTTAACCACTTGCCTACCGGGCACTTTCACCCTCTTCCTGCCTAGGCCAATTTTTAGCTTTCAGCACTGTTGCACTTTGAATGACAATTGCGCGGTCATGACACGTTGTACCCATATGAAATTTTTATCATTATTTTCACCCAAATAGTATAAGCCAGGAGCTGAAGCGCAGCATAAGTGTAGGGCCTACATGATGGGGTTTTCCCTAAAAGGCTACAGCAAGGTGGGGGTTGGTTAAGTAGCAGGGGCGGACTGATAACTCATGGGGCCCCCGGGCAATAGGAGATTATGGGGCCCCCAGGCAATCAGAGATTATGGGGCCACACAGTATACACACACACAGTATACACATACATGTACACACAGTATACACAGACAGATGTAAAATAAAACACAGATTTATACATACTGTCCCTGGTTCTACTGAGGCTGGCAACCCTGATGGGGCCCCCTAGTGGCCCAGGGCCCTCGGGCAGTGCCCGAGTGGCTCAATGGTCAGTCCGCCCCTGTTAAGTAGTACAGCTAATAGGAGGGATTATAATTAGGAGGGATAAGACTAGCATTACCCCATTGGAGGATATTAGGGTGGGGCAGGGTGTGGCTGGGTGGGCCTAAGGGGTTGCTAGGTGGGTCTTGTTCTTCTAGCATCACTTGGACTGTGGGATAGCACGGACAAGATTCTCCCACCCTCCCTCCCTCTTTTTTGTAAAGTATTAGGCATTGGATGTATTTAGTTCAGTTGTGTTAGTGTCATATTAGCCGGGATTACAAGGTGTCGTAGCAGCTGACAGAGGTCATAGGGTTTTTGAAGATGGGGATGGTTACGTTCTTTAGAGAACGATGGGTTGGGCCCATCTCTGGTATGGGTGTACCTGCCCTAATAAGGGTGGAAGTAATAGTTGGCTGTATCGGCTGCTGAATTTGCCAAAAATTGTCCCACAGCTGGCGTAAGTCACGGCTGGGGGCCGTGGAAAGGCAAGATGGTGCCAGATACAGATATTTGATCAGTCAAGGGTGCCTTCAAGAATCCTATTCAGTTTCATTTCAGTCAGATAGGTTATTTTTTGGCTGTGTCTTACCAATTTTTATTATGTTTAAAGTTTTTTTTGTTATGGTTGGTTTTGTGTAATAAAAAGGCTGCTATGGCCATTTTAACCAAAAACAAGTTTGTCTGGCTTAATTATTGGGATAAGGTATGGTGGTATTTGGGAAATGGCATACAGCTGATATTTGGGCAATACCCCAGGCAAGAGCTTTTGTTGTGTATTGATGGTATTTAATCACCACTGAGTTTTTTAGTTTTTGCTAAACAAATAAAAAAATACAGAAATACTGAAGAAAAGTCACCGTTTACATTGCTATACAGTATTTGCACTGAAGATTACTCACCGTTTAGTTTGCTACACTTGCACAGAAGAAAAGTCACCGTTTACATTGCTATTTGCACAGAATATCGGAGAGATTCCAACACTCATTTGTTCACTGTTTTTTATTATCAAATAAGGACATTTTATCTTCTGGGATTATTATTCAACATTTTTTTAACACTGTTCTTTTGGTATTTTCTTATATTTTTTGGATTTTGTCATGTTTATATTCATTTATTATTGAGGTTTTCACTGTCCTTAAGCATGTGGCACACTAGACATTATTTATTGTTTGTATTACTTTATTTATTGTAGCACCTATCACTTTAATTTTGCAAATTGTGTTATCACTTATGCCCCGTACACACGGTCGGACTTTGTTCGGACATTCCGACAACAAAATCCTAGGATTTTTTCCGACGGATGTTGGCTCAAACTTGTCTTGCATACACACGGTCACACAAAGTTGTCGGAAAATCCGATCATTCTGAACGTGGTGACGTAAAACACGTACGTCGGGACTATAAACGGGGCAGTGGCCAATAGCTTTCATCCCTTTATTTATTCTGAGCATGCGTGGCACTTTGTCCGTCGGATTTGTGTACACACGAACGGAATTTCCGACAACGGATTTTATATCCTGCTCTCAAACTTTGTGTGTCAGAAAATTCGATGGAAAATGTGTGATGGAGTCTACACACGGTCGGAATTTCCGACAACAAGGTCCTATCACACATTTTCCGTCGGAAAATTCGACCGTGTGTACGGGGCATTAGAGTGCAGCACCGTCTATTGATTTTGTTACATTATTCACAGTGGTTTATGGATTGACCATTTCGGTCCTTGCAGCAACTAGTGTCTTGTCCTACTCTTTTTTTTCTTTCCTTTGGTAGCGTGGGAATATGGTTGGAATTGGAATTATTTTACTGGTTGGCATTCATTGGAGCACTGATGGACACTGTTGGGACTGCACTGATAATCAGGACACTGAAAATCAGTCCCCTGATTATCAGTGCCGATGTCCCTTTAACACAAACCCATTAGCGGCTCTCTTCTCTCCTCATGCTGTCAGCGTGAGGAAAGAAAGCCGATGACCGGCTTGTGATTACTTCTGTGATCAGCTGTCATTGATCCTGACCCCTTACCACATGATCAGCTGTCAGCCAATGACAGCTGATCATGTGATGTCAACAGAGCCGGTAATCGGCTATTTTTTCGCGTGAGGAGAAAAAAAAAAGCCAATCACCGGTGGCTGTGAGAGGGACATCAGTCCCGATCATGGCGAGCTGCCGCCAGCTCCTTGGTGCCCACCTGTGCCCCCTGCCAGTGCCACCTAGCAGTAGGCAACAGTGCCACCTACCAGTGCCCACCAGCGCCACCTATCAGTACCCACAGTACCACCTATCAGTGCTTACAATCAGTGCCTCAACAACAGTGCTGCACATCAGTGCCACCTATCAGTGCCCATCAGTGTCACCTACCAGTGCCCATCAGTGCCACCCATCAGTGCCACCTACCAGTGCCCATCAGTGCTGCACATCAGTGCCACCTATCAGTGCCCATTAGTGCCATCTATCAGTGGTACCTATCAGTGCCCATCAGTGCCACCCATCAGTGCCATCTTATCAGTGGCCATCAGTGTCGCCTTATCTGTGCCCATCAGTGCCACCTTATCTGTGCCTATCAGTGCCACCTTATCTGTCCCCATCAGTGCCACCTTATCTGTGCCTATCAGTGCCGCCTTAACTGTGCCTATCAGTGCCCATCAGTGCCCACCAGTGCAGCCTATCAGTGCCCAACAGTGCCGCCTCATCAGCGCATATCAATTAAGGAGAAAAATTACCTGTTTGCAAAATTTTATAACAAACTATGAAACATGATTTTTTTTTTCAAAATTTTCCATCTTTTTTGTTTGTTTAACAAAAAATAAAAATCCCAGCTGTGATTAAATACCACCAAAAGAAAGCTCTATTTGTGGGGAAATAATGATAAAAACTCAATTTGGGTACAGTGTTGTATGACCGCACAATTGTCATTCAAAGTGCGTCAGCGCTAAAAGCTGAAAATTGGTCTGGGCAGGAGGGGGGGGGGGGGGGGGGGGGGTTTAAGTGCCCAGTAAGCAAGTTGTTAAAAAAACTTAAAATCCAAGGTCCCTAACTCACATTCATACACATACTAGGGCCAATTTAGACAGGAGTCAATTAACCCACCAGCATGTCTTTGGAGTGACGGAGGAAAGCGGAGTACCTGGAGGCACAGGGAGAACATGCAAACTCCAGGCAGGTAGTGTCGTGGTTGGGATTCGAACCCATGGCCCCAGTGTCTACATCAGGGGTCTCAAACTGGTGGCCCTTCAGCTGTTGCGAAACTACAAACCCTATGAGGCATTGCAAGGCTGACAGTTACAAGCATGACTCCCACAGGCAGAGGCATGATGGGACTTGTAGTTTTGCAACAGCTGGAGGGCCGCCCGTTTGAGACCCCTAGTCTACATACAGTATAAGGGCAGCCTTGTCATCTTGCTTTTTCGAATTTTCTCATCACTGGAGGTTATGATTGAACTTTGATGACTCACTAATGATTAGAAAATCAAATTAATGTTCTTGAAATTAAATATTTTAAATTTAATTTTACTAGTGTATGGCCAGCAATTTGTATTACAAAGGACATGATGAAATGGAGTTAGTAGACTTTTTACAAAGTAGCTCACTCTGGGTCTGTGATGTATTTCTCTGTGCTCTGTAGTAGACAGACTGTGTTTCAGTAACACGCTGCAATAGAAGCACGTGGGGAGCAATTACAACATATATATAATGCAAGAGGATATCTCGGTTTCTGGCGTGTGTCAGTTTCCTTCCTTCCTCTTACCCATGTGTGGGGGGTCTCTCTTATCTGCAGATGGATATTGTCCAGTGCTGAATTACCAAAAAAGAAGATTAGGCAGGGCCAACTTTAATATTGATTGGACCCTGGGCAATCATCCCCCCCCCCCCCCACATGCGATTTCCCTCTCCACCTGCTCTGAGACATACAATAAATTGCAGACAGACTCAAAATCAGTTTCAATTACTGAATCAGATCAGGCAGCGATTGCGATCGGTTGCCAGAGGTTACAGCAGTGGCGGTGCATCCATTAGGGGCGCTCGGCCACCCCTTCTCTCCAGCCACCCCCTCTGTGCACTATGGATAGATTCATGCATTGCATGAATCTAACTACGACCGCTGTAGACCCCCCCCCCCTATCCTAGCGTCCGGCACCTTTTCGGGCACCGAGCTTCTGAATTATAGCGATGGGGGGGGGTTTGAAGCACCTGATTGTAATAGGTGTCAAAAAAAGGTGACCTGCGAGCGCAATCCACTGCAGTGCACCCAGGTGTGTTAGCAAAGCAAATGAATATTTCCTTTGCTAACACAGAACTGTTTCTCAGCCAATCAGGCAGGGCCGGACTGGGAATAAAAACCAGCCCTGGAAATAATTTCATACCAGCCCCATAGTATTTTTATACCAGCCCAACCGCATAACGTCTTTATTTTCTTGTTCACAAAAGGGAAAACCATGCATTTTAAAGCACATTTGAAAAGTGTATTATATATAGATAAGAGAGACATGGCTTTTACAAACAGCAGCAATTTTTTTTCTGGCAAAAATCATGCCATTTACTGGCACATTTTTTATTGACACTGCAAAAAAAAGGTGCCGTAAATGGCAGTTTTCAGTGCAAATATCAATATTTAAGCTATAAACTGCTATTAGCAATGTGTTAAGTTAAACAAAAGTCAAAAACCATATTTCTCCATTTACATGAAAGTCAGATTAATATAACCCAGCACAGAGTTCCCCCATATATCAGGAGGATTCCCCTTTACAGTGCAAGGGAACTTTGACATAAAGGGGAACATTGCAGATCATGATCTAAGCGGGAACTCTGATATAAAAGGGGGGCACTGGTGACCAGAGACCCCACTTATATCAGAGTCCACTGCATTCCCCTTTACATCAGAGTTCCCCCTTGCACTGTAAGGTGGAATCCTGCAGACTATGATGTAAAGGGGAACTCTGGGAATGTGGGGAGGACTCTGGTGACCAGAGACTACCTTCCCCAGAAAGAAAACACTAAAGTAAGGGGGTTTACTGATATAAGGGGTAAACCTTTATATCAGTGCCCCCTTACAATATTGTATTGACCCCCCCTCTCAGGCTGGCCTGGTGGCGCTGTCACTGACCTCCTCTCAGGTGCACCATGCAGGGCTCAGTCAATCGGCTCCAGCTCGGTGGCTCTGGTTTTTTCCCATAGTTTCCTCTCCACAGTCCATACATGTCTGACTTCTCCCATGACCCCCATCCCTGAGGCACTCCCACTCTTGACTCCACTCCAGACTGCAGACATGATATAAGACAAGAGATGGTCAGAGGCTGCAGATGGTACAGGGGAGGTCAGAGGCTGCGGATAGTACAGGAGAGGTCAGAGGCTGCGGATGGTACAGGAGAGGTCAGAGGCTGCGGATAGTACAGGAGAGGTCAGAGGCTGCGGATGGTACAGGAGAGGTCAGAGGCTGCGGATGGTACAGGGGAGGTCAGAGGCTGCGGATGGTACAGGGGAGGTCAGAGGCTGCGGATGGTACAGGAGAGGTCAGAGGCTGCGGATGGTACAGGAGAGGTCAGAGGAAGCGGATGGTACAGGGGAGGTCAGAGGCTGCAGATGGTACAGGGGAGGTCAGAGGCTGCGGATGGTACAGGGGAGGTCAGAGGCTGCGGATGGCACAGGGGAGGTCAGAGGCTGCGGATGGTACAGGGGAGGTCAGAGGCTGCGGATGGTACAGGTGAGGTCAGAGGCTGCGGATGGTACAGGGGAGGTCAGAGGCTGCGGATGGTACAGGGGAGGTCAGAGGCTGCGGAGGGGACGACAGGAGGGGTCAGAGGCTGCGGGGGGGACAACAGGAGAGGTCAGAGGCGGCGGAGGGAACGACAGGAGAGGTCAGAGGCTGCGGGGGGGACAACAGGAGATCAAAGGCTGCGGAGGGGACGACAGGAGAGGTCAGAAGCTGCGGAAGGGACGACAGGAGAGGTCAGAGGCTGCGGGGGGATGACAGGAGGTCAGAGGCTGCGGGGGGATGACAGGAGGTCAGAGGCTGCGGGGGGATGACAGGAGGTCAGAGGCTGCGGGGGGATGACAGGAGGTCAGAGGCTGCGGGGGGTGACAGGAGGTCAGAGGCTGCGGGGGGATGACAGGAGGTCAGAGGCTGCGGGGGGATGGCAGGAGGTCAGAGGCTGCGGGGGGGTGGCAGGAGGTCAGAGGCTGAGGGGGGGTGGCAGGAGGTCAGAGGCTGCGGGGGGATGACAGGAGGTCAGGGGCTGTGGAGGGGAGGGGGGATGACAGGAGGTCAGAGGCTGCGGGGGGGATGACAGGAGGTCAGAGGCTGCAGGGGGATGACAGGAGGTCAGAGGCTGCAGGGGGGGCAGGAGGTCAGAGGCTGCAGGGGGGGGACAGGAGGTCAGAAGCTGCAGGTGGGGGACAGGAGGTCAGAGGCTGCAGGGGGGGGGGCAGGAGGTCAGAGGCTGCAGGGGGGGCAGGAGGTCAGAGGCTGCAGGGGGGGGCAGGAGGTCAGAGGCTGCAGGGGGGGCAGGAGGTCAGAGGCTGCAGGGGGAGGCAGGAGGTCAGAGCCTGCAGGGGGGGCAGGAGGTCAGAGGCTGCAGGGGGGGTAGGAGGAAGAGGCCACCAGACGAGTACTCACTGCGGTACTTTTAAAAATGGCGCCGCTCGGCGCCATCGTGTCACTGCGCATGCGCCCGCATTTTCGAGAATTGCCGAGTGTGTACGGACTTTCCCGAGCACAGCTAGCTCGGGAAAGCCCGTACACACTTCTGAGAATAGCGCTAGTGCATGCGCAGTTGCATGTCAGCCTGGCGGCCCCGCAGCCATATTTCTTTCAGGCGCTGCTGCCCTTACAGCGGCCCCAGGGGCAGCCAGACAGCCGGCCCACCGGGGGATTTCCCGGTATCCCGGTAGGCCAGTCCGGCCCTGCAATCAGGAGGCCCGGATGTAATACCGGGCACCTGATTGGCTGAAGGCACAGGCGCTCCCATTGGCGCCAAGGAATACAGGAAGAAGACACGCACTGAGGAGTTGGAGGACACACAGGAGCCATCGCCGTGCTACGGTCCCACAGCTCGCCGCCTGTCCCCCTGCCTAACCCACCACTACGATGGGGTAAGTGCCGGGCAGACAATGGGCGGGCGGGGGGGGGCACAGTGGCTGCATATTATGGGCACAAAGGCTGCTTATGATGGGCATAGTTGGCTGTCTGGCTGCATATAATGGGCACAGTGGCTGCATATTATGGGCACAGTGGCTGCATTTGATGAGCACAGAGGCTGCATATTATGGGCACAGTTGGCTGCATATGATGGATACAGAGTCTGCATATGATGGGCACAGGTGGCTGCGTATGATGGGCACAGAGTCTGCATATGATGGGCACAGTAGCTGCATATGATGGGCACAGTGGCTGCATATTATGGGCACAAGTGGCTGCATATGATTGGTACAGGTGGCTGCATAATATGGGCACAGGTGGCTGCATATGATAGGCACAATTGGCTGCATATGATGGGCACAGGTGGCTGCATATTATGGGCACAGTTGGCTGCTTATTATGAGAACAGTTGGCTGCATATGATGGGCACAGTTGGCTGCATATGATGGCCACAGTGGCTGCATATGATGGGCACAGTTGGCTGCATATGATGGGCACAGTTGGCTGCATATGATGGGCACAGTTAGCTGCATATGATGGGCACAGTGGCTGCATATGATGGGCACAGTTGGCTGCATATGATGGGCACAGTTGGCTGCATATGATGGGCACAGTGGCTGCATATGATGGGCACAGTGAGGCTGCAATTGATGTTTTTGTTTCAGTATTTTTTTTAGAATTTTTCAGTTAGTTTGCGCCTCCTCAAAAATTTTGAGCACCAGCCGCCACTGGGTTACAGTGTATCATTAACGCTCACTGACTGGCTGCTAGAGGTTACAACACACATTATGGCTCATTGCTTATTTGCTAGAGATTACAGAACATGACTTCTGCTTGTTGATTAGTTACTAGAAATTACTGTACATAAATACTTCTCACTCATTGGTTGCTAGAGGTTACTGGACATCCTTACCACTCACTAATTGGTTGCTAGAGGTTACTGCACATTATTACTGCTCACTGATTGGTTGCTAGTGGTTACTGCATTTCCTTACCACTCAATGATTGGTTTCAAGAGGTTAGTGTGCATCATTACTGCTCACTGATTGGTTGCTAAAGTTTATAGCACATCATCCCCTCACTGCCTGCACACAATGGACTGGGGAGGTGAGGGGACCCATCAATAGAAAGAAATCACCTAGGGATCCTAAGACTCCTGGGATCAGTGGTACTGCTGGGGGAGGGGGTGTGATCAATGGCAATACTTTGGGGTTGATGGGATCAGTGGCAGTGGGGGGGGGGGGGGTTACATTAGTTAGGAGGCAGTACACTGTGGCAAATTCATGTAGAGGAAAGCTGAACATTTCTGGCAAGTATATAGTGGGGGATTTTACAATGATCACCAATGTAATGGGGCATTTAGACTGACCATCAATGTGAGGGGGAATTTGCACTGACCACTATGTAATGATAGATTTTACGCCACCCGCCAATATAAAGAGGGACACTGACACCAATGTAATAGGAGCATTTACACCAACCACCTGTGTAAGGGGGAATATACAATGATCTCCATGTAAGGTGACACTTCTACACTGACCACCAATATTAGGGGACTTTACACTGACCACCAATGTAAAGGGGATATACACTGACCACCACTGTAAGGGCAATTCTGTACTTACCACTAAAAGAGAAATGTACACTGATCACCAATGTAATGGGGTATTTTACATGAATAACCAATAAAGGGGGATATATACACTGGCCTTCAATGTAAGGGGGGATTTACACTCACCACCAATTTAAAGGGGGCTTCTATATGGACCACCAATGTAAGGGAGGATTTGAAACTGAGCACAAATGCAAGTTTTGATTTTTTTACTGATTACCAATATAAAGTGAAATTTCTACACTGGCCACCAATATTATGGGGATTTACACTGACCACAAATGTGATGGGCACAGGTGGCTGCATATGATGGGCACGGAGTCTGCATATGATGGGCACAGTGGCTGCATATGATGGGCACAGAGTCTGCATATGATGGGCACAGTGGCTGCATATGATGCACACAGGTGGCTGCATATGATGGGCACAGAGTCTACATATGATGGGTACAGGTGGCTGCATATTATGGGCACAGGTGGCTGCATATGATGGGCACAGTGAGGCTGCAATTGATGGGGGGTTTCAGTATTTTTCAGTTTGTTTGCGCCCCTCCAAAAGTTTTGAGCACCAGCTGTCACTGTTTCTAGCGCTAAAACACCTGAAAACTGCCTCAGTGTGAGAGGAGTCTAAGAGCTCATGTACACAGAGCAGTTGAAAACCTTTTTCACTGGAAACTTGACAGCTAGAACTGAAATGTCAGTCAAAAACATGCCTTTAAAAGGTCTCATATACACTGCCGTAGGTAAATGGACGTTTAGGAGCAGTTGGGCGTTTTTTTCAGCCTACCCTGAGCTCTCCTCTATGTTATCTTATCAGTACATGTACACAGGATCCTTTATGCCCCGTACAGACGGTCGGATTTTCCGATGGAAAATGTCCGATCGGAGCGTGTTGTCGGAAATTCCGACCGTGTGTGGGCTTCATCGGACATTTTCCATCGGATTTTCCGACACACAAAGTTGGAGAGCAGGAGATAACATTTTCCGACAACAAAATCCGATCGCGTCAATTCCGACCGTGTGTGGCCTGTTCCGACGCACAAAGTGCCACGCATGCTCAGAAGAAATTCCGACACGGAACAGCTCGTTCTGGTAAACTTAGCGTTCGCAATGGATACAGCACTTTCGTCACGCTGCAATGTTAAAAATGGTTTAATACAGCGCACTCTCTTCTTCTTTATAATGTGACAAGAATAAAGTAGTTTTGCTGCTCATATTCACACACACTTCTCACAAACTTATTTTGTTACTATTTATCGGGATTCCCTCAATATATTTTGATTTCTCACATCTGACAACATAATTTTGTTGTATTTTTTTTTTTGGCTTTAATGTAGGTTCTTTTTTTGTGTTTGTATTTTTTTGAAGGGTGTTATTTTTTTTTTTTGGATTTTTATTTGTACTCCCGAAAATGTTTGTGTGTTTTTTGTGACAAGTTCCACAACACCATTGGTATGTTGTTCTATTTAATCTGTAGGAGATTGTTTGGTGTTGTTGTCCCTTGTTAATTTCACATTTTATGTTAGAAATGTACCTGAATCCTCACCAACAAACTGTCCTTTTTGGATTAAAACACACACAGGAGAGTATAATTTCCCAAAAAATGTTTTATTAAGGGCTCACAACTAAACAAAGAGGGAGGCAACGCTGGAGAAACTGCAGAAGTGGGCAAAGCCTGGGACCCCCAGGGCAGACATCAATTCTTTTAAAGCAAAATTGGTGGCCTGAGGAGTCCTTATCTAAGGGAGGGCAGTCTGGTCCAGAAGTCCCAGAGATCCGGAAAGCAGCAGATGACATCTGTGTCCCCAGGCTGTGGTCATACGAGAGACTGCAGCTTCTGTCAGACCAGACTGAACCCAGGGCAATCACTCTTTGGTCTTCCTTCCACGCTTCCTTCCAGGCTTTGGCTGTGGTGGTGGAGTTGTGGCAGAAGGAGGAGGAGGAGGAGGAGGATGGTCCAACTCAATGACGTCGGTCTTGGGTGTTAGTTCCCCACTCACCCCCTTACGTAGGACTTTATACAGAAGGTCCTCACAGAGCCTGCGTTGACACTCCTGCATGCCCTGCAGTTTGGTGGCAGCCATGCAGGCAAAGGCCTCTTCAGGCCTGGGGAAGGCTCGTAGGGACGCCGAAGCCTCCTGAATTAGCCTGAACGCAGAATCCTGCACGGGACTCGGAGTCGTCTTCCTGGCTCTTTTGTATGGCAGGCGGAGGGGAGGAACCTGTGATTCTGTCAGGCTGCGACTGGTCCCAGGCTTCTCTTGGCTGACACTTAGCCCCGCCTCCTGGCTGCCACTAATCCCCACCTCCTCCTGACTGCCACATTCCACAACCTCCTCCTGGCTGAGGTCTTCCTGTGTATGAAAAAGGGACATAGTTTTAGTATTTTCTTCATCAATCACATACAATTGTCACCTCCTGACTGTTGCAAATTGAATGTTAACAAATATAACAGACTATCCTTCTGAGCCCAGCATTTTTCATTCTTGTCCCAAATTTGGGTGCCCACTACTGTCTATTGATATGTAAAACACTTTTTTCAATCAGCAATTAGTGATCAATAATAACATCTAGTAAACATCATTTATTTATTGCCCAGAAATCTGTAGAGGAATGCTATACCTGACTCCAGCTGGGCTCCTCCACTTCTTCCTGGCTGGAAGGCCCAGGTTGGACATCGGAAGCCTCAGCTGGGGTGGAAGGAAGAGTGGAAGGAAGAGTAGAGAGGGATTCCCTGACTCCAGTCTGGTCTGACAGAAATCGCAGTCTCTCATAGTACCACAGTCTGGGGACATAAACGTCATCTGCTGCAGCTCCGGACCTCTGGGAATCTGTGACCTTCTTGCGCTCCCTAAGATAAGTGCTCCTCAGGCCACCAATTTTGGTTTTTAAATAAGGGATGGTTGCTGTGGGGACCACCGGCTTCACCAACTCCAGCAGTTTCTCCAGCGCTGCCTGCCTCTTCTGTTTGTGATTATAGTGGGAGTGTCTGACCTGCCACAGACAGGGCAGCTCCCTGTACTTGTCTATGAACAGGGGGAGGAAATTGTGGTCGTTGAACCCATCCATTTTCTCTGCAAGACACAAGACAAACCCTAAGGTCAGGCCAAACTCCCCTAATCTTGTTACAATATAGGCTTCCATTTCGAAGCAGTATAGGCCCAAGTTTAGATCCTACCTTCGTTATCACGATCGGCGCCTCTGATGCTCCTTCCTCCGCTCACAGATCGTACGTAAGACGCACGCGTGTTACGCTTTATACACACTGCGCATGCGTGTAACTACGCCCGCCCCTGACGTTCTTTCTAGTCTTTTCCCCGCCCCTTTTCGTTCGGCGCAGTGGGGGAAGAGCACATAGCGGATACACAGCAGGATCGTGATAATTGTAGCAACGAGGAGGAGGAGGAGGAAAGCCCGGAGCCGGAAACGTCCCAATCCAGAAGGAGATTTAAGGACTCAAATATGTCCTTTGGGGAGATGTTGGAGATGGTGGACATCCTGAAGAAGGCCGACTATGATGGAAAGTATGGACCTTACCCCAACCCCAATGTCAGAAAGGCCAAGATCATGGCAAAAGTGGTCAGGAGTCTGCACCGGAATTTCGGGGTACGACGATCGAAAGATCAGCTCATGAAGCAGTGGTCGGACCTCAAATTAAGAGAACATGAGCAGTACAGAAAGATCCGGAGAGTGCTGCAAAAAAGTAAGTAGTTGTGCTGTGTTCCTATTCTTTTGATGTTTATTACGTTCGTGCTGCTCCATGTGCTTTTAGGAACTGTTGTACAGTTTAAAATGGCAACTTTCATGTTCATGGGCACATTTTTCGTTCGTATCAAACATTTTTCTTTCGGACTATAAAATACCATTGTTTAGGCCATATGCATTTGGCCACCATTTTTACACCCTATACTTGTCTTAAAATAATTTGGTTGTGTAGATGGCTTTGTTACTAAAATGAAATGCAAACTAGATTCTGTGGAAGGAGAGGACACTGAGCAGCTGTTTTCACATCTGGACACTGGAGCACTAGTGTGGGACACCAGAACACCATTTTTATTAGGGGGCCACACAGGTGCTCCAGTGTATACTATAGGGGGTTCTCCATCTGTGAAGCTTGTACAAAACAGGTAAAGTATTGCAGCTTGACAAAGGACACTGAAAATGCTACATTTTGGAACTCTGCTAAAATTGCCAATTGTACCCCACTTCCAAGCAATGTTTACTATTTCTAGTTCTGCCATCAAATATCTGTGTGATAATTATACCATTTTGTTTTACATAGGGGAGAAAAGACTCGGAGGACACCCCTCATCCGAGGAGACCAGAGCCCACACCCCTCTGGAAGAAGGGGAAATCCCCCCAACACAAGCTGAGCAGGAGGCAGAAGACGTGGTGGAACTAGTCACCAAAACAGGTGAGTGTCTGCGACCACAGGCTCAGGTAAGAGATGGATGCCGGCATATGTTTGAGACCTAATTTTTTTTGGGGGTTCCTCTCTTTTTAGGTGATCGTGATGTTGTGGATCCAGATCCTTTCACATCCGAAAGTGCCCAGATCCTGATCGGGGAGATCATGGGGTGTAATTTACAATTGGAAAACATAAAGAAAAACATCAATGATGTTATTCCAAAAAATAAAAACATCATTGATGTTTTGGGGCGAGTTTAAAGCCCCTCCAAAACCCTTTGTTTTTTGGTGTGCTACAATGTGCAAAATGTTTTTGTGATTTTTCACAAAGCCAAATTTGGAGGATGCACACAGTGTGTCAACATGCGCTATCTGCCATCACGGGAGATCAATGGACGCGTTTTGGGGGTGCAACCCTTCCTCAATAATAAAGTAGCTGAGAGGAAGGGGTTTCTCCCCCAAAACACGTCCCTTGATCCCCCGAGATGGCAGCTAGCACATGTTAAAATTCGTAAATTGGTGTGTATCTTCCAAATTTGGCTTTTCCTGGGGTGACTTCACCCCATCTGAACGCAATATCAAACACAGTTCCTAAATACTCATGTCTGATATTGCCTACAAGTTCTACCAAATGTGACGTTTGTAAGTTCAAGATTTGTGTCTTTCTTGTTGGTTTTACACATGCCTGTTTTATCGTAAATAGACATTTCTATTTTTGATAATGCTACCCCAAAAATTGTTATACAACAAACATGTTGGTTTGTTTGAAAAACCTTTGGTAAATGCACATGTGATTGTGCAGGTATAAAAAAGTTTGTTAATCAAGAATGTGTGGATTATTGTCTCAACGCTACAACACTTCTGGGGTGATGTCATTGCTGTTTTCAGAGAAAATGGGGGTTATTTACTAAGGGCAAATCCTCTTGGCACTACAAGTGCAGTTTCAGTGCAGTTGCAACTGCACTTGTAGTGAAATGTGTCTTTGCATTTAGTAAATAACAGCCAACAGTGCTTTGTATAAGGTTACACAATCACGCCATTTTCTGGACTCAACACATTTCTGTCAGGGTCAGCTAAAACAAACACAAGCAGTAAATGTCCACAAAGAATGTCTTTTTTTTTTTATCATAAAAAGGCTTCACATATTTGCTGGCATATTGATGGCCCCCCCTACCCGCAAAGAACTCCAGGTAGCGTAACCGGACATCACGGGCACTCAGGGAGGGCAAGCCAGGATGGCCGCTTTCAAGCGCCGTCAGTGTGGTTTCATGTATCATTCCGACCTCAGGCCCAACTGAGCCAGCATAGTTGGCTGAATGTTTCCTTAAAAAGTTATGGAGAATACAGCACGCCAGTATAATATGGTTCAGTTTATACTCCGCCATAGGGATGAGCCGAACACCCCCCGGTTCGGTTCGCACCAGAACCCGCGAACGGACCGAAAGTTCGCACGAACGTTAGAACCCCATTGACGTCTATGGGACTCGAACGTTCGAAATCAAAAGTGCTAATTTTAAAGGCTAATTTGCATGGTATTGTCCTAAAAAGGGTTTGGGGACCCGGGTCCTACCCCAGGGGACATGTATCAATGCAAAAAAAACTTTTAAAAACGGCCGTTTTTTCGGGAGCAGTGATTTTAATGATGCTTAAAGTAAAAAAAAAAAAGTGAAATATTCCTTTAAATATCGTACCTGGGGGCTGTCTATAGTATGCCTGTAAAGTGACGCGTGTTTCCCATGTTTAGAACAGTCCCTGCACCAAATGTCATTTTTAAAGGAAAAAATCTCATTTAAAACTGCTTGCGGGTTTAATGTCATGTCGGGTCATGGCAATATGGATGAAAATCAGTGAGACAAACGGCATGGGTACCCCCCAGTCCATTACCAGGCCCTTTGGGTCTTGTATGGATATTAAGGGGAACCCCGCACCCAAATTAAAATAAGGAAAGGTGTGGGGCCACCAGGCCCTATATACTCTGAACAGCAGTATACAGGCAGTGCAAACAAGACAGGGACTGTAGGTTTGTTGTTAAGTAGAATCTGTTTGTAATTTTGAACATTTTTAACGTGTTTAGCTCCAGCCAAAAAATCTTTTCTAAGCTTTTTGGAAAACATAGGGAAGGGTTATCACCCCTGTGACATTTGTTTTGCTGTCTTTCCTCCTCTTCAGAAGATTTCACCTCACTTTTTTGTCCCACTGAAAAATGTTTTTTGAAAATTTGGGTTTTTTTGTGGAACAAGGATTGGAAAGCATCAGTGGAAAGGAGAAATTGTTTTCCCATATTAACTCTTACAGGAGAGAATTTCCCTTCCTAGGGGTAGATTTCATCTCACTTCCTGTTGTCTCCTTCCGTTTGCAAGTAGGAGTCGTTTGTAAGTTAGATGTTTGAAAGTAGGGTCCTGCCCTATATACTCAGCAGAAATTTGGGCCTTAGGTGTTGCTGTGGCCACAACACTGTAAGCCCTCACAGGGCCCTGCTGTGAAATATTAGATCAAGAATTGTAATTACATGCCCCTGTTGAACAGGAGCTGAAAAATTAGGCCTTAGGCACTGGTGCTGGTGCCACAACACTGCAACCCCTCACAGACACTCTAGTTGGAACGCAGAAACGAGCCCTGCTGCAAAGTATTGCATCAAAAATTGTAATTACACGCCCCTGTTAGACAGGGGCAGAAAAATTGGGCCTTAGGCACTGGTGCTGGTGCCACAACACTGCAACCCCTCACAGACACTCTAGTTGGAATGCAGGAACGAGCCCTGCTGCAAAGTATTACATCAAAAATTGTAATTACACGCCCCTGTTAAACAGGGGCTGAAAAATTGTGCCTTAGGCACTGGTGGTGGCGCCCAGAACCAAAAATGTTCTTACAAGCTATCAGCGTGATGATTGAGGAGGAAGAGGATAATTACTCAGGGATAGTCACTCAGCATCAGCATAGGCAGTCTTTGAAGGGATCTGAGATTTCAAAAAAAATTATTCGGTTACATCAGCATCAGGTGCTTGGTAGCTGGTGGTGATCCAAGACTGATTCATTTTTATGAAGGTCAGCCGATCGACCGAGTCGGTGGACAGACGCACCCTGTGATCGGTTACCACGCCTCCAGCAGCACTGAATGTGCGTTCCGAAAGAACGCTGGATGCAGGACAGGCCAGTAGCTCAATTGCATACTGTGCAAGCTCTGGCCAGTGATCCATCCTCAAGACCCAGTAACCCAGAGGATTTTCGGTGGGAAAGGTGTCCAAGTCTGATCTTGCCCCTAGGTATTCCTGCACCATGTAAAACAGACGCTGGCGATGGTTGCTGGAACCGATCATACCTTGGGGCTGCGGACCAAAAAATTGTCTGAACGCATCAGTCAGACGGCCACCTTCTCCACCGCTCCTTCTTTGACTGACCGAAGCCTCAGCAACACGTTGTCCAGAAACAGGAGTTTGTAACCTCCCAGTCTCTGGGAACGCGTTGCACAGACCTTTCTGCAAGGCCTCCCGAAGATGTTTCATCCTCTGCTCCCTCTGCGATGGCAAGATAAGGTCCGCAACCTTACCCTTGTAACGTGGATCAAGGAGGGTTGCCAGCCAGTATTGGTCCTTCTCCTTGATACCACGAATACGAGGATCCTTACGCAGGCTTTGCAGGATCAGGGAGGCCATGTAGCGTAGGTTTGCTGAGGCATTCGGTCCGGAGTCCTCTGGGTCACTAAGGACAACAACGTCCGCAGCCACCTCCTCCCAGCCACGTACAAGTCCATGTGTTCCTTGGGACTGATCCCTTAAAGACTGCTGCTGATGCTGAGTGCCAGGCTCCACCTCCATACTGACACAATCTTCCTCCTCCTCCTCCTCCTCGTCCTCTTCCTGTGTGATCGGCGGGCACGCAGGAACACTGTCTGGATAAAGGGGGCCTTGAGAGCTAAGGAAGTCCTCCTCTTCCTGCCTCTGTTCTGCCTCAAGTGCCCTGTCCATTATTCCACGCAGCGTGTGCTCCAACAGGTGGACAAGGGGGACAGTGTCACTGATGCATGCACTGTCAGTGCTCACCATCCTCGTGGCCTCCTCGAATGGTGACAGGACAGTGCATGCATCCCTGATCATGGCCCACTGGCGTGGGGAAAAAAAACCAAGCTCCCCTGACCCTGTCCTGGTGCCATAGTCGCACAGGTACTCATTGATGGCCCTCTGCTGCGTGTGCAGCCGCTGCAGCATGGCCAACGTTGAGTTCCACCTGGTGGGCATGTCACAGATTAGGCGGTTCTTGGGCAGGTTAAACTCCTTTTGGAGGTCCGTCAGCCGAGCACTGGCATTATATGACCGGCGGAAATGCACACAGACTTTCCTGGCCTGCCTCAGGACATCCTGTAAGCCCGGGTACCTGCCCAAGAACCGCTGCACCACCAAGTTAAGGACGTGAGCCAAACAGGGCACATGGGTCAGTTGTCCCTGTCGGAGGGCAGAGAGGAGGTTGGTGCCATTGTCGCAAACCACCATTCCTGCCTTAAGTTGGCGTGGCGTCAACCACCTCTGAACCTGCCCCTGCAGAGCTGACAGAACCTCTGCCCCAGTGTGGCTCCTGTCCCCCAAGCACACCAGCTCAAGCACCGCATGGCATCTTTTGGCCTGCGTACTTGCATAGCCCCTTGAACGCCTACGGAGCACCGCTGGTTCCGAGGAAGAGGCCATGGAGGAAGAAGAAGAGGAGGGGGTGGAGGAGAGAGGTGTGTCACAATCAGCATTTTGGAGGCGTGGTGGCGGAACAACCTCCAACACTACTGCACCTTGTCCTGCATCCTTCCCAGCTGCCAGCAGAGTCACCCAATGCGCCGTGAAACTTAGGTAACGTCCCTGTCCATGCCTGCTGGACCATGAGTCAGCGGTAATATGCACCTTACCGCTGACCGCCCTGTCCAGCGAGGCATGGACATTGCCTTCCACATGCCGGTAGAGAGCCGGAATCGCCTTCCGTGAGAAAAAGTGGCGTTTGGGTACCTGCCACTGAGGAACCGCACATTCCACAAACTCACGGAAGGGGGCAGAGTCTACCAACTGAAAAGGCAGCAGTTGAAGTGCTAGCAATTTTGCCAAGCTAGCATTCAACCGCTGGGCATGTGGATGGCTGGGAGCAAACTTCTTTCGGCGGTGCAGCAGCTGGGGCAGGGAAATTTGCCTGGTACAATCTGACGTCGGTGTACCAAAAGCAGATTGCCCACAAGTACTTGGCTGTGACACACCTAATTCTACACCTTCATTCCTCTCACTGCAGGTCTCAGAGAGGACTGAAGGTCTAGTGGGGTTGGAAATCTCAGCTGATGAGGAGCAAGGAGAGATCCTCTTTGTTCTTTGGTGTGGGTCTTTTAGATACGCTTGCCAACGAACTGCATGGCAGGTCAACATATGTCTGGTCAAGCATGTGGTACCCAAGCGGGAGATGTTTTGGCCACGCGAGATACGCTTGAGACATATGTTGCAAATAGCAGCGGTGCGATCTGATGCACTCGTCTCAAAAAAGGCCCACACCAAAGAACTTTTTGAATAACGCACAGAGACTGCAGCGCCCTGCACATGTGGAGCTTTGGGGTGTGATGCAGTCAATGTGCTGCCCTTAGGCTGGCCCCTGGAGGGCATCCTGCCTCGTTGGTGATGTGCCGCCTCCTCCTCCTCCTCCTCCTCCTCTCTCCTATCAGGCACCCACGTTGAGTCAGTGACCTCATCATCCCCTCCCTCCTCATCACTGGAGCAAACCTGGCAGTATGCTGCAGCAGGGGGAGCATGACTGCCAGATTGCTGTCCTTCTTGGGCACCCCCTCTGTCCGTGCTCATGTTACTGCCTTCATCGAGCTCAGTATCATCATCAGAGCCTTCCAAACGCTGGGCATCCTCCTGGAGCATGTACCCAACACTGTGGTCAAACAGTTCGAGGGAATCCTCAGGAGGACATGGTGGAGCTAGGGAAGGAGTCACTGATGACATTGAGCTGAGGGAAGAGGCCGCTGCTTTGCCAGACAAAGCACCCTGGGCATGGATGAGAGAGGATGAGGAGGATGAGGACGGCTTGGTCATCCACTCGACCAAGTCTTCCGCATGTTGCGGCTCAACGCGGCCAGCTGCCGAAAAAAAGGCCAAGCGTGTCCCATGGCCACGTGCTGATGAGGATGCACCGTCTCCACGACCAGCACTAGACACAGAGCCTGCTTGCCCTCTCTTATTGGCTTGTGACTGTCTGCCTCTCCTTCTTGGCCTTCCAGACATACTAATGGCCTGTAGCTGCACTAAGCTGGGATAGAACACCTGTAATTTTCTTCAGGTAGCTTTATATACTGTAACCAGACAAGCCTGCCTGTCAGTAGGAAGATAACAGGAACGGATCTAGCTGAACACTGTGAGCAGGACGCACTGCACTAAATGTAAATAGCAGGAACGGATCTAGCTGAACACTGTGAGCAGGACGCACTGCACTAAATGTAAATAGCAGGAACGGATCTAGCTGAACACTGTGAGCAGGACGCACTGCACTAAATGTAAATAACAGGAACGGATCTAGCTGAACACTGTGAGCAGGACGCACTTCACTAAATGTAAATAGCAGGAACGGATCTAGCTGAACACTGTGAGCAGGACGCACTGCACTAAATGTAAATAGCAGGAACGGATCTAGCTGAACACTGTGAGCAGGACGCACTGCACTAAATGTAAATAGCAGGAACGGATCTAGCTGAACACTGTGAGCAGGACGCACTGCACTAAATGTAAATAGCAGGAACGGATCTAGCTGAACACTGTGAGCAGGACGCACTGCACTAAATGTAAATAGCAGGAACGGATCTAGCTGAACACTGTGAGCAGGACGCACTGCACTAAATGTAAATAGCAGGAACGGATCTAGCTGAACACTGTGAGCAGGACGCACTGCACTAAATGTAAATAGCAGGAACGGATCTAGCTGAACACTGTGAGCAGGACGCACTGCACTAAATGTAAATAACAGGAACGGATCTAGCTGAACACTGTGAGCAGGACGCACTGCACTAAATGTAAATAGCAGGAACGGATCTAGCTGAACACTGTGAACAGGACGCACTGCACTAAATGTAAATAGCAGGAACGGATCTAGCTGAACACTGTGAGCAGGACGCACTGCACTAAATGTAAATAGCAGGAACGGATCTAGCTGAACACTGTGAGCAGGACGCACTGCACTAAATGTAAATAACAGGAACGGATCTAGCTGAACACTGTGAGCAGGACGCACTGCACTAAATGTAAATAGCAGGAACGGATCTAGCTGAACACTGTGAGCAGGACGCACTGCACTAAATGTAAATAGCAGGAACGGATCTAGCTGAACACTGTGAGCAGGACGCACTGCACTAAATGTAAATAGCAGGAACGGATCTAGCTGAACACTGTGAGCAGGACGCACTGCACTAAATGTAAATAACAGGAACGGATCTAGCTGAACACTGTGAGCAGGACGCACTGCACTAAATGTAAATAGCAGGAACGGATCTAGCTGAACACTGTGAGCAGGACGCACTGCACTAAATGTAAATAGCAGGAACGGATCTAGCTGAACACTGTGAGCAGGACGCACTGCACTAAATGTAAATAGCAGGAACGGATCTAGCTGAACACTGTGAGCAGGACGCACTGCACTAAATGTAAATAGTCTAGATAGAAGATAACAGGAACGGATCTAGCTAAACTGAATACAGTGTATATATATATATGCAACACCTGGGATGCATATATATACACAATACACTGTAAGTGCAGCTAACTGACTGACTGTTCTGCCTAATCTATCTAACTCAAATCAAATGACACTGTCTCTCTCTCTCTCTATCTCTCAGCACACCGGAACACACACTACACAGGGCCGCCGTGCAGGCGGCCTTATATAGTGTGGGGCGTGTACTAAATCCCCTGAGCCATAATTGGCCAAAGCCACCCTGGCTTTGGCCAATTACAGCTCTCTCTACTGACGGTGCTGTGATTGGCCAAGCATGCGGGTCATAGTGCATGCTTGGCCAATCATCAGCCAGCAATGCACTGCGATGCCGCAGTGAATTATGGGCCGTGACGCGCCACACGAATTTGGCGCGAACGGCCCATATCGTTCGCAATTCGACGGGCGGTCGAACAGCCGATGTTCGAGTCGAACATGGGTTCGACTCGAACACGAAGCTCATCCCTACTCCGCCATATGGATAGGTGTCAGAAATAGGCGGAACCGGCTGGCCAGGATTCCAAATGTGTTCTCCACCACTCTTCGGGCTCTGGCCAGCCGGTAATTAAAAACGCTCTGTTCCGGGGTGAGTGTCCTCATCGGGAATGGCCGCATCAAGTGGTCCCCCAGCGCAAACGCTTCATCAGCAACGAACACGAATGGGAGTCCTTCCACATTGTCCTCTGGAGCTGGCAAGTCCAAGCTGCCATTCTGGAGACGCCTGTAGAACGCCTGTAGAACTCCACCATCGGACATCCGGCCATTCTTCCCCACGTCCACATACAAGAAGTCGTAATTAGCCGACACCACCGCCAACATCACAATACTATTGAACCCCTTATAGTTGAAATAGTACAGCTCGGTTCTCTGAGCCTTGTCCTACCTCGCTTCCAACTAGGCCAGCATATATCTGCGGGGGGCAAAACTTGTGTCCCCTAGCAGTTATATGCAGAAATAACACCCCCTTAATCTAGGGGGAAAGACTATAGACAGGACACTAGGCCCTGTCTGTGCTTGGTAAATTTTCTGGTTACTTTCATTTTTCTAACTCTCCTCTTTTTTTTTTTCCTCTCTATACTTACCCTCCCCTTCCTCCCCCAGCTTCATCCCTACCCTCCCTCCCCCTATCTTCTCCCTCCTCCCCCATCCCAATACAATATGGCTGTAAGCAAGATCAATGTGATGTCCCTTAATGTAAAAGGACTTAACATACCCGAGAAGAGACGCATGTTACTAGACGACTTAATACGAAACCGTACAGACATAGCTTTCCTCCAAGAGACACATTTTAAGACCAACAGACTGCCATACTTACAAAATAGACACTTCCCGACTGCCTTCCACTCTATGAACCCAGACTCCAAATCTAAAGGTGTCTCCATCCTCATTTCAAGTAAGATCCCATGGCAACCCGACAGGAAGATATATCTTCCTCAAAGGCACAATTGGAACTATAAAAGTAACACTGGCAACCCTGTATGCCCCCAATGAACAACAAGCCACATTCCTACAAGAAACACTAGAGAAACTACGAGACTTTAAAGAGGGACACTTGATCCTGGGAGGAGACTTTAATACCTCCTTGATCCCCTCTATGGACACGTCGTCAGGCACAACATCAGTACCACCGAACCAACTTAAAAGGATAGCTAAAACGTTCCATAACTCACAACTGATAGACGTATGGCGATTACAACATACAGGAGAGAAAGACTTCTCCTTTTATTCCCACATACATCAAATCTATACCAGAATAGACTATTTCATGATTCCTCATTCACAACTTCATGCCGTTGAACAAACATCAATTGGCAACAGGACATGGTCAGATCATGCACCAATATTTCTGAGTTATCACCTATCAGATACTCACTCGCCCAGACATCGCTTCTGGCGACTTAACGAAAGCCTACTACAAATACCAGAAGTACTAGCAGATGTGACTAAAACTCTAAATCAGTATTTTCAAGAAAATGACCAAACAGATTGTGACCCAGGGATACTGTGGGAGGCACATAAGGTAGTCCTGAGAGGTACCCTTATTTCGCATGGAGCCCGCATTAAAAAGGAAAAGAATAAAATTCTTTCCCAACTCTTGCAGGAACTAGCCACTTTAGAAGCCAGACACAAACACGCCCCAACTCAAGCGTCAGAAACACAGTTATCGACCATTAGACTACAAATCACAGATATCCCACAATACAGAGCAAAGGCGGCCCTACAGAGTGGCCGAACAAAAAATTACGAATTTGGGGATAAATGTGGAAGACTTTTAGCTAACACGATCAGAAGCCATAACCAGTCGACATATATCCCCCACATTACCACATCAGGCGGTAAAAAAGCATCCCTACCTACACATATATCTGAGGAATTCCGGCAGTTCTACTCTAAATTGTACAATCTATCACAGGGAACCCCCCCCAATGCAATGATTGAGGAATACATTCGTTCCTCCCAAATGCCAACCCTTGCTCAGGAGCTTAGAGAAGAACTAGACTCGCCCATAACCATAACAGAAATCCAGAATGCCATAAAGACAATGAAACCGAGTAAAGCCCCAGGCCCAGACGGCTATACGTTACAATATTACAAAACCTTTTTGCCTATTCTGGGGTCCAGATTGGTTACATTATATAACAAGATTGGAACGGGGGCAGTCTTCGCAAGGGAAACTTTAGGAGCTCACATTTCTTTAATTCATAAAGAAGGTAAAGATCCGACAGCATGCGGGAGCTACAGGCCCATATCTTTATTGAACCTAGACCTCAAGATCTTTACTAAAGTTCTTGCTGTCAGGTTGGCGCAGCACCTCCAGAATCTTATTCACCTGGACCAGGTCGGTTTTATACCCTCCAGGGAAGCTAGATACAGTACTACGAAAGTGCTGAATCTGCTATATATATATCTAGATCCAAGAAGACCCCTTGTGTCCTTATTAATACAGACGCAGAAAAGGCCTTCGACCGTGTCAGTTGGCCTTTTATGAACGCGGTACTCCGACACATAGGCCTAGGGGAGGTGATGCTCAACCGGATAGCAGGTATTTACTCTACTCCCACAGCACGAGTGAAAACGAACGGTATTCTTTCGGACCCCTTTGTAATTACAAATGGGACAAGGCAGGGATGCCCCCTGTCCCCTCTCCTATTTGCACTCTCTCTCGAGCCATTTCTTTCCAACATTAGGCTGAACCCTAACATACACGGAATATCAGTAGGGCCCCTGCAACATAAAGTATCAGCGTACGCGGATGATTTACTTTTCTCGTTAACAGATCCAATAGTGTCTCTACCCAACCTACTAAAAGAATTTGAAACGTATGGGAAATTGTCAAACTTAAAAATTAATTTTTCGAAATCAGAAGCCATGGGTATATCTATACCAACCACCGATCTTACAAATTTACAAATCAAGCTTTAGGTTCAAGTGGACTACTTCTGCCCTGACTTATCTGGGTACGAAAATACCACCGGATCCGGCACTGATATACGACAGTAACTTCCCCCCCCTATTAACGAGAGTCAGACTTCTATTGGAAGAATGGAATAGGGGTCTGCACTCCTGGTTTGGGAGGTGCAATCTAATTAAAATGTGTATACTGCCCAAGTTTCTGTACCTGTTTCAAGCCCTGCCAATCAAAATACCCCCTATATACTTCAGACGCGTCCAGACTCTTTTCACTCGTTTTGTTTGGGCTAATAAGAAACCACGCATTCCCAGAACACAATTATCCAGGCCTAAACAACACGGAGGGATAGCACTTCCGGACATCCGGAAATATTATTTCGCAACACATTTAAGTAGAGTGATAGACTGGATTAGGAACAAAAACCACAAATTATGGACACAAATTGAACAACAGCAAACAGACATACCACTAGAATCAGCTTTATGGTGCTACGAATCACTCCCACTAGAACTGAAATCCCACCCCTTTATAGGTAACACCATACGGCAATGTCTCCATCCCACTCTACAAACATCAGTATCGACCACAGAGTCCCCCATGACCCCGATATTGGGAAATCCAAAATTCCCCCCGGGAATGTCATCTGGACAGTTCCAGATACTGAGAAACTCTGGATACACCAGAGCTTCACGGTTTGTGACGCAAGACAGATGGCCAACCATGACAGAATTAATAGATCCAGACGGCCCGTTTAAACTTACATTTTGGAACGCAGCCAAAATCCACCATTTCCTTCAAACAATCCCAAACCCACAATCCTACACTAGACCACTGACGACATTTGAAGATATATGCTCAGACACGGAACCGATCAAACAGTTACTATCCCAGACGTACGCTCTATTGAACACTCCTTTACAAACGCCTGATCTACCATGTATTACAAAATGGGAAAAAGACCTTCAGTGTACTTTCACATCAGTCCAGAAACAAAATATAATAGTTCTCTCTCTTAAATCCTCCATATGCACTAAAATACAGGAGACAAATTTCAAGATCCTGACCAGGTGGTATTTAACACCTAGTCGCTTACACTATATGTTTACTGAATCATCAAAATACTGCTGGAGGTGCCAGAGAGAGGTGGGAACGATCTTACATGTGTTTTGGTCCTGCCCGCACTTGACAAATTTCTGGACTGCTGTCCGTTCCATTTCCCAGAAGTTCACTGAATTTCAGATCCCGAATGACCCAGCATTTTTCTTACTGCATGTGTCCTCTATTCCGCTAAAAACCTATAAAAAATCCATACTAAGACATCTAACAAATGCAGCGAAGTCTTGCATACCTGTAATGTGGAAAAAACAAACCCCCCCCTACAGTATCAATGTGGCTACGGAAAGTGGAAGACATAAATAATCGGGAAGACCTAATTCTGACATCACAAAATAGACAAACAACTTACCAAAAAACATGGGCACTATGGAATATGTTCAAATATTCAGAGGAAGGTAAGGTCCTATTTGGAAACTCGAACTAATTAATAGACCCAATATATGTAAAGGGTGACACACAAACTAGAATCCCCAAATGATCAAAATAACATCCTGACGACCGTCCCTTTTCCCTCCCCAGATCCCTCCCCATCTTTCCTACTTCTCTTTCCCCAACCTTTCCTTCTAACTGTTTCTTCTATTTTATCTTTATTTTGTAATACTATATTTAAGTTGCAATCTCTTGATGGATATACATCAATAGGCATATTACATATTGGTAGAATGTGAAATAATTTAGTTGCTGATCAATCTCCCTACCCATAGTTATTAAACAAGTTAAATGATAACAGCAACGGGAGACACATATGCACCAATAAGAACACCATGAGACAAAGATTTACTAGTATTATGTCTGTAAAATGTTGATGTATCACTCTGTTTTATCATCGGGAGGCTGCGACCTTCTCTCCCCCCCCCTCCCCCCTCTTTATTGCTTGTATTCCCGGGCTTTGCCCAAAAACTTTTGAAAAATAATAAACTATATATTTGAAAAAAAAAAAAAAAAGAAATAGTACGACCCCGAGTTGGGTGGTGGGACGATGTGGACGTGTTTCCCATCAATTGCCCCTCCGCAGTTAGGAAAGACCCACCGCCGGGCAAAGTGGGAGGCCACAGTCTGCTATTCCTGTGGCGTGGAAGGAAACTGTTGTGGAAAAAATAAAAAAATTTGTATTTTTTGCACATAAACATGGCAAGCAGATTAGACACAAACATTCTGGGCAACCTCCAGATAGCATTTATTAAGGGGAATTTAACACCAAAGTATAAGGTACACCTATCATATCTCCCCCCCCCCCCCCCCTCTCATGGGCCATTTCTAACATTATGGGGTGTGTGGAAATCTTGGACAGGTAACCCTCTTCACTTCATTGAGAGATGAATGCCTAAATACAGGGTATTACTTGGAACAGCCCCTCCTTAGTTACACTATTGATAGCCCACTGGACAGGTAAGAAGTGTCAAAATACAAAGATATAAATACACATTGTACACATTTGAGGACATTTGGACATTCTGCTATTACCTGTCAAGATAATAATAGAATACAAAAACTTTGAACAGTACCATTAGAAAGTATACAGGCAGGCCCTTGCACTACATGCTTTGGGGAATTCATCCATAAATCTGAGCACAAAAGAGATGGGTATAGTGTGTATGGGTTTTGCAAAGTCAGCAGATAGATGATTGAGGATAGATAGAGAATTGGTATCAGCTGACTTAGCAATTGGGGGAGGGAGGGTTACTAAAAATGATTTGGGGACACCACAAAAAATAAGCCTCTGCCATTCTGCCTGAATTTAAAGCTAAAATAACATTTGGAAACATTTTAGGGGGTGTTTGGGGTAAAGCACTACTATGGAGCTGATAAAATACATTGTTTTAAGTGACTACATGCGGTGAATATAGGGCAGGAGAGACCATGCTGGGGAGGTTAGTGAAGGACAATCTGTATGAAGGACCTAAAAAATTAATTACATAAAAATCCAGCATGCATGAGGACAAAGGGGACATTCACAGCATATTCCAATCATGGTAATTAGGGAATGAGGAAAGAAATACAATATATTATCAAACATTAAATACAATAAAATGTGATATTAAAGGATAAAAATCTTACCTTCATATACTCCTTCTGCAGGACCTGGATGATGGCAGAACAGGTCTCTGGGATAATGATCCCCAGAGCCTGGGGGGAGATGCCTGTCGAGAACTTCAAGTCCTGCAGACTTCTCCCTGTCGCCAAATACCGCAGGGTGGCGACCAACCTCTGCTCCGGAGTGATGGCTTGCCTCATGCAGGTATCCTGCCTGCTGATTTAAGGGGTCAGCGAAGCCAACAGACGGTGAAACACGGGGTCCGTCATCCGGAGAAAGTTCCTGAAATCATCAGGATTATTCTCACGGATCTCACGGAGCAATGGCATATGAGAGAACTGGTCACGCTGAAGCAACCCATGAACTCCTCCCCACCCTGTTCATGGACTGGACTTGTGTCAAGGTCAGGACCCCAACACCAAGCCCCCGCACAGCACGAACTCTACGAGGAGTACGCATACGCAACATGGCTAGAAAACGGTCGGCTGCTCAGAACGAAGTAACAGAACGCACTGAAGAACAGCAAGGCCTGTGAAGAGCGACCTGAAAAACAGTAACGAACGAATAAGAATACAATGACTAAGTCACGCGGAACTTGCTTGCACGCACTGAAGAGCAGATACAAATCCACAAGCACAAACTGAACGTCAGAAAACGATCTGAAAACCACGAGTCTGAAAAAGCGCGAATCGTCTCTCACCAAACTTTTACTAACACAAGATTAGCAAAAGGAGCCCAAAGGGTGCCGCGCTTGGTTCTGAACTGGCCTTTTCTAGTCTCGTCGTACGTGCTTGACGTCACCACGTTGTTGGCGATCGGAAATTCCGACAACTTTGTGCGACCGTGTGTACGCAAAACAAGTTTGAGCCAACATCCGTCTGAAAAAATCCTAGGATTTTGTTGTCGGAATGTCCGAACAAAGTCCGATCGTGTTTACGGGGCATTATAGTTGTTTCTAGGCAGCTGAGTTTAGAAGCCTATTTTGGAAAGCAAAAAAATGCCTTCAAAACAAATGTTCAGAGGCATTTGAAATGCCAAATGCCTGTAACAGCTTGTAAACGCGGTAACTCGCGTGTAGCTGCATTTCGTTTACAGGCGTTTTTCATTTTTGACTATTTGCAAATAAAAAAAGCTTCTAAACACAAACGCAGCTAAACGCGGCAAAAGGCCTTACTTTGTTTCACTCCCTCTGTCTCTCTGATCCCGGAGCCCAGCCTGTATATTAATTTCATCTCATCTTCATTTTTATTTATTAAAGTGGTGTTCCACCCAAAAAAAAATAATACATGAATGTGCCTAAAAAAAAACATTTGGAAATTTTTTTTTTTTTACTCACCTCTAAATGCCTGTTGCTAGAGGGTCCCTCGTAGTCTGCCTCTTTCAGTGCCTGGGCTGGTGACATCACTTCCCCTCGGCACAGGAAGGGCTCAGCTCTGCTCCCTCCCTCTTGTCAATCATCTGGGACCCATTACAGGTCACAGATGACTGAGCGGCCAATCACGGCGCGCGGCGTGCTCGCGCATGCGCAGTGGGTGCCCGGCTGTGAAGCCACAGCCCGGCGCCCACAGTTGCAATGCCGGCGCCACCGAACGGAGGGGGAGACGAGCGGGGCTTCGATCCCCCGCATCGCTGGACCCTGGGACAGGTAAGTGTCTAATTAAAAGTCAGCAGCTGCAGTATTTGTAGCTGCTGACTTTTAATTTTTTTTTTTTTTAAATGGGATCCCCTCTTTAACTTAGTTTTATCTTTTAGATTTAGCAGGAATGCTGTGAGTTATGTTGTATTTGTGTCTGCTAATAATGATTTTATTGTATTTTTAGCGAAATATAGCTTTAATATTTTATTGGGGGGGGGGGGTCCTGTCAGGTAGTCTGTACGGGGCCCCCATTTCTATCAGCAGCCCTGGGCCCACCCTTTGCAGCTATAACAGCTTCAACTCTTCTGGGAAGGCTGTCCACAAGGTTTAGGAGTGTGTCTAGGCCCAAATCATTTGGTGTAGGGGGGGTTATGGTGTGGGGTTGTTTCTCAGGGGTTGGGCTTGGCCCCTTAGGCTTGATTCACATCTATGCATGTTGCTTTTGAGTGTTTCTGCAGTGCTTTTTTCTGTGCTTTCTACGTTTTTGTAACCGCAATTTTGCTGCGTTTTGTGTCTTTTTTTTTTTTTACATTCATTGTATATAGCTGGTTGCTAAGGAGCTAGTCAGGAAGCTGGCCGCCACGTCACTAGCAATGGATGAGTCATCAGCTGTCAGCGAGCTTCCCCGCTGACAGCTGATTATAAAAAAAATTTGCCGTCTAAAAATATAAAAAAAAAAAATGGTGAGGCCCCCCCCCCAAATCCATACCAGACCCTTATCCGAGCATGCAGCACGGCAAGTCAGGAAGGGAGGGGAGGAGCCCCCCCTCCTGAACCATACCAGACCGCATGCCCTCAACATGGGGGGATGGGTGTTTTGGGGCGGTGGGGCTCTGTGCCCCCCACCCCAAAGCACCTGGCCGGTGGATGTCGGGGTCTGCGGACAGATTCTGGAAGCCTCGTTTAACGAGGGGACCCCCAGATCCTGCACCCCACCCTATGTGAATGGATATCGAGTACCCATTCACCAAAAAAGCAGTGAAATGTAAAAAAAAACAAGAACCAGTTTTTGACAAGACTTTTGTGGAAAAAAATAGCAAGTAAAGAAAAAATAATATAGTGTACAGTATACAATTGTGATACAAGTTATATTGCAATCGAATGTTATTAAAAATTACCTTTCCTTTTCAATTTGCAGCTCTGTAGTTTTCTGTAAAATGCAATATGGCTACATGGAGGTGTTCTGTATACAGAATGTGACCACTCACCAGAAAACCTCATTTCCTGCTTGTGTGATTGGCTCACCAATCTTCCCAGAAGTCTGCACTAAGATACAAGTCAGATTTCAGGCATCTCCTGCAACAAAAATGTAATTTTTGGTGAGATACTCCCAATAGGAAATCACGTCTAAAGGGATGCAGACCGTGCAATTTTCCTCATTAGAGCCCTGCAATTCCAGCAGCTGATTGATAATTATGAAATCGCTCCCATACAGATCCACTTTCAACCTGGACACAGACAAACACACAGTGGTTTCTTCAGAATAACAAAAGGTAGAAATCTGCAACAAAGTTTGTTAAAATACTTGCAATGTACATAGATTACCCAGAGGGGAATGTTTTTTTTCTCAACAAATGTGGACTTACTATTTAAATCTAGTTACATTTGATAATGAAGATGTGCCTGTGCAGTACAGACAGAGTTAATTAGGGCATACACAGCGGCCAACCTTCTCATAGATGTAGCACCCTGGTGTTTAGGCAGGGTTGCTAAAAAATTTAGTTTGTCAGGTATTAATCATCCTGGCTGATTGTTAGAAGATCCGCTTATTCCTCTCTAATTCTGGATTACTGTACCTTCTCTCTTCTGTCACCAGGTGGCGCTTGCTGGTGGCATTAGATTGACAGGGGTGTAGCAAGGTCGGATTATGGATGGGGTGTCTCAGCCAATTGGCAGGGGCTTCTTTAGTCCCTTGGCCTGCTGGGAGAGACTATTTATTTGGGTGGAGACAGGTGATCAGTGTTCTGTGCCACCTGGACGGCTGTCTGGGTAGACATGTGTTATGTCGCCTCGGGCTGCTAGGCCAGAAGCCTGGGGCCTATCCCGGGGACACCTGACTGCTAGGCTGCCTGAGGCCTATCCAGGAGCAAGAAAAGCAGTGGAGGGTTGGGACTGCAGGATTGGAGTCTAACCGAGTTGTGAAGGTTCAGCCGGATGGGGAACCAGTTGTGGTCGGAGGTAGAGGGGAAGCTGTCGCCACTAAGGGACCATCAACCTTATTACCAGGGACCACAGTGAGTAAGCTGGAGCCAGTACCAGAGCAGACTTCTAACCAGCCGGGGACGGTGAAGAAGGGGAAAGCTTCAGCAGGAGTCAAGCCAGGGACCCAGCAGGACAGCAGAGGTGACGCTTGTGGAGCATCAGTGAGTGCCAAGCCAGGGACCCCGCAGGACAGCAGGGGTGATGCTTGAGGAGCATCAGTGAGTGCCAAGCCAGGAACCCGCAGGACAGCAGGGGTGATGCTTGAGGAGCATTGAGTGCCAAGCTAGGGACCCAGCAGGATAGCAGGGGTGACGCTTGAGGATTATACAGCGTGCTAGCTGTGGAAGAGCTCAGGAGATTCAGTGGCGATTGGATCCAGAGGTCTAGTGAGAGACTGGGAGCTCAGTGAATAGAAATCTACAATGAGAGACTGTAGCATAAGAGAAGAACTATTCTGTGTTGCCAATAGTTAAGTACAACTACCATTAGTGACTGTTACAAGATTTGTTGCCATGGGAGACAGCTGTCCTACCTATACAGAAGTGGTATCCGGCTGGAGGCCTTCCACTGTATAGCTGTCTATCTATAGAAGTCTCGGAGTCTGCCAATTATCATTGCATCTACTTAAGGGAATCTTGGCTCTAACCCTCTCTTCCACAGTTCTGTTAAGAGACTATAAATCTCTTTTGCATTCAAAAAGTGTCTGGCGCCCATCACTCCATCTTGCATCACACCCACCATGCCTGGTAACCCCTTCTACAAAGACGGATGTCAGCTATCCCTGGCTCTGGAGGTCACCATTAGGCCTTTGGAGGTCCGGGACCTCGCTCCGTAACAAAGAGAAGTAAGCAGAATCTTTCCTTGCGGGAAGTTCCAGAAAAAAAAATCTAAACATCTAAAAAATGTAAGCTACAATTTTTAAAAATTTTTCTACCTTATGCTATGTGAATGGGTACATGGAACAAATTAAAATAAAGTAGGTGTTATCCCAATATGGCTGCAAAAGAGGAAATCTGCTTTGCAGGTAAGTACACTTATAGCTGTTTAGCCTGAGGCTTGCCTCCTATGGCATATGTCCTATTGTTGGGCATATCTGAAGTCTGTAATATGCTAGTAGCTTTATACAAGTATGCTATTTGTTGACTGCTTACATTTTGTACCAATCTTTTGAATTATAATTGTGCTGTGATTTTCATATTTCAATAAAAACGTTTGAACAATAAATATAGCTGTTTAGATTGTATATGGGTGTCATATGCACTGAAAATGGTTGCCACCAGACCAGACATTTGGAGAATATAATTAAAGGCAATGAGATCACCATGACTCACCACTATAGATACAAGAAAATGCCATAGGCTGAGCTTCAATCAGGCACACCGATAAAATATTTGACATGAAAATGGGATGCACGTGTTTTTAAAAGCTCTGCACTCGATCTATAAATCTAATGACGTCTTCAATAAGGACCTCGTATGCTGTGCATATCCCATACATCTCCCAGACATCCAGTCACACCATGCAGGGTAACAATGTGGATCTAACCTGATAATAAAAATATATACAGTGGCCTAATCGTCTGTATATTTAGTCAACAGCCCATTCAAATGATCCTGGTGTATTTTTAGAACATCAAGCAATGCTATGAATAATTGAAAATGTCAATTGGTGAAAATGTTTCTTTATAATTAATTATTCACAAGGCTTAATGTAAAATAATATGCTTAGGACGGGTGAAAACACGGTCCCGCTCACAGTGAAAATAAGATCTTGATCTTAATCTTGATCATGTTGGAAGCTGTTGGCCGTGATGAATTAATAGCTCTGAATTGTTTGGGGGTCAGGGGTGCAACTCAATAATTCAAGTGTAACAATTAAAGGTACACAGCGTTGAAACTGAACTGCATTGCATACCAAAGTTTTCCTTTCTCAAAGGAGCCCACAGTAAAGCACATTACGCTCTGATTATTCAATCTCTGTTAACCTTGTAGGGTAGGGGAATAAGAGTGCCTGGTGTAATTCACCAGTTTGTCCACCAGGTGTTGCGATAGTTAGCCTTGAGAGTAGGCCTAGGGACTATTGATGAGCTCAACATCTTTGGAGCCTAGTCCAAATCCAACTGAGCTATCCCGTCGGGAAGCTGACTGCACAGAGCCAATGGTAAGCAACCAGGGCATTATCCAACAGGCAGCCACACACACTCCCCTTGTAAACGTGCAGCTGTGAGGCAGGGAATGCCTCGACTGTTTACTCATGGCCCTGTAGCGTGACAGCTTCCTGGTGGGATAGCTCAGGTAGGTTCGAACTAGGATCCGAACATGCTCATCCCCAGTATTGAGGAGGCAGTTTAATACCCTAAGTAGTCACCAGAGGCCCTCAGAGAAGTAGTGGTTTGGAGTGTAAGTTATATATAGGGAGGTAGTGCCAGCACTGCCCATGCCAGTGTGGGGCATCTTTGGAAGCATGGCCCTGTTATAAATAGCCTAAGTGGGAGCCCACCCGGGGTTGTCATAGGTGACAAACCAAGCTACAGCAAGTATATGGACTGTGATGCGCTATCTCGTGGAGCTTCCCTTAGGGGGGAAGCAGAGGAGGAAAGGTGCAAGACTTTTTTGCATTGGATGCAGGACTCTAGAAAAAAAAAACATGAAAAAGGTACTGGCTCCTCAACTTGGCTCTCTTGGCTTGCTATTGCTCTTGTTAAAGTTTGCAATCTCCCACCTCTGGGATGAGTGAAGAGTATAAATATGTAATTATCAACTGTATTCAGTAAAGAGGTAAAATACTTTTACTGATTGGGGCCCTTCTTCTCCTAACGTCAAGATGGGGACGTCTTATGGAAACAGATGGTGCTGGATGAGGCTGCTATTGCAAGTCAATTCCCGTAAGGGCTGAAGCCTTACGGTGCCGTATGGCATTGTTCTGTGCTGTTATGAAGTGACACCCATGCATGCATGTAGCCATGGTGTTAGCACTACTGACAAACAATCCGCCAAATCACCCCACTGCCAGACTTCATGCATCCCTTCCAGAGACAAAGAACAGTCTTTTGCAAGCTTTGTTTTTGTTGTTTTATTGGGGGGTACAACTTGGATAGGGATATGGGATGCCCATAGAATTCATCATTGCCATCATATTTAAAGATTACAATACACTTTGGATAAAGTTAGAGCCTGAAGATTGAATGTGCATAATAGACTAAATATAAATCTTCCCCTGCATCTCCATGCAGACTGTTACTCCTCCTGCATCTCCATGCAGACTACTGTTTCTAAAGCCGCGTACACACGAGCGGAATGTCTGACAGAAAAAGTCAGACGGAAGTTTTTCATCCTCTATTCCGATCGTGTGTGTGCCTCATCTGACTTTTTTTTTCGAAAATTCTGTCGGACCTAGAAATTCCTATCGGGAAAACCGCTCGTCTGTATGCTGTTCCAAAGGACCAAAAACAAAGCTTGCTCTGAAGCAAGTACGAGACGGAAGCTATTGGCTACTGGCTATTGAACTTCCTTTTTCTAGTCCCGTCTTACGTGCTGTACGTCACCGCGTTCTGGACAGTCAGGCTTTGGTCGGACTTTGGATTGACTGTGTGTAGGCAAGACCGCTTGAATGGAATTCCGTCGGAGAAACCTTCAGAGTTTATTCCGACGTCTAAACCGGTCGTGTGTACGTGGCATAAGTGTTCTCCATCCATCACTGTGTGAGTGACTTTTGACCGTGTAAAAGCAATGGTCTTAGATCTTTTCACCTCCTGCCCAAACTTGCTTCTTCCTGTACATACTTGATTCCTCCTGCACAAACTTGTAGTTGCTAATTGAAGTATGACACATCCTCTTCTATTGGGTAGTAAGAACTCACTCTGAATAAGCCCCTCTACTGGCTCTGGTGGCTCGCTGCTACTAGGCTTGAGGCCTGCAGAACCTCTCCCCGGAGGCCAAGTAGGTTAAAAGCCTGTCTTCTAGGAAATGGACTACTGCTCCCAGCCAGCCCAACTTGCAAACCATGTGCCCTCCGGCCACACTGATTTGACTCAGATCCCCACAGTCTCTTCTGATCCAGGACTCCTCACCATCCACTGTGTGCATGATAAAGACTCTGCTAATGACCCTGTAGAAGCAGAGTTCCCTCACAGATTCCCTGGCACCTCCAGCCATCCACTGTGGTAACACTCACCAACCTTCCAGCCCTGAGTCCTTGATGAGGAACTTGTCCCGACCACGCATTCTGACAGCTTCTCCTGCCCCTCTGCTCCAGGAAATCTGTGCCACTGACCATGTGGTGACAGAGACATTGCCAATGACCGTGTAGAAGCAATCTTCCTTCACAGCTCTCCCGGGTCTCCTCCTGCGATCGGTACACCCCCCCGATGGGGGTGTGCTCCTGCAGCTGTCTAGCACTCCATTCCTCACTTCAACCAGTCGACTTCTCCTCCCCAGTGACATGTGACCTCAGCCTATATATGAGGCCCGCCCCCTGCCAATACCGATGGGGATTGGTCAGAGCTCACACACAAGCTGCCTGCCACTCCAGTTCCAGACCCAGTCCCTTTTCTAGAACATTCTCCTCAGAAACAAGGGAGGTGCCTCAGAACTGATGTGCAGGTGGTCACACCCACTGCTACTCTGACCACTCCCAGCCCCCAGATCAAAACAGACAGGCCTAGCTTGCAGCATAAGCCTGCCTAAATTTGCCTGTGCTGAACAAACCCTAGTAATATAACCCTTACTGGCACCTACCTACTGGTAGAGGGTGCTACATGCATAGGAGTGATGACATCGCAGCCCAGCCATTCAAGCAGTTGGACTGAACGAGCAGGAGAAGGAAGACCATAAGAAGATGGAAGCACCCAAATGCTGACAGAGAAACACTGGAGGGCTTTTTTTGACAAGTAAGTCTGCCTTAATGTGCAAATATGCGGTACATACTAGCACATTATGGTATAAACCTCTTGCGGGCCCATTAAAAAAACTATAACGGAGTTTAATTACGCTTTAATGCTAGTGATTACATCATATATGCACTTTAGGTCTTTACCATTGTGTGAAATTATTCTTACATCCATAATAACAAAGAACATTTTTGATAGAATGTGCCTAAGGTACAAAGGCACAACGAGCATAAATAAACTAAGAATAAAACTAGTAGGATCAGTCAAACAATCTAACATATTGAACATGACTGTCATATTTTTACCCAACTTCAACAGTCTGGCAGTTGAAATAAATACCCATCAAGCTGCATAAGTCAAAGAAATGTGGATTGAGTATGTGTGGGGGCGAGCATCTGTACATTGTCTAACCACTGAATGCCTATACATTCTTCTGGACCATAAAATATTAGGACTCCATCAAGGAGTCAGTAATGCTTGGAGCTTCTCTTGTGGTTGGGGACACAGGGCAGGTTTTATATGCTGAGGATGGGTATAAAGAAGATAAGGAAGATCAGAATAGCTCACTAGGAAAGGAATCACATGGAAATATAAATCATGGCAATTTATAGAATATGACATCCTAAGAAATTACAGCTAAAGGACTACTTCCGTTGTAGTGGTTAACCAGAAGTTTCCTGAAACACCAGTGTAACTTCATAAGTCTGATCCAGAGAACATTTCAAATGGTACTAGACAGGGGTTCCCTTTATCGCCCTATTTGTATATACTAGCTATGGAGCACCTTTGCGGTTGCTCTTGCGAATGCCTCTATTCGGGGGTTATGGTGGAGCACCTCACTTCTAATCTAAGTCTCTTCACAGATGACTTGTTGATTTAGGTTTCAAACCCTAGGGTTGCGTTCCCGTGTATTTTACAGGACCTGGAACAGTTTGGCCTTTCTTGGAATCTTCTTTTTACTTTTTGATGGGACTCTCACTCCCTTAAATAGAATCGTAGACTACAGGCCCAGTTGACTAGGAAACATTCTTGGATGGGTAGAATAGTCATTTATAAAATGGACATATTGCCTAATTTTCTTTATCTATATCAAACCCTCCCCATCTCCTTACCGAGATTTTTTCTTCGCTCATTGCGTACAGCCTTATTACGTTACCTTTTGCTGAACTTGACGCCTTGTATACGTTATGAAATACTGGTAAAGCATAAGATGGATGGAGAGGTTGCCACACATGGAGTTGTATTATATGGCTAGTATATTAACTCAGGTTCTTAGCTGGTTTTCTCATTCAAAATCTAAACAATGGGTTTTTATAGAACAACAGATGCTGAATGTACCATTGACTTCTCTTTCATGGTTGTATTATCAACATTGTCCACCAAGACAGTCACTCCCGCACTTATCTCAATCATTTCTGAGGGTTTGGGACATGACTGTGCGGAGATGGGGCATCTTCTCACTTCCAGGCCCACTCACATCCATACTGGGCAATCTGGACTTCTCCATGGGGCTTTTCTTTTTCCAATTTTTACACTGGCGAATGGGGTCACCCTCCCCAATCCATCAAGCATATAATGCTGAAGGACTTCTTTTATTAAGTGACTCACCATGGGGGAGCACAGTTGCCTAGGTGATTGGTTGGGTTACCTCCAACTTAAACATTTCCTTGGACAACTTTTTAAACAAGGCCTAATCATCCGAGACCTGACTCATATAGAGACTTTGTGTCTCCAGAAAAATGATTGCTCTCGAGCGATATCAACTATCTATTGCATACTTCTTCAGCATGCCTTTCCTCATCATCCACTGTAGATCAGGGACTTGGAGTGGGACTTGGGCCACTTGCGCTCGTCAGAAGTGCTGTGGTAGGGAAACTGGCACAATGCTACACTTGTGGTGGTCGTGTCTGTATTTGAGACCTTTTTGATAAGCTATATTTCAACTCACTGCACACATTACAGGCAACAGCTTACCCGAATTACCAAAACTGGCCATACTTTCCATTTTTTAAGGCAACTTTATTTTTGTTGCGGCTAGGGTTATTATACCTAGACATTGGAATTTTAATGTTGGACCTAGAATTAAAGAATGGACGTCCAAACTAAATTATATTGTGTGTATGAAAGAGCTGACAGCAGGCTTGCACAAGAAATATTCCAAGTTTATAGCGACATGAAAAGTCTGGATAGAGTTTGTGACCGCTGATATCTTGAGATCTTACCTGTGATTGAGTCCATCTCTATATCTGAGCATGAGGTATCAGCATGGATGAATCCGTATGGACCCAGATGGCAAGGATAACTTGCCACAAATTTGTGGCAGTGTTGAATTATTAGTCTGGTAACTTGCTGCATATCTTCCATACCAAGTTGTACACTTGCAGAGCACTTAAAAGCACTTTCTAGTTGACACTTTTCCAATTCGTAGCAAATTTTGGTGGCAAGTCTCTTTGCAAGGGCAAAGTTACAGTGATGAGTCTACAGCCAGGGCTCTGCAAGTCTACAGCGTGAAAATTCTGCCACAGTGCCCCCTGTGGTGGGATGACTATTCCACAACATAATTGAACCAGAACTTGCAGCAGACTTGCAGAATGTTTGCAAAGAATGTTGATCTGGAGTCATGCAATGCAGATTTGCTGAAATTTTGCGTCAAACTTCTGAAGCTTGGCAAATCTAGCAATGGTTTAGCAAGTCATATTCAAACTTGCAGCACAATTGCTTGCTATCTAGGGAATGGGTCCCCCACCCTTTTTTATTCTCTTTTTACTTCTTCTTGTCTACTTCCTTCTCTTACTGGCTTGATTTTTTTTAACCAGCCTCCTCCTTTTGGGGGCTTTTCTCTCCTTTCTTTTTTATGTTCAAAGTATGTTCTTTGCTTGCCTATGATGTTAATTGTGTACCCTCCTTTTTTTTCTTTTGGATTTGTATATGTGCTTACAATTGTATCCTGTAAAAATAATTCCAATAAAGCTTTATAAAAAAACAAAAAAAAAAAAAAAAAAAAAAAAACATAAGGCTGGCCATACATTATACAAATTTCTTGTACAATTTTCCTTTAGATTTACCAAAACCATATAATGTGAGATCAAACCTAAACACTTTCAATTGGTATGCAATCAGACAGTTCCTTGAACTACATCATTGAACATAAATCTAAAGGAAATTTAATAAGAAAATTGTATCATGTATGGCCAGCCTTAGTGTCTAAAGCTAAAAAAGACCATTAAAAAAGATAGAATGGGGTTTCATCTAGGGGTAGATAATAGTTTGGCGAATAGGTGTGCGTAGAAAATGCCCTGGTGTCATTGGTAGTAAACAATGCCCCATCATTGGTATTAGTGGGAGGAATAGTGCCCCATCGTTGGTATTAGTGGGAGGAATAGTGCCCCATCGTTGGTATTAGTGGGAGGAATAGTGCCCCATCGTTGGTATTAGTGGGAGGACTAGTGCTCCATCATTGGTATCAGTGGGAGGAGTAGTGCCCCATCATTGGTATCAGTGGGAGGAATAGTGCTTCATCATTGGTATCAGTGGGAGGAATAGTGCTCTATCATTGGTATCAGAGGAAGGAATGATGCCCCATCATTGTTGTTAGTGGGAGGAATAGTGCCCCATTGTTGATATTAGTGGGACGAATAGTGCCCCATCATTGGTACCAGTGGGAGGAATAATGCTCCATTATTGGTATCAGTGGGAGGAATAGTGTCTAACATTGGTATCAGGGGAAGGAATGATGCCCCATCATTGTTGTTAGTGGGAGGAATTGTGCCCCATTGTTGGTGTCAGTGGGAGTAATAGTGTCCCAAAGGCTGGATATAGGCAGGCAAAGGGCCACATCTGGCCCCCAGGCCGTAGTTTTGAGACCACTGGTCTATAGAAAAAGAAACCTATACAGAAAGATGCTTTTTCAGAGAGTGGAGCAAATTTATCCCATCTTTCCAAGATTTTAGCACCTCTGTGTACTCTGGTTAGGCCTAAGAGATCAAATCGTCTGAAGAGGGTCAACTCTCTGCTCCGATACCAAGGTTGTTGAGAAGATGTGGAGGCCTAATTTCATCAAAAGCTCCCTGTCTTGCTGTATGGCTGTAACAATAAGGTAAGACCCGGTGTGAGGAATTATACGTTTAAATGAAAATCCCCAACAATATATTTTTGCTGTTGCAAGGGCTGGATGTCTGCATAGTGGGGAACCCAATTTGTTCTTCCAGGAAAAAAAAATCCATCCTGATCCCCGAAGACAATCAGGAACTCTCTTGATTAACATTCTACAATTGTACTCTTTATAAATATAACCTTATGCACATGGATATTTTTCGTCATAAAATAATAGCGTAAAAAAACAATTTATATTTTACCATTTATTTATTTGTACCATTTATATTTTGGGCAATAAGAAACACATTTAACCATTTTTTTTTTCAAATAATCTTGATAAAACCAGTTCAAATGGAAAACTACCCCACATTTTCACAGCTCTAACAGCAAAGAACCCTTTTTTGTTTGCAGAGATTAAAACTCTTTCCTCCAGTTGTGGACTTGTGTCTTTATGGATATTTTTTTAAACTTTCCTCGTCTGATCGGCGGCCCAGAATTTGCTATTTTTAGGTTACGCTTGGTGTGATTAAAGGGTAGAAGATTGTTTTTTTTTTTAATATACACATACCGCCGGATCATAACTGAAAGCAGAAATGTTCATTTTTGAGCAAGCCTGTGATTTTCCCATGCTTCTTACCAGCACACAGTCACCTTTGCTGTATTCCATCTTCATTCTATTTATGGGACTGAAAATTGCACACTATGCCTCATACCCAGTAGGCAGATGGGTTGCCCCATTAAACATGCTTTTCCTTCACTGTCCAATCAGCAGGCTGGGTTTGAGTTCCTCAGCAAAGTATGCTGGACATCTAGGACCTGAGTATGCTATCTGGCAGAGGTGCTTTGAGAACAAGACAGGCTGCATAAAATTATCGGTGTATAGATTTCATCTGGATATTTTGGCTGCTAGCCTGGAGTTCATTAATAAACCATATAGTCCCATACTACTATTTCTTATAATTCAATACAAAATAAAAAAAGGTAGAAAAGCATTCAACAAGCGGCATGAGTGCTGTGCTGGATTACAGAAACAAACAAGTCACTTATTAAATATGAAAGATATTTAACATATGTTGTGAAGATGTATAAACTTTCCTCGTCTGATCGGCGGCCCAGAATTTGCTATTTTTAGGTTACGCTTGGTGTGATTAAAGGGTAGAAGATTGTTTTTTTTTTTAATATACACATACCGCCGGATCATAACTGAAAGCAGAAATGTTCATTTTTGAGTATCTACAGCAGCCTTTCTCAACCTTTTCAGCACAGAGGAACCCTAGAAATAACGTTCAGGTCTTAGGAAACCCCTGCTAAAAATGGCTATATCTACAACTCAAGATACATTGGTGTGATGGTCAGTGGGAAGAATGCTCCTTACACTTGTGGACATTGGAAAGAATTCCCTCCTTACAGATAGCTAAAAAAGATCAATGGTGTCAGTGGAATCTTATCTGAGAGGCAGGAATTGCTCATTACTCAAGGAACCTCTAGCAACCTCTGGAGGAACCCTGGGGTTCCATGAAACCCTGGATGAGAAACCCGGATCTACAGTATATGTGTTAGTTTGCAGTCATCTGATCATATGTACAGAAATCAATGTCCATACAGTTCAGATTCCATACTTTTATCCAGTTAGGTTTGTAGTGTAGCTGGGGGAACACATCCGCTCTCCAAACCATTCCCGCCTGGATGCAGAAATAGTGACGTTGTCCTAGCAGCATACCTGGGCATGCCCCCCCATTCTTCATTGCATGTAGAAACCCCTGTGGGGCAACCCATCCTGGCTTAAACAAGTAGCTGTTGACAGTCCTCTTCACACTTGCTACAGGCCTTACACCACCAGATCCTGCTCTGCCCCTTGGGCACCAGTTTCGCTCCCAGGTGATGTCACCATACAGAACTTAGAGGAAGGAGGAGTTGAGTTCCCACCAAGGAAGCCTTTTTAACGTTTTACGTCAATAAAACGAAAAATATTCATATAATTCAGCTACCCCTTAAGCTGGCAGCACACATCTTATGGTTATAGATGGTTCACTGACAACGAGAGGAAACGCAAGACAGGAGGGTTGTCCCAGAGTCCACCATCCCATGACAGGAGGATGCCAGTAGTCCCAAAATTGCATAGAGCCCTTCCACCACTTCAGGCTTCCTCCCCAAGAGGAAGCTAAACAAATAAGGCCCAATTACCTAGGTGTTTATCTGGTCTTGTCCACCCACAGAGACCCAGTTGGTATTTTCCAATAGATTGGAAACATATTCTCTTACTTTCTATTGGGTCCAATATGGCCACATGGCCATATTAGGTCAATTTCATTGATGTCACAAGCATCTCCCACCTTTGTGTTTGTGAAGCTGCGGGGAATCCCCCTCCCACAGCTCATTGGCCCAGCAGTGACAGTTGACCTCCAAGTGGCCATATTAGGTCAATGACCTAATATCAATGACCTAATATGGCCACGTGGTTAAGTCATTGCTATCACTAGCACCCCCCACCCCTTTGTGTATGTGCAGTTGTGGAGAATCCCCCTCCCACAGCTCATTGGCCCAGCAGTGACAATTGACCTCTAGTTGGCCGTATTAGGTCAATGACATTGACCTGATGGCCACATGGTTAGGTCATTGATGTCACAAGCATGCCCATTCCTTTGTGTACGTAGAACTGCAGGGAGTCCCCCACCCACAGAACAATACCCCGGCACTGACAGTTGACTTCCAGGTTCCACCACACCCAAGCTCATCCCTACATTATAATATAACGAAGGATATAGAAAAGCATCTACAAGCACCCGTACTTACACTTTGTTATCAGCTTACAGTGCATAAATGATCTGTGCCTCAATAGATCAGCGTGTTTACAAACATTTGTGATTCTCTAGGCCTTCAATCCTGTTCACAGTCTTCTCAATATGGTCATCTGCATCTCCTTGTTATTTTCGGCTCGTCACATAGAAGCTCGTTCAAGCAAAAAATGATGCTTAATTTTTGTGATCTGCCTCAGACAAGAAGTGATGAATGGTGTAATTGTGCCTGTGCTTGCATAGCCTTACCTTCATTTGTATGGGTTCTAGGCACTCATCCCAGAGTGAGGGTTAAGCACGGCACATCCTCATTAGAGAACAACATCATGCTTGTATGTGACTTGCAGATAGTTACATCTGGTACTGTCACAGCTCTGCACAGGACATTATTTGTAAAGACAAATGACCACACTGATGAAAATATGTTAGCTGGCTCTTTACCGTTGGGTGATTTGTGTTCCTCTGGAAAAGCAGTGATAGGCAACCAATAGACCCCCTGGGATGCCCTACCAGCAGAGAGTGTAAAAGGTCAACTAGGCAGCAACTAGGTCATGTTGGGAAGTTCACAAACCCTAGGGATCTAACTTTGTCTACTTTTAAAGTAATGCAAGTATCAAAGAGGCTGCCATTGCTGACCTTTCCCTCTGAAAATGCTGGTTACCTGGCTGTCATGGTGACTTTCTCGATTTGCTAATCCAGAACAAGTATTTATAGAACAAATTTTCTTTTCTCATCTGCATGGTTGTTCCATGTCTGTGGCTCAGATCTTGACCCAGTGTAAATACTAGACTACTATTAGAATACTAGAATTTTCAGATAGGCCAGCAGGCAGGTCAATAGTTAAAGCTGAAGTCGGGCACATGTAAAATTTAAGTCTGCAGTGCCCCTGCCCCTTGACTACATGGGTTAACTGCTCATAGCGGATGAAGATGTACAAATTCGTATCTTATTCCTTATTTCTACAAGCGGCTGGCTTTTTTTCCTACTCTCTGGAGCTCCTGGGATGTAGGTGGACCACTTTTTGACTGGTTGCACCATGTAGGTGGGACTAGTAGTATGGTACCCAGCACGAAGAAGCAGCACACTCAGAGCCTAGAGGAGGTTAACAGTATTTTTTTTTAATTGAATGCAATTCCATTATTAACATGTACACTTGCAGAGCACAGAACACATTGTTTTACACACATGTAGTACCCTTGGTGATGGCAAGTTCAGCAGCACTCAGTAACAGATTCATTACCTCTCATCAAAAGGTTTAGTAACTTCCATTAACAGATTCACTAACTTTCAGTAACCAGTAGAGCGACCGCTCCCCTAGGCACAATAGTGGTCCCTACCAAGCTCTATCACTGTCCTTAAGGCACAGGATTGGCAGAGCTGTATAACTGTCCGGCTGCTTCCAGGAGGTTGCAAGCTAGTGCAATTGTGCAGCAGAGTATCCTAAGGCACAGTGGACACCGTACAGACTGTGTGGGTCTTACCAGGGCAGCATTTGCTGGAGAGGTGGCGAACATGTAGGTAGCTCAAACAATGGCGGCTCAAAATGACCTGGAGCGAGTGACGGCAGCGGCCCTGAAGACCAGTGCTGACTACAGCACATAGCAGAGTCCTCCTAGTCTGTCCCTTCCCTCACTGAAGTCTTTCCCTAACTCTAGTAGTCTGTCCCTGTCAGACAGGGTTCCTCTTCCTACACTAGCCACCCACAAAATGCGTGGAAAACCCCATAGGGCTATTTATTAGCACTGCCCTCAGTCAAGATGACCGCGAAAGGTCACTGGAAGTGCAGCGTCCTATCGAAAATCTGCCTCTCTTGTGACAAGTACAGAGGCTGCAGGGGAACATCTTCCCATTAGGTCTCATCCCTGAGCAGCAAGGCACCACCGGTTGGGTGGAGAAGAAGTACACCTGCCAACAACCATACAGAGGAGGCCTGCAGGATCAAGGAACAGAGTAAGTTTTACTTCTTATTTCTATCCCTCTAGACAAAAATTGGCATATAGTGCCAGGGCCCCACTGCATGGTTTATTTTACACTAGCCTTGAGATGGACTCTAAGGTCTTATGGTGTGGCCTGTAGCCGAATGGTTGTTAATCAAAGTCAGAAACCCCTGAGGAATGTTCTGGAAGCAGTCTAAAAGAAAGAAAAAAAAACAGGCAGAAGGCAAAGGACTAATCACCAGTATTGGGCTTCCAGTTTTTTTTTTACTGCCTCTGTATAAAGGTGGCCATCTTGCTAGAGGCAGGGCTTTGCTTCCTCATATTAGAGCCTCCAGCAAGGAGAACAGTGAACAACACAGAAGTGACCACCAAATCTCACTCCAAATCTTATGAGACCAACAGTTAGAGGCAGCAATGCCCTACATAGATCTCGCCCTTCACAAATACAGCTATGAGGCTGAAGGCACACTCACATACCAGAAAGTACACTATTTTTCTGAAAAGTTTTGAAACAAAGGGTAGATTTTTCAGGGTTCTGCTTAGACACAACTAACCATTCTAGATACTCCCTAAGGCATAGTGAATCTTCATTTTTTGAGTTCAGGTCCACCCTATGTATGCCTTGATGGGATAAACCAATCTGTGAAGTCTAATTTGTCTTGGTGGCTTGGTGAAATCCCCTCCCCCACAACCAGTTATTTTCAGCTATACTGCCTCCCGGAAGGCAATACCAGAATATAAATGCTCATAGCTGGATTCCCTCATTTCTAGCTGAATTTGCAGTTCCTGCAAAACCGACACATAATGTAATTGAAGGAGAGTGACATTATCACCTCGGCGTTGTAGTGTCTGTGACAGCTGAGCCGCCCTGGGAATTCAGGTGGTGATATTTACCATTCCTATTGCCGATCAAGACACTAGCATTTGAATTTCCAGAGCTGGTGGAGCAGTGCATTCACAACAGATACAAAAAATGATAATAATAAATACAGCCGGAAATCACCTTATGATTCAGACAATTTCTGCCACATCTGATGATAATGACAATGTACAGGTGCATCTCATACAATTTGAATTTCATCAAAAAGTAAATTTATTTCAATAATTCAATTCAAAAAGTGAATATATATATATATATATATATATATATATATATATATATATATTAGATAGATGCGTTACACACAGAGTGATATTCTTCAAACATTTATTTCTTTTAATTTTGACGATTATGGCTTACAGCCAGTGAAAAACCCAAAATTCTGTATCTCAGAAAATTAGAATATTACATAAGATGAATAAAAAAAAGGATTTTTAATACAGAAATGTTGGCTTACTGAAAAGTATGTCCATGTACAGTATAGTTTGCACTTAATATTTGGACTTTTGCATGAATTACTGCAACAATGTGGCGTGGCATGAAGGCGATCATCCTGTGGCACTGCTGAGGTGTTATGGAAGCCCAGGTTTCTTTGATAGCGGCCTTCAGCTCGTCTGCATTGTTGGGTCTGGTGTCTCTCATCTTCCTCTTAACAATACCCAACAGATTCTCTATGGGGTTTTGGTCAGGTGAGTTTGCTGGCCAATCAAGCACAGTGATACCATGATCAATAAACCAGTTACTAGTACTTTTGGCAGTGTGGACAGGTGCCAAGTCCTGCTGGAAAATGAAATCAGCATCTCCATAATGCTGGTCAGCTGAGGGAAGCATGAAGTGCTCTAGAATTTCCTGCTAGAGGGCTGAGCTGACTTTGGACTTGATAAAAACACAGGAGGACCAACACCAGTAGATGACATGACTGCCCAAATCATCACTGACTGTGGAAACTTCACACTGGACCTCATGCAACTTTGATTCTCTGCCTCTCCCAGTGGCGACCCGTCCATTAGAGGCGCCGGAGCGCCACCCCCTCTATCCACGGCTGCCACCCCAATGCTCTATTCACGGCTGCTTTTTTTCAGGACACCGCCACCCCCTATTCATGCAACTGGCCCGTCAGGACGAATTACAGCCGCGGGGGGTGTTTTTTTTAAGCACCAGAGGCTCTAATAGGCTTCAAAATAGGGTGGGCTTGTGGCGCAGAGCATTGCGCCAGGATCCCACCCAGGTGTTACAACAGTGAATGAATATTAAAAGTAAAAAGCCTTCGCGCTATTAAAAGTGTTATAACAAACTGCTACACATCAAAGTGAAGTGATAAAAAAGGTGTAAATGCATAAAAATGTAATAAGATAAATAAAATCACAGCTGTCTGCAGCAGAGCCTAAAGTGTATCACAATCCACTCACAGTATAATAAAAGCTAAAAAATGGTCCCGCGCTACAGCAAAAATTGAATCAAAACTAATGAGTAACCTTAAGGTGTCTAAAGGTGAACAAATGGTGAATCCTCCTAGAGTGAATAATATATAAAAAATCCAAAAACATTAACAGTGTATAACGTCTCTTAAAAGCAATAATATATGGAGCACAAGTGCATAACAAGTGTCTGTGCAAAAAATGTCAAGAAGGTCCAAAATGAACAATGTGCAAGGAGAGGTAGGAATCCAGGGATGAGCTCACAGAACCCTCGCCTTCATAGCTTGAAAATCAGGCATATAGTGAGCAGGAATTCGTTGTGTGGTTCCCTCTTCAGCCACCAGGGGGCCCTTTATTCCACTGTACAAACGGCCAGTAATCACTCTCGGCCCATAAGGAAGGTGATGATTCTGGTGTATGATCAAACAGCCACCACTAGGGGGATCTCTACATCACTCTGAAAACGGCCTCAGATAAACATCCCATCAAGTCCTCATCCGAACCTGTCACCTCCGTTCGAAGGGGGAGGGGGGGGGGGAGGCGGGGGGAACAAAGGGAACGAGGGAGGGCGGGTAGAGGTGGGAGAAGAAGAGATGCCAGATAGTGTAGTATGTCAAATCCAAGTGTGGTTTATTAAAAGTAATCCTGGACTCTTACAATAAGAAAGTTAAAAACAAGCAAGAATCAGCAAAACGAAGCATCCGAGCGCCACTCTTACGTCACTTCCGGTGCACTGTCAACCTACGACCACTCCCTACGTGTGAAGTCACGTGATGACGTAACGCGTAGGGAGTGGTCGTAGGTTGACAGTGCACCGGAAGTGACGTAAGAGTGGCGCAGACAACCATTATTGATCATTCTTGGGAGAAATAGCAAAATAACTAGTTTTGATTTCTTTGGCTGATCACTATTGTTTCCTTGGATGGTGCTGGGGGTCTGTCTGGCTGCTTTTTCCCCTCCTAGTTCCATACACATTAAGGCCGAGTTCACATTTGTGTGGCCACGGTTCACAGCATGGGGTCCGGTGTGTGTCTGTACTCCGGTTCAGGTGCGATTCAGGTCCGAATTTTTGCATGAATTCACACCTGAACCGGACCTAAAGATACACAGGACCCTTCTGCAATCTGGACCACCCCAGACCTGTGCGAACTGGCTCTATTGAGAGCCGGTCACACTTGCCTGTCATGCGAATTGGATGCGGAGAAAACCCACATCCAATTTGCATATATGTGAACCCAGCCTAAAGAAAGCAATGCTAAATTGTTTACACAGTGTAACCTGAATGTAATTTTTGAAATTCCTTCCTGTGAAAAAAGGCTGCAGCTGATTGGCTTACTAACAATATATAATATATCACAAAAAATTGCTACACATGCCATGTAATTTAATGTAATTAAAAATTGCTTTTCCTTTTCAGTCTGCAGCCGATTAAGTTTTCTGTAAAATTCAATGCACTATAGCAACCTGGAGGCGTTCAGTACACAGCATCTTTGCACAAACCTCCATATTCAAAACTTTGCTACATTCCTGTCTGGGTGTGGCAACGAGCGATGTAGACATTTCTTTTTAAAGGTCAGAATTGCAACAGCAGATACAATAATGGTGCATGTTTGTGTTAAAACATATGGTGGCTGCTGCTGTATGTGCATAAAGGGTTAACCGCGTAGTTAACCTGCCCCAGTAACCATCACTCTCAGTCTGCTGGTGCAATACACTATGAGTAAAGGTAAACACCAAAGCCCTGAACAGCTGCTCAAATTTCAAAGTGACAGCGGGTGCAGGGAAGAAGAACCCCCACCTGCTGTTAGGGGAAAAGGGACGGTTTGGGGGTGGAGGTCCCAATGCACCATGCACATATGCTACACCCTAAATATGGAGTTAGTCTTTAAACAATTGCTTCCTTTGGGAAGACGCCATCATAATTTATACTCTGTTACATTCCTGTAAGGGTGTGGCAGTGAGCGATACAGACATTTTTTTATTAAAGGTCAGAATTTCAACAGAGGATTCTCTAAATGGCGCATGTTTGCATAAAAACATATGGTGGCTGCTACTGTATGTGTAAATGGGTAACTGCATACTTATTGGCACCGATGCCGAGCATGCATGCTCCTGTGTTTTCAGTGCAGCAGGGCAGCCACTTGGCACAGGAGCTGGAAGCTAATAGAGATCAGTGTGATAGCAGAGCCTACTACCGTGATTTCCAGCTTCTAGAGGGATCCCACTGTACCATGTCAAGCTAAAATTGAGTTTACTCCTTTCCCTGCTTTCTATGCATAGATGGGAGACGACAACAGTCCAACCTAGCCATGGTCAATTTCATGTCTTTGCTTCTTTATCAGAGCTGGGACAAGGTCATCTAGAGTCCAGGGCGAACTAAGAGGCCAAACAGCGTGCCCCGCCCAAAAAAAATATATGAGCAAAATCCTTTCCCTTGTCCCAAAAAAATTTGAGCACTGATCTTCGCATTAATCCCCTAAGCATTAATTCCCTTTGCGAGCCAAAATTCTCCCTGTTCCAGTACAAATCCCGCTCCTAGTTCAAATCCTCTCCTTGCCCAACTCCCCCTCCTAGCACAATTTCTCTACCCCTCAAATTTTCCCTCTAAAGATAAATCCTCTCCCCCTCCAAATCCACCTCTCCCAGCACAAAAGGGGGGGCTTCAATCCCCTCTGCTAGCACTAATCCCCCCACCAAATGTCCCCTCCTAGCACAAATCTCCTCCCCCCTCCAAATCCCTCTTCCTAACGGAAATCCATTTTCCTAGTACAAATCCCACCCTTCAAATCACCCATTCTAGCACAACCCCCCAAAATCCCCACCACGCCCAGGGCAGCCACCCCTCCTGCCCCCCCTTGTCATGGCCCTGCTTCTCATAGCCAACGGACACATAATCTTTGACGTTAACATTCAGGTTAGGTATCTATTGTGATAGCTATTATACCCCCCTCATGATAAGTGGCCCCAGTAGCCTCATAAGTGCCAATAATGCTCATATCCCCCACCTTCACTCTCACACAGAATCAAACATGCCACTAGACCAAGCTTGAGATTTTAGGGTCATGTTCCTGCCGGCCAATGGTGGCACCTAAGGATAGTTAGCAAGTACCTGCACCCTAATTCCTGCAAATGGGAGCAGAAACAGACAATAAGGGGCTGCTTGGTGCCCCCTATAGCATACTGCTGGAACAGTTTATGTCACCGATTAGCCCTTTATTGCGCATAAATTGATTTTGGATATTGGTTGGATAGTTTTCTGAGTTCGATACGGCTGACTACATTATGAGTAAGCAATGGATTTTATTATCTATGAATAAGTCACAATAATAACACATTTATTGTAACGGTATTTCTAAACACATCACTCACATCCATTGAATGGGATGACATACTGAAGATGACAAATTACGACTCTCATAAGCAAATCATTCATCATAATCTCTAAAAAAAATGTATTCAGACAAATGAAAGAGCTTTGCACTACCGTCTAAAGTACATAATGCATTCAAGATTAATGCAGTCATACCGTAGATATATGAATGACTTACTTTGTCAGTTAAACCGGCTTAATACCATGTTACCTAGCAATAAAGCTCCAGCGATAGGTTTTAATAAAAGCATGTATAGGTAATACCAAATTTAACATTACCATTCAACCCATATACAAAGTGTTATGATTGGAGAACATACAGTATAATCTAACAGGAATGCTAATATTATAATGCTTTCAATGGCAGACTAATTCCAGTAACAGTTGTTTTGTCATTGCAAAAATAGCGCTGATACTTAGATGTGTCAATATGCTAAATAATTGATTATGTTCAGCTAAAATGGAAATTCAGTTTGTAAATTAATTAATTTAATTGAGGAATATTAGAATTATTACTGTAAATGATGTTGTATCCAAGTTTTAAAAATAACATGGTGCGACATAACTCTCAACTGTCCCTCCTTTAGAATCAAATCCTTCTGTGCCGCTTTTGCATCCTACAATTTTCCCTTATCTATAACTCCATGGTTGCCAAAGTTCCAGATCCTACAGGACATACAAGGGATTTTGGAATCTGCCCCTTGATGTTTATGTCTCCTAGGATTCAGGAAATTGTCCAGAGTGCTGAGTACTAGAACGCAGCATTCCAGGACCATGGAAGGTAATCATACCTCCAGTTCCACCTTTACACCGTAGTTCTAGTCCAAAGGGAGCAGAGAGGCAGAAGAGCAGCATGCGAGTGGAGCCTACGGAGAGGTAAGTACTGAACCACTAAATACCAGTACAGCAATAAAGTTGAATATTGTTTCTACTGACATCAACGATAGGGTTAATTTTGCTCCCATTGACACCAATGATGGGGTTATTTTGCCTCCACTGACACCAATGATGGAGTTGATTTTGCTTCCATTGATGCCAATGATGGCGTTTATTTTTGCCCCCATTGACACCAATAATGGAGTTGATTTTGCCCCCGTTGATGCCATAGTTGGGGTTCCTTTAGCTCCCACAGAGACCAATGACAGGGGTCGTTTATCTCCTACTGAGACTGAAAATGAGGCTTATTTTTAATTACACTTACACTCACGACGTAACTTATTTTTACTCACACTGGCAACAATAAGGATACTTATGTTTACTTAAACCAGCCATAGACAGTTCAAATCTCAACCAGTTCAGCAGGAATCGGCCAAGATTCGAACAATGTATGAGCAGGCAAGTTGATGGATCGATCAGCTTGGGCACAACCAGCCTTTCGGATTTTACATGCAATTATTGCTGTTATAGCCGCTAGCAATAATCACTGTGTTCTCCCAGTGGGGACAGCTTCCCCCGCCGGGAGAACACAATGGCTCAGCGGGAGGCATTTCCCATCAACACTGACTGTGTTGATGAGGGAATTGAGTGATTTTCTTTCCTGCAACCACTATGGCCAGCCTAACACTGATATCAACAATGGGGCTTATTTTTTCCCCCACTGACAGGGGTAATATATTGCTTACGCCTGACCACTGCACTTAACACTATTTTGTATGTTATATTCTACTGACCAAAGTATTCATTCTCTCAACAGTTGCTAATGTAGTCCCCAGCTATTTTAAATACACTTGTAGGGTCAGACAGAGTGTTAGATCTATGTCTATTATCTGTGTGCAGAAATACATATGTAATGGAAGAGTTTCATTTAAAAAACGTATCCTTTGTCCTGAGGTGAATGTGTGTCTGTGAGACTCTGATTTGTAGCTCAGTAAATTAAGGAGTCTTTTTTTGAGTACAAGGACTGAATGTGTATGGTGTATACAGAGAATAAACTCAGGCTGTATTTATTTATGGCCTTTATTCAGTGCTCTACTTTTTACAGTGACACCGCAAGCCATAGCCTATGGCACAACACCCACTTTGTTGGACACACCACTTTTGGTGTTTGGCAACTCAAATAAAGATCTGTAGCCGCTCACCCACACATGTCAAATTAGGACAAGTGTTTGTGTCAGTATAGCCGCTGCACCCCAATAGACTTACATAGGCTGCCTGCACGCAGCGCATGGTGGCTTCAGCCGCATAAACAAATAGCTGATTCAAGGTGTATGGACCTCAACGCCCAAGTGAATGACACCTACCTCTACAACATCTACAAAAAATACTGATACTTTGGTGGACTGAACCTTTAAGGTATTTAAAAATTAATTCATATAACACTTTTCTCCTTGGGGACTCAAAGCGTATTATCTGCTGTTGGAGCAGATGACGAGGCAGCCATCTTGGGTGTGCTCACCAGAATATCATACTAGGGCAAATTTTAGATAGGAGCCAATTAACCTGCAGGCATGTCATTTGGAGGGAGGAAAGAAACCGAAGTACCCGGAGAAAACCCATGCAAGCTCAGGGAGAACTTGCAAAATTAATGCACATATTGTCCATAATTGGAAGGACAAAAAACGATATTCCAACTAATATTCTAACCGTGTCTTTATATCACGTACCTGGTGACAACTGGATTGTTGTTGAGGCATCTCTTGCACCTCCTGCCCAACACCCCTGAAGGTGGAGACAGAGAGTGTGAAGGCACGGAGTGGCATGGGTGCCGGAGTAGCTGGCTGGCAAAGTCCGCTCTTTAAGTGAATGAAGTTGGGGGTCGCAGTCCTCAGAACAGGATACTGAAGAAGCTTGGCACCAGAGCTTGAGATGGTAGCAGAGCCTGTATGCAGGCAGCGACCAGTGGCAGCTGGGCAACAAGGGACCGAGTCAGCAAGCAGAGCAAATCCAGGAAGCAGGCCAAGGTCAGTAACAGCCAGGCAGCGCAGTACAGAATCAGCAGGCAAAGATGAGTCCAGTAAACAGGCTGAGGTCAGAGAGATCAGATGAACAAGGTTAATGCAGGAGCAAAGGTGAAGTCCAGGAGAAAGCCGGGTTATATACAGGTAAGCAGGTTTAATAGATCAGGTTACAGGAATACAGGTACAAGCTGAAGACCATTCAGCAACTGCTCATGGTGACAGACCAGTTTAAATAGGCCACTGGGCGCTGAGTGTGCACGCTAATTGGTATGCGCCTGCTCGCACGATGAACTGGAATTGTACATCTATTGCCTCTTTGCCTAGAATTAAGAGCAATGCACACCCTATCGAATATGAGCATAAGCCCACACTGCTTTACTTGTGCTGGGAATCTGGTTTACCTTACACTATAGTTTATTGCAACATTAGCAAATCGGGTGGTTAAACAGTACATCAATTTATACATGAGAATAAAGAAAGGAACAGCTGAGGCAGAAAGAGTGATTCCAAAAGAGGGGCTGTCTGTTGGGAACTATAAATTACATCAAAATGTTTTTATTAACAAAGGACCAACAACGGGTATTTACGGGTATTTATAATGGTATACAAAATCTGCACTGTGCTTGGGTGACAGGTACTCTTTAGATGCAGCCTCAAGCACTCTGGATCTGAAATAACAGTTTGTAGCCAAGCTATGACTTTATCTAAATGGCTTGGCCTTTGACTGCAGCCTGCTTCCTTCTTCTCTGCAGATGGTTCAGCAGCTTCTGGGCAGAAGTACAGAAGTCTGAGCAGCACAAAAAAATCAGTAACCGGAAACTGTTCTGCCAAGATAAAGGAAAATAAAGCAGAGTCTGACGCTTAGGCTACAACCCTGTGACGGCTCCAATACTTGAAAACAGAGCCCTGAATTATGTAATGCTGCAGACACAGTCAACTATTTTATCAAAGGCTGTAACAATATTTGGTGTGACCCTTTTCACACTTTCCTTGGCAATGGTCCAGTTCCACCCCACACCCAACAGCACATAAACTCTTATTTCAATACTCCCATATATTAATATTCAGTAAAAGACATGAATGCTAAGTCACCCAAAAGCTGAGTCACTCAATGGATTCTGTATCTCAGGAGAGAGCAGCAGATCTCTGTTCCCTTCTGGTATATGGTCTCATCAGCTTCACCATTAGGCAGGGGTGTTGCTAGGTCTACAAAAGATCTGGGGCTAGAGCCCATAGCAGCGAAGTAAAGAAAGTCATACGCTTGGGCGGGCATACACATGTATATAATATACATGTGTGTGTATATATATATATATATATATATATATATATATACACAGTATCTCACAAAAGTAAGTACACCCCTCCCATTTTTGTAAATATTTTATTATATCTTTTCATGTGACAACACTGAAGAAATGACACTTTGCTACAATGTAAAGTAGTGAGTGTACAGCTTGTATAACAGTGTAAATTTGCTGTCCCCTCAAAAATAACTCAACACACAGCCATTAATGTCTAAACCGCTGGCAACAAAAGTGAGTACACCCCTAAGTGAAAATGTCCAAATTAGGCCCAATTAGCCATTTCTCCTCCAAGATGTCATGTGACTCGTTAGTGTTACAAGGTCTCAGGTGTGAATCGAGAGCAGGTGTGTTAAATGTGGTGTTATCGCTCTTACCCTCTCATACTGGTCACTGGAAGTTCAACATGGCACCTCATGGCAAAGAACTCTCTGAGGATCTGAAAAAAAGAATTGTTGCTCTACATAAAGATAGCCTAGGCTATAAGAAGATTGCCAAGACCCTGAAACTGAGCTGCAGCACGGTGGCCAAGACCATACAGCCGTTTAACAGGACAGGTTCCACTCAGAACAGGCCTCGTTATGGTCAACCAAAGAAGTTGAGGGCATGTGTTCAGCATCATATCCAGAGGTTGTCTTTGGGAAATATACATATGAGTGCTGCCAGCATTGCTGCAGAGGTTGAAGGGGTGGGGGGTCAGCCTGTCAGTGCCATGCGTGTGTGGCGGCAACCAGGTGAGGAGTACAAAGACAAGTGTGTCTTGCCTACAGTCAAGCATGATGGTGGGAGTGTCATGGTCTGGGGCTGCATGAGAGCTGCCGGCACTGGGGAGCTACAGTTCATTGAGGGAACCATGAATGTCAACATGTACTGTGACTGAAGCAGAGCATGATCTCCTCCCTTTGGAGACTGGGCCGCAGGGCAGTTTTCCAGCATGATAACGACCCCAAAACACCTCCAAAACGACCACTGCCTTGCTAAAGAAACTGAGGGTAAAGGTGATGGACTGCCAAGCATATCTCCAGACCTAAACCCTATTGAGCATCTGTGGAGCATCCTCAAACCGAAGGTGGATGAGCTCAAGGTCTCTAACATCCACCAGCTCTGGAGGAGCTGTTAGAGCCCATGGAGGAGGGGAAGAGGACTCCAGTGGCAACCTATGAAGCTCTGGTGAACTCCATGCCCAAGAGGGTTAAGGCAGTGTTGGAAAATAATGTTGGCCACACAAAATATTGACATTTTGGGCCCAATTTAGACATTTTTTACTTAGGGATGTACTCACTTTTGTTGCCAGCGGTTTAGACATTAATGGCTGTGTGTTGAGTTATTTTGAGGGGACAACAAATTTACACTGTTATACAAGCTGTACACTTTATATTATAGAAAAGTTTAATTTCTTCAGTGTTGTCACATGAAAAGATATAATAAAATATTTACAAAAATGTGAAGGGTGTACTCACTTTTGTGAGATACTGTATACTGTATATATAAAATATATGCATTCCCACCCAGGAGAAATACAAGTGAAATGCTATGCAGACTCTGTAAAAAAAAATAAAAAAAATAAATGCACTTTTTTTTTTACCTGCAAAAAAATGTTCATTTATTATTATTATTATTATTATTATTATGTTTTTTGAGAGAGAGAAGGGAGAGAGAGAGAGAGAGAGAGAGAGAGAGAGAGAGAGAGAGAGAGAGAGAGAGAGAGAGAGAGAGAGAGAGAGAGAGAGAGAGAGAGATTGACAGAGAGAGAGACAGAGAGAGAGGGGGGAGTGAGAGAGAGAGAGAAAAGGGGATTAACAGAGAGAGAGAGGGAGAGAGAGAATAAATGAGAATGAGTGAAATAACCAGATTCCAGCAGCACCTTAATTCTTCCGCCCCAGCCACAGCCATTCTTCTGTTCTCCTGCTGCCCTCAGGCATAATCACAGCGTGACTCTGCAGGCCAGGCACCAGACTAGTGGGTGGGGCTGCGCCGGCCGGATGCCAGGAGAAATCCAGCATCACAGCGTTCTCCTGTTCTCCTGGGGCAGCCCTCTCACCTCTCAGGCATATCACTCCGCAGACTGCAGGTCACACTTGAGTGGGCTGCGCCGTGCCGGCTGGCCGGATCAAGGGGAAGGCACTGACATTGCAACGGAAAATGCATCTGTCGCCGGTGCTGACTGCACCCATTAGGAGACTCAGGGCTATGTGCCCCAGATTCAGGGCTATAGCCCCAGTAGCCACCCCCTAGTGACGCCACTGCCATTAGAAACAGTAGGCTTGTGTATATGGAAGGCATGGGCCAACAGGCGTCCTTTCTTAGATACAAGCAGGGCCTGAATTGCCCAGCTGGGGAGGAGTTGTGCAGTGGAAAAACTGGAGTGAGAGAGTGTGGAGGCTGTTGGGGCCTTTGAGGGAGCTCCCCAGTCTGGGGGGTGACCTTGGGTCTGGGCTCGGGTGCAATGGGGACCACCTTCAAGAACGCATGGAGAGGTCCTGAACCAGAGGCAAAAGAGAGAGCAATGAGAGGACAGCGGATGAGAGCACTACTAAGAGACTCCTGGGAGGAAAACTGGTCACAGCCAAGAGGGATGATGAGTAAGCCACAGTCGGGAGAACTGAGGAGGCACGTCTGAGAGGACTGGGAGCTTGCAGTATGAGATGGGTGCAGAACCAGAAGTGTGGACTGTGGTGAAGGGGCACTGGAGAGAGGCAGCTGCAGCCAGGAGGGCTGGCAGGGCCTGAAGATGGCTTACTGAGCTCAGTAGCCATGTGTAGGACAGCTAGCACCAGAGACTTTCTATTTTGCTACACTATAGGGTCCCTGCCTGCAAAGGGCAATTGTTGGGGCCTGGCTGAGCCAGTGTCAGGCCTAACCACTTTATGCAAGCTGTGCCTGAGGATTTGAGAGGAAGCGATGTGCTGGAGGAGAAAGACCTGAGGATTCGAGAGGAAGAGATGTGCAGGAGGAGAAATGGAGTGTATATACTGGAGTGTATATGATCGTCCCAAGCAAGTGCTACCAATTCTACCGGGCATCCCATATTTCCCTTACCCCATCCAAGTTCAATCCCCTCAATAAAACACAAAAAACAAAGCATATGGACTGTTCAATGCCAATGACAGTGGCCCTTTACCACATGATCACGCCATCCAATGACGGCATGATCACTTGTAAAAAAAAGGAAGCATGTCTGGTTCAACTCCTCCCCTCTCCTCACACCGATCGGTACAGCGTGTAAGGAGAGGAGGGAGCCGGTGCAGCAACGCTGGGGCCTGGATCTGAAGTGCCCCTAGCCCTGACCTGTGCCCATCCCTGGCTCATCCATCCTCATTCATGCTCATCCATGCTCCATCCCTGGCTCATCCATCCTCATTCATGCTCATCCATGCTCCATCCCTGGCTCATTCATCCTCATTCATGCTCATCCATGCTCCATCCCTGGCTCACCCATCCTCATTCATGCTCATCCATGCTCCATCCCTGGCTCATCCATCCACATTCATACTCATCCATGCTCCATCCCTGGCTCATCCATCCTCATTCATGCTCCATCCCTGGCTCATCCATCCTCATTCATGCTCATCCATGCTCCATCCCTGGCTCACCCATCCTCATTCATGCTCATCCATGCTCCATCCCTGGCTCACCTATCCTCATTCATGCTGATCCATGCTCCATCCCTGGCTCACCTATCCTCATTCATGCTTATCCATGCTCCATCCCTGGCTCATCCATCCACATTCATGCTCATTCATGCTCCATCCCTGGCTCATCCATCCTCATTCATGCTCCATCCCTGGCTCATCCATCCTCATTCATGCTCATCCATGCTCCATCCCTAGCTCACCCATCCTCATTCACGCTCATCCATGCTCCATCCCTGGCTCATCCATCCTCATTCGTGCTCATCCATACTCCATCCCTGGCTCACCCATCCTCATTCATGCTCATCCATGCTCCATCCCTGGCTCACCCATCCTCATTTATGCTCATCCATGCACCATCCCTGGCTCATCCATCCTCATTCATGCTCATCCATGCTCCATCCCTGGCTCATCCATCCTCATTCATGCTCATCCATCCCCACCCATGGCTCATCCGTGCCACATCAATGATCATCTGTGCCACATCCATACCACATCAGTGATCATCCGTGCCACATCCATGCCACATCACTGCTCATCAGTGCCACATCAGTGATCATCTGTGCCACATCCATGCCACATCAGTGATCATCTGTGCCACATCTATGCCACATCAGTGATCATCCGTGTCACATCAATGCCACATCAGTGCTCATCCGTGCCACATCAGTGATCATCCATGCCACATCCATGCCACATCAGTGATCATCCGTGCCACATCCATGCCACATCAGTAATCATCTGTGCCACATCAGTGATCATTCGTGCCACATCAGTTATTATCCGTGCCACATCCATGCCACATCAGTGATCATCCGTGCCACATCAATGCCACATAAGTGATCATCAGTGCCACATCCATGCCACATCAGTGCTCATCCGTCCCACATCAGTGATCATCTGTGCCACATCCATGGCACATCAGTGATCATCCATGCCACATCAGTGCTCATCTGTGCCACATCAGTGATCATCCATGCCACATCCATGCCACATCAGTGATCATCCGTGCCACATCCATGCCACATCAGTAATCATCTGTGCCACATCAGTGATCATTCGTGCCACATCAGTTATCATCCGTGCCACATCCATGCCACATCAGTGATCATCCGTGCCACATCAATGCCACATCAGTGATCATCAGTGCCACACCCATGCCACACCAATGCTCATCTGTGCCACATCAGTGATCATCTGTGCCACATCCATGCCACATCAGTGATCATCCATGCCACATCAGTGCTCATCTGTGCCACATCAGTGCTCATCTGTGCCACATCCATGCCACTACAGTGCCCATCAGTGCCTCACAAAAGTGTAATAGGTAGTCAAATTAGATTTGAAATGTATGTCCCTAGAACACCTGATGGTGATCCCTACATGTTGGGCCTCTGTATGTGCCCAGGCTAAAAATGTCTGTAAAAGTCTCACACATGTGGTATCGCCATACTCAGGATGAGTAGCAGAATATATTTTGGGGCGTAATTTTTGCTATGTACATGCTATGTGTTAGAAATATCTTATAAATGGACAACTTTGTGTAAAAAAAAAATGCATTTTCATTTTCTTTCCACATTTTCCAAAAACTTGTTGAAAAAAATGACATGTTCAAAAGACTTATTATGCCTCATAGAATATATGTTGGGATGTTTACTTTCCAAAATTGGGTCATTTTTGGCATGCTTCCATTGTCCTGGTGCTCCAGGACCTTTAAAATTGTAAGAGATAGTCTAGAAATTCTTTGTGTAATATATGTCCCTAGAACGCCTGATGGTGCTCCCTTCATCTCTATGTGGCCAGGCTGTGAAAAAGTCTCACACATGTGGTATCACCATAATCAGGAGGAGTAGCAGAATGTGTTTTGGGGTGTAATTGCAAGTATGCATATGCTGTGTGTGAGAAATATCCTGTTAATATGACAATTTTGTGGAAAAAAAAAATTAAAAAAAAAAATCTTAATTTTGCAAAGAATTGTGGGAAAAAATTACAACTTCAAAAAACTCACCATGCCTCTTACTAAATACCTTGGACTGTCTACTTTCCAAAAAGGGGTCATTTGGTAGGTATTTGTACTGTCCTGGCTTGATAAGCCCCGTACATACGATCTGAAAAACGAACGAGAGATTGTCCGTTTTTTTTCGCATGCTAGTCGTATATTGAACACGAAGAGCTTACTAAAGTTACGAAAATTCTCATACAACAGAATGAAAAATCGGAAGTGATGAAATGTGTTGTAGTGTATTGTATTTTCAGATGACAACTGTACTGATTAAACTAAAATCGTACGATCTGGTATCGTACGAGAATAATTTTCGTGCTTGTCCAATCTGATAATATCGGATGAACTGTCGTGATCGGCTCTCGAAAGCTCTGTACTAATGATCCGATTATCGAACGATAGATTCTTAATCGGTATTTATTTATACGATTTTCGTATCGTGTGTATGGGCCATTAGGGTCTCAAGAAATGAGATAGGCCGTCAGTACATCAGGTGTGATCAGTTTTCACTGATTGGCACCATAGCTTGTAGACTCTAATGCCGCGTACACACGGTCAGACTTTCCGAGGTAAAATGTGCGATCAGAGCTTGTTGTCGGAAATTCCGACCATGTGTAAGCTCCATCGGACAGTTTCCATCGGAATTTCCGGTCGCACAAAATTTGAGATCTGGTTCTCAAATTTTCCGACAACAAAAATCCGTTTGCGTAAACTCCGATCGTGTGTACTTAATTCCGACGCACAAAGTTCCACGCATGCTCGGAATCAAGCAGAAGAGCCGCACTGGCTATTGAACTTCATTTTTCTCGGCTCGAGAAATAATATCCACTTATTTGGGTTAGTTTTTACCAAAGATATGTAGCAGTATAAATTTTGGCCAAAATTTCTGAAGTAAAATGACTAATTTGCTAAATTTTATAACAGGAACAAAGAAAGCTGCATTTTTTTTTTTTTACAACATTTTCGGTCTTTTTTCATTTACAGTGCAAAAAATAGAAAACCCAGAGGTGTAGGTTCACACATATGCGATCTCAGACATCGCATGTGATGCGCACACGCACCGCAGGTGCCGATCACATGCGATGTCTGTGCGATGCGAGTTCAGCCATACAGTTGTATGGCTGAACTCGCATTAGATTAGAGGAAGAAAAAGTGCAGGGACTATTTTCCCCACACTGATCGGATCGCATGGGTGTTCTCACCTATGCGATCTGATGGGCAAGTGGGCCAGTGGGCAAGTGGTTAATGGGGGGGGGGGGGGCTGTGAACGTTTGTATAGTGTAGCATTATTGGTATGTTGCGGAGACTATTCCCCAAATGGAAATCTGGCTTCCTAAAATAAATGAAAGGGAGAAATGACCTGAGAAAACTTGCATTAGGAAGTCATCATTCCAGCTCAGTAGTTAAAGCGGAGTTCCAACTATAAAATTATTTTTTTTTTGTTGGATGAATATAGTTTTTTAAATACTATTATTTATATGACTCACGGTTTAGGGATCGATCGCCGCTCGATTGCCGATTTCCGATCATACGATTTCTTATATTCTTCTCTCCCTGGCATGTTCCATATTGCTTGTGGGCATGTGAAGCCCACAAGCATTATCTTCCGGGTTTACGGTGCAGCTGAGCGACCAGCATACGCCGCCCGTACTCGCGCATGCGCAGTATGTACGGCTCGCGGCGCCGTACACTTCTGACGCTGCCATCACAACAGGCAGCGTCGTCGGAAGTGCCCGCCCCGTTGTGATGGCAACAAAGATAAATGTCACGCGTCATCGCATCACTTCCGGTTTCGGAATATCACTAGCTGCGGCCATCCACACTGACGCCTGGGAATTATGACACATAGCTCCCAGGAGACAGTGCGCCGCCGGATATATCGGACATATCCGTGGGTGGCAGAGACAGGAAGCTCGATTGAAAATTGGAATATCCAGGTAAGCTTTCAGAAAAAAAAAAAAAAATTCCATTGCACAATGATTATTCTGCAAGAATGCTTTTAATGATAAGTTAGAAATTTGTGTGGAACTCCGCTTTAACACACCCAGATAAACACCGCGCCCGGTTCCTAGGTGTGCAGACTGGCATTCAAATACAAAGACATCTACAGTTCGGTCTACCCGCCGAGTTCTATAAAAAGCATTGTTCCCTAATATAAACACCATAGTGGCGCACCTTCACCATATTCATCAGACAAACATATGAATATAGCTACACGTGACACCGCCTAGACTGCCTAAATTATTATAATAATAATACAGGATTTATATAGCACCAGCAGTTTGAGCAGCAAAACGAGGCAGTACAATTACAATACAGCTCAATATAAAATGATTGGGTGGGCTCTGTCTGTAGAGCTTACAATCTAAAAGGGAAGGGGAGGTGATACAAAATGTAATAGCTTTGGGCAATGAGCTGGTGGAGGTGGTCAACCTACAGTTTTTAGGTGGAGGCTGGGTAGGCTTCTCTGAATCAATGAGTTTTTAGGGGCAGACAGGGTAGGAGAGAACTGGACAGATTGGGGCAGGGGCGACCTATCCATTTAGGATGCACGGGCACCGCCCCCTCTCTCCACGCCACCCCCTATATGGTAATGGATAGATTCATGCATAGCATGAATCTATCCATGGCCGCTGCGCCACCCCCCATTCATGCGTCTGGTCCCTTTCAGGGTGCTGGGCGTGTGAATTACAGCGGCGGGGGGTGTTTGTTTGAAGCACCTGATTAGAGCACCTGATTAGAGCCATAGGCTCTAATAGGCTTCAAAATAGGGTGTACATGAAGTACAGAGCATTGCGCTCGGAGCCCACCCAGATGTGTTAGAAAAGCAAATGAATATTCGCTTTTCTAACACTGAATCGCCTCTCCGCCAATCAGGAAGCGCAGGTCTGTTACCCGTCTCCCGATTGGCTGAAAGGTCAGGTGATCCTATTGGACGCCTAGGAGGAGGAGAGGAGACGCATGGCAGAAGCCGCCGTGATCTCAGAAGGGAAGAGGACACAGGAGACGCTGCCAGATGCCTGCTGCAGCCTGTCCCCCTGCCCAATGTGCCCGCTGACCGCCCATGGGCCTGCCGATCCCCGCCGCTGATGGGGTAAGTACCGGTGGACCGGCAGACAGCGGGGGGGGGGGGGTTTGAGGTGCCGCAGGGGGGGTGGTTGTTTGCTGCCCCCCACCCCAACAAAAAAACACCAGCCACCACTGGATTGGGGTAGGCAGTTCCAGAGGATAGGAGAGGTTCTTTAGAAGTCCTGGAGGTGAGCATGGGAGAAGGTAACAAGGGAGCTAGAGAGAAGGAGTCCTCTGGAGGAGAGGAGTGGACTATTTGAGTGATATACCAGTGAGTGATACCTTATATTCTGTACATTACTCAGTATACGGTGAAACAAGATTAAGAGCCCCTTCACAGCACTGCGCACATTACCCAAAGGAAAAATAACTCACATTACATGCATATGGTGCAGTGCCGTACATTCAGAATGAATTTAATTAGTTGTGAAAAGGACTCCAAAGGACAACCCCAATGCATATGTGTTGCAGCACACCGCAGCAATTAGTAACATACCAATGTTTGCTGCAGGAACCCATTAGAAATAATGCAGTAGGCCTGATCTTTGGTCTGTCGTGGGGCATTTGGCAGCCCATGCAAATGCGTATTAACGCAATGTGCATTAAACTCGCCACGAACCACCCTGGTTCGAATGAGCTCAACTTGGACTGTGTCCAGCAAATGGAGTAATGTCCATCTCCATCCAAAAGTATTTTCTTTAGTTTTAGATAAAGTAGGGAAGAGTTCCTGTTTGTGGCCCCATTGGGGTGATATTTCTATATTTCCTGACCTCGTAACTGGTTTGTATAAGGAACACAAACTGCAGTAAGAACACTCTTTTTTTCACTAGAATATGGCCACATTCCCACCAGTGGCGGCGAAAATCCCCCCCCCCCCCCCGGTTGGTCGGTCACCAGCCCTGCACTTACCCTATCTAGGTCATGGGCAGCGCTTCCTCTGGGCAGCGGCGGCTTCCCCTGCATCTCCTCCCTTCTCCTCCCCGGGAGTAGAACCAGGAAGACAATAGCAAATATTAATTCGCTATTGTCACACAACTGGGTGGGCTCAGGGCGTAGTGCTCTGCGCCTCCCCAAGCCAACTCTTTTTTTAAGCCAATTAGAGCTTCAGGCTTTAATCCTGTGCTTCTAGAAAAAAAAACAAACATTGGAATCCATGCATCCGGCGCCCCGCATGTAGATTATGGGCCGGGCGTATGGATCAGGGAGGCGGCGCCCCTGCGCCCCATATGGATAGGCAGCCACTAATTCGCACAATGGCTGGACGGCTGTAAAAAGGGGTTTTAGTGCCCCCACAACCACCAACCTGAAAGAGAACGTGCAACTGCTCAGGGCTGTATACATGTCACAGCCTTGGTGCTTTGCTTTGTGGCTGTGGAAACTAAAAACTGCCATTGAGTTAGGAGGGCAGTACCCCCGCCAAATGCAACCCATTTAAGTGGATAGGGCTGTGAGTCAACTGCTTGACTCGTAGTTGCAACAAAGTATTTGCATATAAAATGCCCATTTGGCTGTCCAAAAAAAAAAAAGAAAATGGGCATTCAGGTGGCAGAAGTAACTCCTGCTGCATGCCTGGCAGCTGCCACTCTACTGCCCTCTGAAAGGCAATTTTTCAAGGGCTGCTGTAAATCTAAACTGTGTCCCTATTGGTTAGAGCCTCCATTGGGTTTTTAAAACCCAATGGCCAAAAATACTATTTAAATAGCTTTATTTTATTAGCTTTAGGAGGACTTGTGACCCCCATGACCATTCCTTTCTTGTAATAGCATCAAAGAGAGAGGAAGAGCGGGAAGATCCCCCCAATGGGGTCACAAACAGAAATAAAACCCTGACTTGTGAACTCTTCCTCACTCTGTCCATAGGCTAAATAAAAAAAAAAATCAGACAATTTAAGCATCAATAATGGACAGCCAGGTAAAATTTTTGCACGTTAATAACTTATGACACCATTACTCATATTACAATGATAAATGAAGGAGTATGCAGTGGCGGGAGATAATATTGCTTGATTTGACAGTTAAAGCAGAACTTCACCCTAAAAGGGAAATTTCGCTTTAACACTACTTTCCCCCTCCTCTCCCACTTCTGAAAGGTTTGTTTTTTTTGAGGGGGGGGGGGGGTACCTGGTTTTAACAAGTACCCACTCCCACATCCATTCTGACCATCTAGGTCAGTGATGGAGAACCTTGGCACCCCAGATGTTTTGGAACTACATTTCCCATGATGCTCATGCACTCTGCAGTGTACTTGAGCACCATGGGAATTGTAGTTCCAAAACATCTGGGGTGCCAAGGTTCACCATCACTGGTCCAGGCGATTGGAGCGGAAGTTTGGCCACAACCTTCTGGGACATGTGACGGGTTCAAGGAGGCTGCAGGTCCATTCACAAGGCACAGGGCGACTTGCCTATGCTCTGTGGGAGGCCGGCTGTCAAGCCACAAGGTGTCATAGCCAGTTTCCCTTAGTTAACATGCCACTGCCGGAGACCCAAAGACCGGTGAAGAACCCGGCCCAGGTGAGGATGGTGATGGATCCTTGGACAGGTAAGTATCCTTTTTAAGGCTGGGTTCACAATGCTGTGCGGAGCGGCTCACAGAAGGGACCGGTACGTCCCTATTCACCATTTCAGGTCCGATTTCGGTCTGAATTTTTGGCTCAATTCAGACCTGAAATGGACCAGAAGACGCACAGGGCTCCTGTGCAATTCACTCCGCAACCATTCCATAGTTGTGTGAACCGGCTCCATAGAGAGCCGGGGCACACTCTCCTGACATGTGGATTGGATGCGGAAATCCAAATCCAATTCGCAATAGTGTGAACCCAGCCCTTAAAAGGCAGCAGCTACAGTATTTGTAATAACGAACAGGCTAAAGAACAGCTTTAACATGCATGGCATATATTACCACTGATTAGTAAATTATGGCCACAAAGAAGCTCCTTGCCAAACGATGGATCTTTGTTTTGTTTTTTTAATTTGAAAATGCTATCTCTTTCTTTCTGTTTTTGCAATCTACATTCCCTTAGGCTACATATTAACAGATCATACACTCATGTTTGATTTGATTATATTATACAGTAAAATCCATTCAGCTCATAGCATGATTTTCCAAGACCGCAAGAACACTTAGCACACATCTTGAGTCGAAGGCCTTGATAGATAAATGAACATAGGTCTAGGTTCAATGTCTGCATTTATCTATAAATTATACCAAAAGCAAGGACATGGCTGGAGAATCTGTACAACGAACAGACAAAGGTTTTCAAATTTCCTCATTCCTGGGCTTTTTAAAGTGGAACATTATTTAGAGAATTAAGTCCTGCTAGATGACTTCAGGCTGGTGTGCAGCTAATTATTTCTCACTTGGTCTACATTTGATGGGTTGACAGTTTGGTTGAGGATGCAAGTGTAGCACCCTGATGTTTAGGTAGGGCTGCTCTTAAATTTAGTTGCCGGGCGATAGTTACCTTGATCAATTATTAGTAGATCAATTGATTTCCCCCTAATTCTAGAATTGCTGCACTTCTCTCTTCTGTCACTGGGTGGCTGGGTATCTGGTGACATTGGGTAAGACAAGAGCATAGCAAGGACAGATTAGGAATGAATGGGGTGTCTCAGCCAATTGGCAGGGATTTTCTTTTGTCCCTTGGCCTGCTGGGAGAGCCTATTTACTTGGGTGGAGTCAGGTGATCGGGGTTCTGTGCCACCTGGACGGCTGTCTGGGTGGACGTGTGTTGTATTGCTGTTAGGCCAGAAACCTAAGACCTATTCCAGGGGCATCTGGCTGCTAGGTGATCTGAGGGCCTATCCAGAAGCACGAGAGCAGGGTAGGGTTGGGACTGTGGGCTTGTAGTCCAACCAGAAGCAACGGTTCCACTGTCCAGGGAACCAGTTGTGGTCGGAGAAAGAGGGGAGACTGTAGCCACTAAGGGACCATCCACCTTGTTACCGGAGACCACTGTGAGTAAGCTGAGGCCAATACCAGAGCAGACTTCTTGCCAACCGGGGACGACAGTGAAGAAGTGGGAAAACTTTAGCAAGTGCCAAGTTAGGGAACCAGTAGGACAGCAGAGGTGACGCTTGTGGAGCATCAGGGAGCACCAAACCAGGGACCTAGCGTGTCCGCAGGGGTGACGCTTGAAGAGTATCTGTGAGTATCAAGCCAGGGACCCAGCGGGGAAGTGGGGGTGACACTTGAGGAGGTACTTAGTGCTACAGTGGAAGAGCTCAGGGGATCCAGTGGCTTTTGGATCTGAAGTCTAGTGAGAGAGACTGGGAGCTCATTGAGTGAAGAACGACAGTGAGTGATTGTGGGGTATACGGAGAACTGTTCAAGTTGAAATTAGTTGGATACAATAACAGTTAGTAACTTTTATAAGACTGTTGCCATAGGAGACAGCTTCCTACCTATACAGAATTGGTGTCCGCCTGGAGGCCTTCACCTGTATAGCTGTCTCCTTATAGAAGTCTCTGAGTCTGCCAATTACCATTACATCTACCTAAGGGTGTCTTGGCCCTAATCCTCTCTCCCACAGTTCTGTTTAAGAGACAATAAATCTCTTTTTTGCATTCCAAAAGTGTCTGGCGCCCACCCTTTCATCTTGCATTACACCCACCATGCCTTGCAACCCACTCTACACAGTAGGATGTCAGCTGTCCCTAACTCTGTAGGTCACTATTGGGCTTCAGGGGCCCAGGGACTTTGCTACACAAGCAAAAGCCATTCTCAACTTTTCTCAAATGTTTCTCAACCTTTTATCCCAGAGGAACCCCTAAATAATGTTTATGTCTCTGGGAACCCTTAATAAATCCAGTTTATCCAGGATCAAATGAGAAATGCCCCTTACATTGGTGGTCAGGAGGAAGAATGCAAATCTTACAGTGATGGTCAGAATGCCACCCTTAAAGTGCTACTAAACACACGCTGTTTAATTTACATTGTCCCTTTTATTTCTGTATATTGATGATGGTACTGTAATTATTTTAATAACAGAAAAAAAGTACTTTTTTCATAATCGATATACAGCTGTCACATGACCCAGCTCTCTCCCAGCCTGTCTGCAGGGAAACATAATCAGGAGGAGGGACAGCCTTTGGAATACTGAGTAAAAATAAATTATTATAACAATAAACTGTTTTTAAATTGGCATACAAATATATATTATTTTCTGGAAATAACATGGTGTGGGCGGATTTCTGCCAGTCACAGGTTCTCTCACGTCCCTCAGCCTGTGTCTATAAGAGAGAGGGGTGAAGCCTCTATCAATCCACATGTAACATCCCGCCCCCATTGTGTTTCACTGGTTAGTGGGCACGGAGGAGGAGGGAGGGATTGGGCTGTCATTTAGCACTGTGTATATGCCCACATGTGTGACTCTATAGTCACATGGACTGCTCAAAGGTGATTGGGAAGAAATGTTCAGCAAAGAAACTCACTGAAAACTGAGCATGTGCAGAGATGCCACTACAGCTGCAAAATCCCTAGCTGGATTGGGGGCATGAACAGAAGGGGGAGATAGAGAGCAGCACGATCAATCAGTTTTTTTTTTTGCAGATTACAGAAAACAAATCCCATAGTGACTGAGTGAGTATGAACAGCATGTAATACACCATTTATTAATAGTTTTTTTATGACGTGGGTTTAGTGACACTTTAAAGAAAGCTAAAAAGATCATTGGTGTCATGCTGCTGGCGTTGGAACTTTACAGGCACTATCAAATAGGAGATCAACGAGCTACTGCTCAAGAAACGCTAGTGACCTCCTAGGGTTCCACAAAGCCCTGATTGAGAATGGCTGACTTAGACGATGGTCACCACCAGGACAAGTAGAGGGAATCTTCCCAGTGGTGACGAGACAAGGGGAAATCCCGATTAAGCTGCCCATAAACTAGTTGAATTTTGTTAGGAAATCTTAGTTTTCAGAATATTTGATTTTCTAATGGTTAGGTGAGTCAGATCAGTGAACATTTTTGACCATAATGGTGAGAAAATTTGAAAGAGAAAGATAGAAAATTTTCCCAGACAAACCAAATTTTAAGTTGTTATTGTTCAGGAAAAATTGTACACATTGTAATGCACATGTGCTAGGCACAAAAGAAACCTGTTTAACCCATTTAACCGCTTGCCTACTTGGCACTTTTACCCCCTTCCCACCTAGGCCAATTTTCAGATTTCAGTGCTGTTACTCTTTGAACGACAATTGCGCGGTCATGCAAGCACTTTACCCAAATGCAATTGTTATCAATTATTTTAGACAGATAGAGCTTTCTTTTGGTGGTATTTAATCACCCCTGGGTTTTTGGGGTTTTTTTGCTAAACAAATGAAAAAGACCGAACATTCTAAAAAAAAAAAGGTTTTCTTAGTTTCTGTTATAAAATTTTCTAAATAAGTAATTTTTCGCCTTCACTGATAAGCACTGATGGGCACTGATGGGCACTGATGAGAAGGCACTGATGAGGCTGCACTGATAGGTGGCACTGATGGGCACTGATAGGCAGCACTGATAAGCCCCACTGATAGGTAGCACTGTTTGGTGGCACTGATGGGCACTGATAGGTGACACTGACAGGCATCACTGATGGACACTGACAGGCATTACTGATGGCCACTGATTGGCAGCACTGATGGGCACTGATGAGGCGGCACTGATGAGGCTGCACTGATAGGCGGCACTGATAGATGGCACTGATGGGCACTAATAAGCAGCACTGATGGCCACTGATGGGCACTGATAGGCGACACTGATGGGCACTGATAGGTGACACTGTCAGGCATCACTGATGGACCCTGACAGGCATCACTGATGTGCACTGACAAGCAGCACTGATGGCCACTGGTTGGCAGCACTGATTGGCACTGATGAGGTGGCACTGATGAGGCTGCACTTATAGGCAGCACTGATAGGTGGCACTGATAGGCAGCACTGATGGGCACTGATAGGAGGCACTGAAAGTTAGCACTGATTGGCGCACTGATGGGCACTGATAGGTGGCACTGATAGGCATCACTGATGGGCACTGACAAGCAACACTGGTGGCCACTGATTGGCAGCACTGATGGCCACTGATAAGCGGCACTTATAGGTGGCACTGATTGGCAGCACTGATGGGCACTGATAGGTGGCACTGACAGGCATCACTGATGGACCCTGACAGGCATCACTGTTGGCCACTGACAAGCAGCGCTGATGGGCACTGATTGGCAGCACTGATGGGCATGATTTTGTGGTCAGTGGATCCGCGCTACAGGCTATGCTTGCAACTGCAGCCCCCCTATGTAGGCAGGGGACACCAACGTGTACCCTCAAAAAATAGATATAAAAAATATATAGGGAGTGGCGCTGTGCATAAGGGAATTATTGGCGTATAGTGATTGTCTAATACTTATGATGAATGTGTCTATAAGACATAGTATAGAGAACGGCAAAAACGGAAAAGATTTGGATACAGTAATATATATCCCACATGGGAATCAGTAGGTGCTGATAAAAGAAGTATGGATACAAGTAGGTGTTCAGTACAACCTTAATCCCATAAACAAATAAAACACTAATGATCTCTAATGGTGTAATATAATGTGCATGATAAGTGCCAAAATATCAGGTGCAATCCAATTGAGTGTTCCAGCACCTGCTGGAATGAACTACAAGTGATGTATGAAGGAGGGGGTATCCACAACCCTCTATGGTGCAGTGCTGAGAAAAAAATTAAAGTAAAAATATATGTGAAAAATATATATGTAAAGTATACGTGAAAGTGATAATTAATAAAAATAAAAACTAATAGTTAATAAATTAATATATAATGTAACTCTAATAGACTGGTGATAACACAGTTAATAGCAGCACTAGGTCTCATGTGAGATAACGCAAATAAGAATAAATCTCATGTGAAATAGCAAAAGTTCATGTATTGTCTTCCACCCGACTTCTTCCAGACTTTCTAAAGACACAATCCCCCCTGATGTGATTCCACTCACCGGAACGCTATACCCCTGCAGGGGTATAAGCATAAGATGTTTATATCCCAGGTACCGATCAAATCCGGGTGCCGATCGAATCCTTGTATGGTGATATCCTCTCGATTCTGGTTCCCCAATCCAGATCAGCCTCTCCAACAGAGGAAGGAAATGGGGGAAGTTGATGATCCCCTGTTGCGATACTATCTCCAGCCGGACATCCGCTCCAAAGATGTTATATGGAATAAAGAAATTTTGTCCACATAGCGTAACTCCTTTTAAACCATTTATTTTTATTTTTAAAAAATCATACAGTCCAACAAAGCGGAGTTAATTCCAAGGAATGAATTTAAAAAACGAAGAGGGAGCGTACAAGCTCTCTAGCTCCCCTTGCTGTCCCGGGACACAGCGTTGTTCGCAACTACCGCTTGCGTTCCACCGGTCAGCTGGCAAAAACCACAAAGGCAGGAAGTGACGTTGTGCGTACCAAGATAGTCCCGCCTTACGCGTTTCGTCACACGGACGTCATCGGAGGCGCTGCCATCTTGGTCCTCTCAACGCCTTATATCTGGGTGCAGTACATGCCGCGGCCAATCACACGTCGGATGCCAAATAACGGACATCGTGTAAGGCCAATCGAAAAATTCGCTCAATTATGGAGATGAGAGCCAAACCATATTCTTTTGCAACCTCACTTAACCAGAGGAAAATGCTATGTGAGCAGGTAACATCTCCTTGAGCGCCATCTAGTGGAATATTTGTAATTAAAGATCTTGTATATGTGGAATGGCGGCCATGGAGAGATGAATTTTGCAATCCAGATATTAGCCAGTAAACCTTTTACAACGTATTACATAACATTCAGATAACTTAAACCCAAAAGAGGTGATATGAATATATTGGTTCTCATTTTCTCAGGAGGTATAATATTAAAATAGGGTATGAAAAAAGATAAGATTATATATATAAAAAATATATATAAATAATGAAAACTAAATAAAAAATAATAAAATTAAAATTAAAATATCAGTTAAAAATATGCAATAAGTAAGATTGGAAATGGAATAAAACCTACTACATAGAGATGTTTAAATTATCAAAATATAAAAACTTATTATGCGAAACCGACAAGAGTATTGTGTACTCAGAGCAGGTGTGAACTGAGAGAGGGGGAATAGGTAAATATACCATATATATGAAAAGACGAAACCCCCATAAAAACCATTGAGAACTTTAATCTATACACTTTCTTTTAAAATTATTATTATAGCATAGGAAAAAAATTCTTCGGGGGATTCGGAGATAAAGTGGGGACGCGTGTAAAACCCTTATTTAAAATTAGATAAGAAGCATTTCAAGAGCAATTATAGAAGTATGATAGAAAAAATTCTTCAGGAGATTCGGAGATAAAGTGGGGACGCGTGTAAAAACCCCTATTTAAAATTAGATAAGAAGCATTTCAAGAGCAATTATAGAAGTAAGATAGAGCAATTTTAGAAGTGAGATAGGGATACATATAAGGCCCACCTATTTAAAAATTAGATAAGAAGCAATTCAGATCAATGTCCACATTCAATCCTCTAGGAACCAGACTCCCTAGGCGGTATATCCACTTAGTTTCGTTCTGGGAAACTTTTATTCTTTTGTTGCCTCCTCTCCAGTGGTCTTTAATCAGATCTATACCGTAAAAAATTAATCCTGTGGGATTTCTATTGTGGACCTCATCAAAATGCCTAGAGAGGTTGTGCTTTGGAAAGCCTTTTTTAATATTATTAATATGTTCTCTAATCCTAACGCGGAGAGGCCTAGTGGTTCTTCCCACATACTGTAGCCGACAGGGACATTCAATCACATATGTGACGTGGGTACTTTCGCAGGTGATCAGTTCCCTGATTTGGTACTCTTTTCCTCCTCTTGACTTAAAGGATAATTTTCTCTTATGTGGGATATATATTACTGTATCCAAATCTTTTCCGTTTTTGCCGTTCTCTATACTATGTCTTATAGACACATTCATCATAAGTATTAGACAATCACTATACGCCAATAATTCCCTTATGCACAGCGCCACTCCCTATATATTTTTTATATCTATTTTTTGATGGCCATGATTGGCAGCACTGGTGGGCACTGTTGGGGTTGCACTGATAATAAGGACATTGATGATCATTGCCCTGATTATCAGTGTAATCCCCTGTGTGGATTTGTCGGTTATCAGGTCTCCTCTCATCACACGCTGTCAGCATGAGGAGAGGACTGCCGATAAGCAGCAAATACTGTTTACACTGTGATCAGCTGTGATTGGACATATTAAAGTAGCAGGTCTGGATGATATTTTAAGGGCTTTCAAATTAAATTAGTTGACTCAATAATGGCAAGATCAAATCCTATGATGAACGATTTTTGAGATTTTTTTGATGAACTGTCAAACGAATTTCTACTGTTGTATGGCCAGCTTTAGATACAATAGTTTTCACTGGAACAGGTGTCCCGATTGGAAGGTTTAAAATGATCTCCTGTTTCTGTGATAACTCTATCATTTTGGATTATTAACCACTTAGACAATGATCACCGGGACATGTAGGGTGCATCTTTCTAATGGTGACAAAGACAGCAATACAAACCTGACAGAGGTTTTAACACTTCCATGTTCTATCCAAAACAAAAAATTTATGTATTCTAGATTTCCTATACAGTAGTGTAGCACCCTGGTGTTTAGGCAGGGTTGCTCCTAAATTTACCTGCCAGGAGTAAGCTATCTTGGATAATTGTTGAGGATCAATTGATCTCACTCTAATGCCCCGTACACATGGTCGGATTTTCCGATGGAAAATGTCCGATCAGAGCGTGTTGTCGGAAATTCCGACCGTGTGTGGGCTCCATCGGACATTTTCCATCGGATTTTCCGACACACAAAGTTGGAGAGCAGGAGATAAAATTTTCCGCTCGTGTGTACACAAATCCGACGGACAAAGTGCCACGCATGCTCAGAATAAATAAAGAGATGAAAGCTATTGGCCACTGCCCCGTTTATAGTCCCGACGTACGTGTTTTACGTCACCGCGTTTAGAACAATCGGTTTTTCCGACAACTTTGTGCGACCGTGTGTAGACAAAACAAGTTTGAGCCAACATCCGTCAGAAAAAATCCTAGGATTTTGTTGTCGGAATGTCCGAACAAAGTCCGACCGTGTGTACGCCCTATAAGTCTGTAATTGCTGCACTTCACTCTTTTGTCGCTAGGTGGCCAGGTACTTGTTGGCATTAGATATGAGAAGGAGAATGCAAGGTCAGATTATGAGTATATGGGGTATCCCAGCCAATGGGCAGGGGTTTTCTTAAATCCCTTGGCCTGCTGGGAGAACCTATATATTTGGGTGGAGTCAGGTGATCTGTGTTCTGTGCCACCTGGACAGCTTTCTGGGTGGACGTGTGTTGTATTGCCCGGGCAGCTGGGCCAGAGCCTGAGGCCTATCCCGGGGACATCTGGCTGCTAGGCTGTGTGAGGGCCTATCCAGAAGCAAGAGAGCAGCGTAGGGTTGGGATTGCGCCTTGCAGTCCAACCAGAAGTGACGGTTCTGCCGCCCGGAGAACCTGTCGTGGTCGGAAGTAGAGGGGAAGCTGTCGCCACGAAGGGGCCATCCACCTTATTACCAGGGACCACAGTGAATAGCTGAAGCAAGTACTGGAGCAGCATTCTCACCAACCCGGGACGGTGAAGAATTGGGAAACTTCAGTGGGTATCAAGCCAGGGACCCAGCCAGCGGAGGTGACGCTTGCAGAGCAGCCTTGTGTGTCAAGCCAGGGACCGAGCAGGCCAGCGGGGTGAAGCTTGAGAAATATCTTGAGTGCCAATCTAGGGACCCAGCAGAGAGGCGGGGGTGACGCTTGAAGATACTACCGTGAAGACTGAAGGAGCTCAAGGGATTCAAGGGAAGTAAAGGGAAGTAAATCAGCGGGTCCAGTGAGAGACCGGGAGCTCGGTGTATGGCAGAACTACAAGAAGTGATTGTAGTGGAAGTGAAGGAACTGTTACACTTTGTGTTAGGAACTGTTAAAGACGGTTGCCATAGGAGACAGTTTTCCTACACATGCAGATGTGGCTTCTCGCTGGATGCCTTTCCCTGCATGGCTGTCCTCCTGTTGAAGTCTCGGAGTCTGCCAATTATTCTTGCAAATACCTAAGGGTGTCCTGGCCCTAACCCTCTCTCCCAAAATTCTGTTAAGAGAAATAAAATCTCTTTTGCATTCAAGAAGTGTCTGGCACCCAATGACTCTAACTACTTTGCACCCATTATGCCTCACAACCCACCATATACAGAAGGATGTCATCTATCTCTTGCCCTGGAGGTTCTCATTAGACCAAGGAGGCCTGGGACCTTGCTACAGTAGAAATGTCAGCGCATTAGACATTTATGTAAATGGACAGGTCACTTGGCACTCTACGCCTGACTTAGAATTTTACAATGCTGATGCAGGGATAGAAGGATGGGTGAGGAACCATTTCCTGTTTATAATTTAATAAGCACTTGAAGAATAATACAGAGGTAATCAACAGGAATCTCTGAGTGTGAATGCCAAGAGGATCAGACTGCAGCACGAGGCATCTCACTTCATACAAAGGAAAAAACCTTTAGTGCCGATTCACACTTGCTCGACGTGGAAAACCTGCGATTCCACTGCGGGTTCCCGCATCGCACCTGACTCACATAGCAGTTCACACTGCCATATGCGAACTGCCGGGAGTGTCAATACAATGTTAATGACACCCCCATTTCAGCTTACATATTGAACTGTGAACTGACAGTTCGGTTTGTGAACACTCATGCGACCCGATTCTGGCACGGATCAAAAAAAGGGTCCTGTGCGAATTTGGTCCAAATGTGATGCGATATCAGCCATACTATCTGTATGGCTGAAATTGTATCGCACAGATATCGCATGTGATTTGCACTGCAGTGCGGTGTGAATCAAATGCGATCTCGTAGAGCGCAGTAGTGTGAACCGGCACTTACATATGATCAATAACAAGTGGCGTGTAGCGAGTGACACACAAAGCATCCCTATCCATGTATGTTCTTATCCTGCACCTTACTGGATGCAGAACTCTAAAACTAATATTACTATTGTTGCCTCATGCCATGCAGGTTTCCAAAGCTAAGCTAAAGGCCCCTTGGCTTTTTCAATAAACAGTAATGGTAACGTTTGATAACCCATAATAACAGATCATATTTCATTTTATTGACCAATCAGTGATTCATCCTGACTGGTTGCTGTAACGAAACCTCCCACACTCCGCTTGAGTGCTTTTGTCATATACCGCTTCCTCCCAGTCTGAATATAGATATCAGATATTCCAACCACTAACAACCACAAAACAAGACAATACTAGTTTGGTTGCTGAACATGGACTGTTTATTGAAAACACAGGTACTCAGGTAATATTCTGGACAATCCCCCCCCCCCCTTTGCATTGCATTGGTAGACTGTCCAATCAGCAGTGAGAGCTGTTGGAGGAATTCGCCCCCACCAATCTCACAGCTAATCTACATACACATCCCATAATATCCAAGGCAGACAAACACTATAGAAGATTGGAATACAGCCACACCCCAAATGACCCAGCAAAGAGTACACACCAAAATGAGACAATATACAGTATATATATATATATATATATATATATAAAAGATATATATATATATATATATATATATATATATATATATATACATATACATATATATATATATATATATATATATACATATATATACATATATATATATATATATATATATATATATACATATATATATATATATACATATATATATATATATATATATATATATATATATATATATATATATATATATATAAATATATATATATACAGTGCCTTGCGAAAGTATTCGGCCCCCTTGAACTTTTCAACCTTTTGCCACATTTCAGGCTTCAAACATAAAGATATAAATTTTTTTTTTTTTTGTGAAGAATCACCAACAAGTGGGACACAATATTGAAGTGGAACGAAATCTATTGGATTGTTGAAACTATTTTAACGAATAAGAAAATAAAAAGTGGGGCGTGCAAAATTATTCGGCCCCCCGTGCGTTAATGCTTTGTAGAGCCACATTTTGCTGCGATTACAGCTGCAAGTCGCTTGGGGTATGTCTCTATCAGTTTTGCACATCGAGAGACTGAAATTCTTGCCCATTCTTCCTTGCAAAACAGCTCGAGCTCAGTGAGGTTGGATGGAGAGCGTTTGTGAACAGCAGTTTTCAGCTCTTTCCACAGATTCTCGATTGGATTCAGGTCTGGACTTTGACTTGGCCATTCTAACACCTGGATACGTTCATTTGTGAACCATTCCTTTGTAGATTTTGCTGTATGCTTGGGATCATTGTCTTGTTGGAAGATAAATCTCCGTCCCAGTTTCAGGTCTTTTGCAGACTCCAACAGGTTTTCATCCAGAATGGTCCTGTATTTGGCTGCATCCATCTTCCCCTCAATTTTAACCATCTTCCCTGTCCCTGCTGAAGAAAAGCAGGCCCAAACCATGATGCTGCCACCACCATGTTTCACGGTGGGGATGGTGTGTTGAGTGTGATGAGCTGTGTTGCTTTTACGCCAAACATATCGTTTTGCATTGTGGCCAAAAAGTTCGATTTTGTTTCATCGGACCAGAGCACCTTCTTCCACATGTTTGGTGTGTCTCCCAGGTGGCTTGTGGCAAACTTTAGACAAGACTTTTTATGGATATCTTTGAGAAATGGCTTTCTTCTTGCCACTCTTCCATAAAGGCCAGATTTGTGCAGTGTACGACTGATTGTTGTCCTATGGACAGACTCTCCCACCTCAGCTGTAGCTCTCTGCAGTTCATCCAGAGTGATCATGGGCCTCTTGGCTGTATCTCTGATCAGTCTTCTCCTTGTCTGAGCTGAAAGTTTAGAGGGACAGCCAGGTCTTGGTAGATTTGCAGTGGTCTGATACTCCTTCCATTTCAAAATGATCGCTTGCACAGTGCTCCTTGGGATGTTTAAAGCTTGGGAAATCTTTTTGTATCCAAATCTGGCTTTAAACTTCTCCACAACAGTATTACGGACCTGCCTGGTGTGTTCCTTGGTCTTCATGATGCTCTCTGCGCTTTCAACAGAACCCTGAGACTATCACAGAGCAGGTGCATTTATACAGAGACTTGATTACACACAGGTGGATTCTATTTATCACCATCAGTCATTTAGGACAACATTGGATCATTCAGAGATCCTCGCTGAACTTCTGGAGTGAGTTTTCTGCACTGAAAGTAAAGGGGCCGAATAATTTTGCACGCACCACTTTTCAGTTTTTTAATTGCTAAAAAAGTTTAAAATATCCAATAGATTTCGTTCCACTTCACAATTGTGTCCCACTTGTTGGTGATTCTTCAAAAAAAAATTAAATTTTATATCTTTATGCTTGAAGCCTGAAATGTGGCAAAAGGGGGCCGAATACTTTTGCAAGGCACTGTATATATATACATATATATATATATAGGTTTTCCCAACCACCCCAAGGGATTCTGGGTTCCACGGGCCCCCCTGCCCAAAGTGACTCCGTCACATCTCTCCCCTTTTGGCAGAGACTAACACAGGAGGAGACCCCAGACGCGTTGACTCCGAAGTTAGTCAGTAGTTCCGTTCCCCCAATGCCAGTATCCACACAGTACCCCAAATAAATTGTCCCAAACAGAGCATTACTCACCCAGCCAACCTCTACCTCTCTCAGAGAACATATCCGCCCTGGAGTCTATTCAGCCGCTGGTGAGAAGACAGGGTGGCTGGGCTCATGCTGTTGGGGATCTGGGCCGACTGCCCAGGCTCCCTGCAACTCCATAGTTTTTTGCTGGTGCTGGGCAGAGGTCGGTAGCACTCTGCCCTGTTGCTAGCACTTCTGCTGGGGACTCCACATCATCCGCTTCGGCTAACCGTTGGGGCAGAAGGCTGGATTCCTCCACTCCTAAACTATGTAGCTGCCATTGGGGAGGTGAGCCGGCTGCTTCCTCTTCCGTTCTCTCATCTGGCTGCTGGGACAACATGTCTCTGGTACTGTTTCCCAGGTGCACGGATCTTTGCTGGGGAGGAAAGACTGCTTCCTCCACCCTGGCCGACTGTTGGGGCGGAACGACGAACACCTCCTCTACCTTCTCCCCCTGTATCCTGATCTGCTGCTGGGAAGTGACCGCCACCTTCTCACCCTGAGCCTCCGGAACTGCCACAGATGTGGGGCAGAGGTCTTGGACCCTCTGCCCGGTGGCCAGTGCTTCAGCTGGGGAAGTTCCTTGTAACTCCCTAGATGCTGCTGTTGGTGCTGGGCAGAGCTCTGTGATGTTCTGCCCTGATGCTAACTCTTTTGCTGAAGGCTCACTCGGTTGTTCTTCCTCAGCAGAAAAGTCAATTAAATCACAAGTCTCTGGAATTGCTGAAAATCCAGGGCAAGGATTGGCTGCACTTGGGCCCAGTGCCAACACTTTGGCAGGTGACTCATAATCTATAACATCCGCTGATGAACGGTCAATTAAATCCATACATTCTGTGGCTGGAGAGATGAGCCGACTGCTCCATCTCCCGTACCCTCATCCAGCTGCTGAACGGACGCATTCCTCCATCCAAGATCATCCCATGTAGAAACAGGATCATCAAGGTCAGTCAGCACTTGCTGCATCTGCCATAAGACCTTCGCGTCCAAAGCTGCGGGGGCAGGTTGGCAAAGCACTCTTCAGCCAGGATTACAGAGCTGTCAGCTGGTATTTCCTGATAGTCCCAGGCAAGGGAAGCCCAGACCTGCTGCTGAGCAGAATCTAGCAGCTGTAGGCAATCTCCAGCTCCCATTCCTGATTGGCTAGAAACTCAAAATCTTCCAGTGCCCAGGGAACTTCTGAGACATTCAGCATCCGTTCTCTGTATTCTGAGATTTCTTCCAAACGCCACTCCAAATCGCTCCCAAAGTCAGGGTCCTGTGACAGCCTCTCTAATAACAGCCCCAGGCCACCGTAGCCAAAGCCTTCTGTTGGGGTTTTGTCCGCTGTCCACGGGCACACTTGGGCTACATACCAGCGGAGGGCTTTGCAGCTCTCGTCCAACCGCATCTCCACCTGGACCAGCCGGGTTAACTCAGCTTTCCATTCCTTATGCGGTTGTCCCCCAAAAATACCATTCGCACTTCGTACTGCGACCAGTACCTTTCCTGGAAGGAGGAGAGAATTTTTCCCTGATGTCACTGCTCATGGGCTAGCACTTCCTTCCAGAGTTCCCAACAGATAGAATCATACCATCCCAGCAGGACCTGCACTGATACTGGCCCTCTGTGCTGTATCTGCATCTCTCGCAATCTCCTTCCGAATTCCTCTTCCATGGTGGCTGGTATCTGTACTTCTCCTCCTCTCCTGCTATCCGGACCTTGGATCCAGGTGGAGGTTTGGATGTCCCAGACTGCAGGAAGCATCCCACTGCTTTCCACCAGTGTAATGAAACCTCCCACACTCCGCTTGAGTGCTTTCGTCATACAACGCCTCCTCCCAAGCTAAATATAGATATCAGATATTCCAACTGCTAACAACCACAAAACAAGACAATACTCGTTTGGTTGCTGAACATGGACTGTTTATTGAAAATACAGGTACACGGGTAATACTCTGGACAATCCCCCCCCTTTGCATTCTAGACTGTCCAATCAGCAGTGAGAGCTGTTGGAGGAATTCGCCCCCACCAATCTCACAGCTAATCTACATACACATCCCATAATATTCAAGGCAGACAGACACAATAGAATATTGGAAAATACAGCCACACCCCAAACATCCCAGCAAAGAGTACACAACAAAATGAGACAATATACAGTATATATATATCAGAGAAGACAGGATCAAACAGCCTTTTTACACAATGCAGAGAATTAACCCCTTAGGTTCCAAAGTGAGTATACCAAGCATGCTATACTGCATATACAGCCTGATTTTACTGTTGTGGGTTTAGTTACACTTTAAAGGCACAGGGGCGCACTGGACACCCGGGAAATAGCATAATGGCAGTGATGTTGTCCAGTTCTCCAATGTGTATATATATATATATATATACATATATATATATATATATATATATATATATATATATATATATATATATATATATATATGTATATATATATATATATATATATACACACACACAACATTCCAGTGTGGCTGAACAATGAGTCCAATTAGTAGAGATCAGACTGGATTTCTCGGTCACCCTGTGCCCCTATTAGAGACACATGGTGACTTAGACATAGGAGGTACATGGGGAGCTGAAACAAGGTTTTCATAACCACCCCAAGGGATTCTGGGTTCCACATGCCCCCCGCCCAAAGTGACTCTGTCACAGTTGCTATAGGTTGCTGCACTATGAAATTGGAGAACTGGACAACATCACTGCCATTATGCTATTTCCCGGGTGTCCAGTGCGCCCCTGTGCCTTTAAAGTGTAACTAAACCCACAACAGTAAAATCAGGCTGTATATGCAGTATAGCATGCTTGGTATACTCACTTTGGAACCTAAGGGGTTAATTCTCTGCATTGTGTAAAAAGGCTGTTTGATCCTGTCTTCTCTGATCCTCCCTTTCTTGCATTGTCTCCAAAACATGTCCGGATAAGACAGAGTTACTGGAGTCAGGCTGCACTCGCTCAATTTCGTGTGTATTGCTAGAGAGTTTTTTTTCTTTTCTTGGGAGAGCGCATGTGATCAGCACAGGACCATTCAGCACTGTCCAGGCAGAGGGTCAGGGGTCCTGCATCCTGATAGGTCAGCCAGTGCAGTATGAAAACTCCTCCTTCAAGCTTTAACTGGGCACTGATAGAAGTCACAAGACTGCTATATACTGCTGATGAGAAAGGGTATTTAATAGTTTATATTTACTAACATGATTGCATTTCTATGTTCTGTGCACTGTGGGAGACCAGATATAGTGAATGCAGAGTCCTGGGTTTAGTAAAACTTTATGGAGGAGTGGGCTCCCTCCAGGCATACCTGCCCTCAATTTATCCATTATTATATATGTGCTCCTACTATGGAGGCTTTCAAAATGTAAAAAAAAGTCAGGACTGCAGATAATGCTGGGGGTGCCTTCTCGCGGCTTCTGCAGCTTACGCATTTATTTGCAAATGTGTACAAACTAAACCCCTGTTTTTAACATGAACTGTTAGACAGGACAATTCGGGTTGTTGCAGACTAGCTGGTAAGTTGAGCTAAGAATTTTTTTTGTTGTCGTTTGACATACGCCCAGGGCCGCTGATAAGGCAGTACAGTCAGCCCTCCTGTACTGGGCCCAGACTCCATCAGTTTAAAAGGGGGACCCAGGCACATGCTAAGCAGGAAGTCCGGTTGTACTGCCTTACTGCAGACACCAATCCTCTTGTGCCTCCCCTTGCGATGCTGCCAGCTTCTCCTCTTCTTTCTCCCTCCAGGTGCACTGCAGGGGCATTGCTTCTAGAACATGCACACCTTCTGTCTGCTGCCTGGGCCCCCCTGTGTGACCCCTTCCCCCACAGCGCTGCCGGCCTCCCTCCTCTCCTATGCTGCAGGCACACAGGGATGTTTCAGTATGGAGAGACAGAGGGGACAGAAAATATGTCATTGGCCTCTTCCATTCCTAAATGAACACAGTGAGTGATCGGTACCAATCACTCCTGTGTACATTCTTTGCTGAAGCATAGTAAACAGTTTACTACTCTTCCGTTTGTAAATGAGCAGGAAGCCTTAAAGTGATCCTGATTCATTCATCTCTGCAGCTGAGGCTACAGAGAAAGGGACTGATAAATCTATGACCTCAGTCACTTTCGGCCAGGGGAAAGGGGCCCTGTCAGGTACCCTGTATGGGGCTCCATGATTTCTAACAGCAGCCCTGCAGAAGTTGCTCTTCCATGTGCTCATTGCTGTTAAGGCCAGTTATAGGTTGGGGCAGTTGTCGTTTGTTTACACCATGAAATTAGCTTTCTTGAATAAGATGCTTGGGACCAAATTTCCAGAAAGCTCCATACATAGCTGTGCTTTAGAAGGCCCTCAATCATGGGGGTGCAAATTGACGGTCCACAGGACAAGCCACCATTAAAAAGTTGCAGATCACTCTACAAACATGATTTGCTAGAAGAAGAAAAGGGGCAGAACAGGTAAGTGGTACTAGCTTACAAGAAACAATAATATTAATGAAGATAGGTCTTTTTAGCTGCCTGACTGCTAATTCCCGCTTTCCTGAAAGTTGATTATGTCAATGTGATTGAATTTTATGACAAATGATTTGGACCAGGGTGGTGCTGTGTACATTCATATCTTGATTACAGCAAAACAATGGATACTGTTCTACATAAATTTGTACAAGCTAGGAAATAGCCCTTGGCATAGGCGTGCGCACAGGGTGTGCCAGGTGTGCCTGGGCACACCCTAATCACCCTGTGTGGTGCAGACTCCCCCTGTTTAAACCGCTGATATTTCACCAAAGCCCCCTAACAGGGCTCATAAAAAAAAACCTAACAAAAGTAATAAAATATTTAAAATAATAAAAATAAAAACTACTGATACCATCCACTGCTCAACTGACACTGTCAGTATAAATACACATGCACAAACATGTATGTGTTTGAGCTTTGAGGTGCACACCCTAATGCAAAAGGCTGTGCACACCTATGGCCCTTGGAAAGTGCAGTGATGCACAACAGAGACTTTTAACTTGGGGTTCGCCCTGAAGATACCAGCACTGGACTATGTCTCCAAAGGATCTGCACACACGTGAGAGAGCCTGTAAACTATGGACACTGAAATGCAGGTATGCCGGGGCAGCACATCAGCCTGTAGTCATAGTTAGGTGTAGGGAAGTATTATGTTTTACCTGTTTAACTGTGAAAATGTCTACTTTTGCACTTTTATTGAGTAAATCGTTTGAAATTTTGTCCTTGCCAGGTCTGAAGTTAAAAGAGGTTTATCGTAAGTAACCGTCACACACAGTTAACCAGTGGGTCTTAATACATTGGGGTATGAAGACATCTGTGAAGAATGGAGTGGTGTAAAGACACATGTGGTTACCTAGAGTAATGGAAGCCTAAAGAAACATTAAATCTTTGGGTTTTTTCCTTTAAAATGAACATGTTTTACTTACCTGCTGTGTAATGGTTTTGCACGGAGCAGCCCCGATCCTCCTCTTCTGGCACCCCCCCCCTGCCGATGCTCCTGGCTCCTCCTCCCTGTCCAGGTCTCCCAGTGGAAGCCACTTCCTATAAGGGGGAACTCATGTGGGCTCGCCCCTGAGCCGCCTTGTCTGCATTCATTGACGCAGACAGGGCGGGTCGGCCCCGCCCCCCCCGCTTGCTTGTCACAGAATGGCACCCGCTGCTATCAATCTGTGTAGTAAAGAGAGACAGAGCCGGGAGAGCCACCGCCCTCGTGCACATCGCTGGATTGGGATTGGGCTCAGGTAAGTATAAGGGGGGGCTGGGGGGACACATGGAGCACGGAAGGTTTTTTATCTTAATGCATAGAATAGCCTTTACAACCACTTTAACAAGTAGCCTGTCAATAGCGTGTACCTGTTATAGACGGCACAGCCTTTAACAACGAGGGAGATGTTGTTGACACTCCTTTCGCCTGCTGTCTGTCTCTCATAGCAAAAGGAGCGGATTGCACCGCGGAGGTTTCCCATCATATACAGAGATACAATAGATTCAAGAGTTAAATTAAGTGCACATGTGGAGTACTTTCAGAGTGCATGGTGGGGCCCACTCCATTACTGGGCATTGTAGAGGGAAACACTGGACAGGTGGATGTAGATGTTGGGTCAGCATGTCCCTCCAAAATGCAGATTACTGTAAAGGTGTGTTTTGATTCAGGCATCCAAGAGTTTACTGGAGAACAGTTGTAGTGCAAATGTACATGGTGTACGTTCACCTCTAAGCGTAGAGGCCCACCTTAAGGTTGAGTATTCCCCCACGGCAGCCTCAACCTTGTCCTAAGGCATGGATGAAGATGGCACAGAGGAAAGGTATCCCATGTGTGTGTAGTAAAGTGACCCTGTAACGAAGTGCCTAGCCTAGCCCAGAAGAAACCATGTGGGGTAGGCCTTCCATGTGACCCAGCACTTGGCACCTTTGCAGCCATTGTGCTATTTGCTGGGTGTCTGGTGTGCCCTGTACCTTTAAGAAGGGGTGGGCTCCCTTCAGTCCACCTGCCCTCACTTAACCATCAGAATGCATGTGCCTCCACTGTGGGGACACCCAAATTTTTAGTGTTAGGACCACAGATTACAGGGTGCCGTGACGTGGCTCTGTGGCTTACGCATGCGTTTGTAAATGCGTGCGGACTGAACCCCTGTTTTTAACGCGTACTGTTAGACAGGTTAATTGGTTGTCTGCGAGCTGGTGGTAAGTAGACGTTGGAGTTTTTTCCTGGGCATTCCCCAGGTTTTGTTGTTATCTGTTTGTGGCCTTCCAATGCAACTTACTGCGATAGCCAGCTATAAGTGAGGGTGGTGGCAATGTTTTTGTAATCACGTTGGGGTGTGTATTGGTCCAGCAACGCACCAGCACCTTTGCAGCCATTGTGCTATTTGCTGGGTGTCTGGTGTGCCCTGTACCTTTAAGAAGGGGTGGGCTCCCTTCAGTCCACCTGCCCTCACTTAACCATCAGAATGCATGTGCCTCCACTGTGGGGACACCCAAATTTTTAGTGTTAGGACCACAGATTACAGGGTGCCGTGACGTGGCTCTGTGGCTTACGCATGCGTTTGTAAATGCGTGCGGACTGAACCCCTGTTTTTAACGCGTACTGTTAGACAGGTTAATTGGTTGTCTGCGAGCTGGTGGTAAGTAGACGTTGGAGTTTTTTCCTGGGCATTCCCCAGGTTTTGTTGTTATCTGCCTACTCATGCTGCCTGAATACATAGATACAGATTGCACAGCTCGCCCCCCCCCCCACTCCCCCATCACAGGATCTGATTGATAGCAGCAGGAGCCAATGGCTCTCACTGCTGCCTCTATGTCCAGTAAGAAGAGAGGGTGGAGAGAGCTGCTGCTCTTGAGCACAGTACTGGATCGAGATTGGGCTCAGGTGATTATTTGGGGGGGGGGGGGGGGTCCTGTGCACCAGAAAGTTCTTTTACCTTAATGCAGAGAATGCTTTAAGGTAAAAAAACTGTAGGCTTGATATTCCTGGAGGTGTTTCCAACATGCAACATGATTTGGCATTGCTGGAAAATTGGACATACCAGTGGAAACTGCAGTTCAACGATTGTAAATGCAAAATAATGCATTTAGAGGAAAACAATCATCCAATAGAATACATTATTGGAAGTACAATGTTATCCAGAGCTACAGAAGAAAAAAGATTTGGGGTGCATATTTCAGATAATTGCAAAATAGGCAAAAAGTGTGACCTGGCAGTGGGCAAATCAAATAGAATTCTAGGCTGCATCTCTAGAAAAATCACCAGTAGAAGGAAGGAGGTCCTGATTCCTCTATGTAGATCTTTAGTTATCATTAGAGGGGTCACCAGCAGGAGGAAGGAGGTCCTGATTCCTCTATATAGAATAGATCCTTCGTTATATCTCATTTAGAATACTGTGTTCGGCTCTGGAGGCATTTCTCAGTCTAGTGCTCTGTAGGTGAGAGCTACACAGTAATTAGATCTAACACAGACACAATCACATCAATCACAGAGAGATCACCATGCTGGAAGAGATGAGTTTTCATCGCATTAACACTCCCACAATTGTGATGTAACACAGAGGTAATAGCGAGGCACTGGTGCAATGCGGGAAAACAAATGCAGTCACCCCTTTTAATGATTTGTAAGCTGCAATATATTACATTTTGAGTTTTGGGTTTCATACCGGCTATAATTCAAAATCCTATAGTTTGTTGCATTTACAAATACATTTAATGGTTTTTTTTTTCTTCAATTGAATACATAACTAGATTTACTGCTTTCTGGTCACAGCTGTCTGGAATCCAGGTAAAAAATGCACACGCCCCACATGATGTATAATGTAGAGAAGATAGTCACAGGAAATGGCTAAATATACCGAGATAGACTCGCCAGTAAGATTCGAGAAACTTCAATTTTATCTTGCTGAATCATTCGAGCTTCTGGAACCAGCACTGACCTCATTCTTTAAATACAGCACTTGTCTGGAAGATCTGTTACTAAAATGAATCAGTTTCAAATATATCTTCTTGTCTCTGGGTTTTAGCTCTGTATGATACCCCTGGGACTGCAAATGCAATCCGTTTCTTGGTAAAGTCCTGATTTGTGCAGCCTTACAGCCTACCCTACGTGACAAGCCTGATGAAAAATTACAGTTAAAGGCATTGTACACTTTCAATTGTTTAATTTCTGTATTAGTGTAGTTATGTTCACTGTGTTGTTTGTTTGCCTTACCTTGTAATAATGGGCTGACAGTTTGTAGTGTCATAGCCGATCAATTTCCTATGTCCATGTATTCTTTCACCTAGCTTGTCCCTGGGTACAGGCAACTTCTTGTTCTGGGTTACACGGTGTCCATCTACTCTCTGTTGCATCACAAATATGAGAGTGCTAATGTGATAAAACATATATTTTCCCTTCCGTGTCCTGCCTGTTTGTGCATGTGTCAGATCTAATTACTGTTTAGCTCTCACCTGCAGAGCATTTTAGGCTGAGAGACCCAGGGATTGTGGGATATATAGTTTCTTCACAGGAAGTGTAAATTTTCACACTACAGACTGTGAAGGAATGTGATGTAGATAATAATAATAATAGTAATCTGAAAAAGTCTATTTTCTTATGTGCATACATATTTTTCTCCTTACTCATTATATAAGTATACAGATTTGCTCTGTTCCTATATTTTCTCAAGATGGCGGGTACCCCCTGCATCCCACACATCAGAAGAACGCGGAACTGAAGATAAAACCAAAGACAGCCAAACCTCGTTATGAAAATTCTCCATCTTCTTTACTATCTTAACCAATGAGATGTACCTATTAGACTAACATAGCAATGACGTATTTGTGTGTATAAAACATTAACACCGCCTTGAATAAATTAGAAGTGTAACAAGTAACGGTGCTGAGCGTGTCTCAGAGTGTTTACTTTTATATGCATGCATATCAACACTTTCAAATTAGAGACAGCAGCAGATAACCTTGGGCTCGATTGGAGCTCTTAATCATTTCCATAACAGATGGTGCCGAAACCCGGGACCTCAGGCTACAGTCGAAGCTATACCGCGACAAGCATTCGGGCGTTAATCGATTGATGAGAGTGGGGTTTGCGCAGCCCTAACAGTACCGGTGAGTTTGATTTATATTCTTACCACTGTACGACTCTCTTATCTTTCGGTTGACGGCTGGATTCTGTCGGTATGCTGAGACTGTCTTAGAGGCAGGTATTTCCTCGCCTGAGGTTGTTTTAACGAACCTGTCAATGGGTTTCTGCTGACTGTATTTGTTCACTGTCTGCCATTCTTTGGGTTACGAAACTCAGCAGTCTAAAAGTGCTACATGAGTGTATGTGTGTTCTCATCTCCAGACGAGCTGTCGGCCTCTGAGATGAGGGTTTACCTTTGTAGCAAACGGTTATAGACGGGTTACTCTGGGTTCGTTGAACCTTTGAGGGTTATCTCAGCTGCTGGCTTTGCAGTCTGAAAGTGTTACGGATGTCTCACCCCAAGACGAGTTGTCGGCCTCTTGGTGTAGAGCTGTAAAAAACGTCTATAAACGGGTTTATTTTTGCAGGGTGGTCTGCCCTTGTGGTTATCTTAGCCTGCTGAAATTTTGCAGTTCGAAGAGTGGCAGGTGTAATGTCCTGTCCTGAGTGTATCTGTGGTTTATTGTTTGCTATATACACGAGAGGGGGTGGGGACTGGTTAAGGTCGGAGGGGGGGCTGCCCGGGGGATCTGTTGGGTCGCGGGCCGTTGCTCCTCACTACCCCTGACGTGTTTGTCCTTGTTCTGAGATTAACCGTACATTAGTCTTATGAGCCCCCACCGAAGGAATTTGTTGATAAGAACGCTGAGAAAAATATTAACCCCTTGGTTGTACGAGAAAAAAGAAAGTGATATTGTAAAGAAAAGTGATATTGCAAAGAAGGAGAGAAGAAGATGTTGAAATAGTTAACAAAGTTGAAAGAAGTGGCGAAAGTTATGTTGCTGAAGAAACAGGGAGAAAAATCCTGTGTGATAAAGAAAATTGGATAAAGGAAGTTAAGAAAGATGGCGATTGTATTATGTATGTGTATCACAGAGCTGATGATATGTTGGAACTTGAAACAAAGGAGGGGAGGGACAGCACTGCCCTCCGTCTAACAACCACTCCTTTCTCACCACCCAAGCACAACCCACTGTGACAACTCAGCCCGGCGGCCATCTTAGTGCACCCATGCCTTCACTTTCTACCCAGTCCAGTGCACTTCCTGCCGGTGGCCATTTTGGTACACCCAGTAAGCTTAAACAGCCTGTACCCAGCCCTCCCTGTTTTAAACCAAGATGGTTCATACCACACACCTGTCTTCCCCAATACGGGAGCATCACATTCCCAGGCCGGATATGTTAATGATGAAGAAGCATCTGAGTGGGAAGCCCAACAGCAGGCAGCAAGGCCACCCACTGATTTAACCCCCAATCCGGCTCCAGACTCTCAGTTCCGAGAGGATCTCAAACACATGCTGGCAACCATAAGGAACAGTGCCCCTTGCCAGCCCCCGCCCCAACAACAGTCTCGGTTACCAGAAGGGGCACCAGTGATGTGTGTCGCTTTTACTCTATCACAAGCAGCGGCCTTAGTGACAAGTCTGCCTGACCCAGAGAAGCAGCCAATTCCCTTCTACCACAGGATAGTGCAGATACAAGAAACTTACTCAGCTGCCTGGAGAGACTTGATCAGCCTATGCCAAATCAAAGCAGGACATGTCTTTTGGCCAGTCATGCAGACGGCCTTCAATGATGCCAGCCTGACAAGTGCCACTTTTTACACCTCAGGAGTGGAGTTCTGTTCACAACTCCACGACTGGGCAAAGGAGAAGTTGACGGATCAGACCACCACAATCCAAGATATTACCCAAGATAAAGGGGAGTCTGTGAAGAAGTATCATGCTAGATTTATAAAGGCACACACACACATGTTATCAACTGCTTTTGTTTCAGGGCTCAGAGAGGATATCAGAAAAGGCCTGATGGTGGCCCGCCCTGAATACCTTTCAATGAAAATGTCTGATTTATTGTTGGTGACCAGAGGCATAAAAAATCAAAAAGGTAAAAAACCAACGCCCCTCATGGTAACCCATGACGAAGATCCCGCCTACACTAGTCCACCACCACTGCCCAATACCAGGGAAAGGATCACCTGTTACAACTGTGGGAAACGGGGTCACTTTAGAAAAGAATGCAGAGCCCCAAGATGTCCCAGACGAAAAACCTACCACTTTCCTCATTGACAGGGGTGCAGCCAAAAGTGTGTTGAGGGCGGTGAACCTGCCTAATAATTCTTTCCTTCCCACTATTGATGTTTCCTGCGTAGGAATGGATGGGGTGCCCCGCTCCAGTCCACTTCCTGATTTGCTTGCCAGATTTGTGGTGTTCTCTACATGTCCCTTGAATCTACTAGGAGCTGATGTGTTGTCCAGACTACAGGCCTCAATCAGGACACGCCTGAAGTTACATACTCCCCTATCTTTAGAAGACTCATCTGCTTTGTGTTCTCAGCCTCTCCTGATGACACTTACTGAAGCAAAAATTTCAAGTTCAATACTGCAGGAAGTACTTGACAGAATCCCTGCGTGCCTATGGTCCACAGGACCGGAAGACAACGGTCACTTAAAGGTGCCACCAGTTTCAGTCAAGCTAAAAGAGGGCGCTTCATTGCCCCGGAAACCACAATAACCCCAAGAAGAGAATCCTAAAAAGAGAACCAGGTACCTACTGTGGATGCCTTTGACTGCAAAATACCTCACAGAGGTGGACCTTACAAACGTTTTCTTCAGTGTCCACCCTCACCCCTCCTGCTGGTACCTTTTTGCATTCATCCACGGAAAGAAACGGCAACATACCTAAACAGTTGTGCCACAAGGGGCACAGAACTTTCCAAGCCAGTTTGCAAAAGCTATGGCTATCATCCTTGACACATGACAAGAGGAACACCCGGAAGTGATTCTCTTCCAACATGTTGATGACCTTCTCCTTTGTGCAGCTGACTTACCCCCTGTTGAACTCACCTCAGAAAGCCTGTTGTGCTATCTTGCCAACCAGGGCTGCAGAGCCTCAAAGCCCAAATTGCAGTGGTGCTCAACACCTGTCATTTTCCTTGGACTAATTTCCTAGTGCAGAGCATGGATTCCAGAAGCCTTCCTACTGATGCTCTGCAATCAGACCCTTCCAGATGTCTCCTGAAGAAATATCTAAGTTTGAGGCCCTCAAGTGTGCCATCTCAGGCGCTAGGGCTCCCAGCCTACGGCAAAACGCTCAAGCTCTTTGTATCCGAACGTCTGGGACATGCTGCAGGTGTACTCACCAATCACACGGCATCAGCCTACGCCCTGTAGGATATTATTCCTGTCGACTGGATGTGGTAGCAAGAGGAGGTCTATTGTGTCTGTGAGCTGGCTTTGCTACACAAGCCTTGCTTGACAAAACTTTGAACTTGGTCCTCGGACACTGCCTCGTTGTGCTTGCCCCCCATGACGTTGTTGCCATATTCAACCAAGGTCCAGCCGAAACACTTGTCCACTACCAGACACTTGAGACTCCTGTGTTCCCTCCTACTGGACAGCATTACTCTATTAAGTTGTCAAACACTGAACCCTACCACCCTTCTTCCACTTCTCGAGGGGGGAAAGGAGGAGGAGGAGTAGAGTCTTGACTTGTCACCCCATGACCACACAGGACACGCGGTCACCACTGAAAACACTGTTCTACAAGCTGAAGCCTTACCACCGGTGATGTCTGCACAGGAGGCAGAGCTGTAAGCACTTACTACAGCATGTAAATGGGCAGAGGGAAAAAGAGCCAACATTCATATGGACTCAAGATATGCTTTCAGCATTGCCCATGATTATGGTGTTATCTAGGACAGAGGATTCCTGATGGCTGCAGGAACACCTGTGAAAACTTGATTGATGCCTTGCTTCTCCCAACCCAAGTGACTATTCTGAGTAAAGCACACGACAAAATGAACTCAAAGGAAGCTTAAGGCAATCATCTAGCCAATTCAGCTGCCAAACAGACAGCTGGTGGTCCACGGGAAGTGGACAGCAGGGTGGTAGAAGAAGACCACCCCGTGCTTACCTTACAGACTTTCCCAGTGGACAGAGTTTATCTAAAAGAACTACAGGAAACAACAAGTCCGGATAAGAAGGAAAGCTGGAAACGGAGAGGAGCAACTCTCAGAAATGGACTATTCAAGTGCAACAAGAAGCCTTGTCTACCCAGGAGTATGTACCCAGCTGTGGTGCAATGGACACATGGAGCTGCCCACTTGACAAAGACTTTTATGAACTCTCTTATCTACATTGCACCAAGAGTTACTCCACTGACCGACAACTTCTGCAGATCATGCATTAACTGCACCAAATGTAACCCAGGATGCACAGAAGAAGCACAGAAGAAGCACCTGGCAAAAGCCCTATACCCCATTCCAGAGGATGCAAATTGATCATTCTCAAGTGCCAAGAAGTGGCAGATTCGAAAACGCCCTAGTGGAAGTGGTCACGACTGCCAGGACCACAGCTAAGAAACTACTAAGTGAGATAGTATGTAGATTTGGGGTCCCAGAGGTGATATTGAGAGATCAGGGACCAGCCTTAACAGCAACCCTTACAAAAGAGATTTGGGCACCACTGGGGGTTCAGTTGGCACTACACATCCCATACCACCCTCAAAGTAGCTGGAAGGTAGAAAGGATGAATGGGACACTAAAAACAGGATGTTAAAGATGGCCCAATAGACTAACATGAGTTGGCCCATTGCCCTGTTCAGTGTCAGACACCCGTCCGGGGGAAACATGCCCTATCTCCTTATGAAATTTTGTTTGGTTCAGCTCCCAGACTTGGTTGTTACTTTCCACAACAGTTACAGTTGCAGTCTGATGTGTTGACTAATTATGTAACCACATTATCACGAGAATTAACCTGAATGCATTTCCAGGTGTTTTCTTCCATTCCAGATCCTGAATTAGATACAGGAACACACCAACTACTGTCTGGAGATCCTTGAGCCAAGTTATGATGGTCCATTCCAAGTTTTGCTGACCACAGCCACCTCAGTCAAGTTGGCCAGGAAGAACACCTGAATGCACGCTTATCACTGCAGGAGAGCGTGTTTTCGGGTGCTGCATATCCTTTTTCTGTTTGATCTAGGGGGGAGGGGCCCAGGAGGTGGCCATCACAAAAATGATAACATAATTACGTTTTAGTGTAACTCTTCAGGTACACATGTGACCACCTTTACCTTAGATTACTGTGACATAGTACCTCGTCTGTTTGACCCTTCATGGTGATGCCATTGGCACAGTGATATCCCTGACGGTAAGGACATATATGTATGCCACACAGGCAGTTACTGGGGACAGAGTTGTGGTTTCTGTGGGGGCCAGTGGGTTGGAACACAGGGCCAGACTAGGCGACCACAGAGTGCATTAGAAAAAAAAAAGATGAAAATAGAAAGCCCCATATCCTAACCAAAGATACCCCTGATACATACACTGACCCAGCACACAGTCAGAGGAGGAAGCGAGCAGCTCTCTCCGGAAGCTTTGATCCTCATGTAAACATACATGTCATAGGGGTTACAAGGGGGGTCCCTGATGAGTTTAAAGCCAGGGATCAGGTAAAAGCTGGTTTTGAGTCTTTGATCCCCATAACAACTGTCAGCAAGAATGTAGATTGGATTAACTACATGTCATGGTTATGCAATAGAGTTTGTCGATCAGCATACCTGTCTCCATGTGTTCATCTCTAGAGACCAGCTGACCCTCACCTGACTGCTTTTGTAACCTCTCCTCTAAGCATGGCCCCACCCCAGGCCCTATCAGGGAACCCTATATTAACCTGTGCACTGCAAGCCAGCAGTGCTGATCAACCACTGTGAGTTAGCCTCTGTGTGTACTTGCTGTGTTTCCTACATCTGATTCCTGTTACCGACCTTGGCTTGTCCCTTACTTTCCTCGTTGTTCCAGCCTGCTGCCTCCTTCCTCTTCTCCTGTAGTCTACTGTGAGCGTGAGCTGTGAGACCCTGGGGGCCGCGACCTGGAGCCAGACTGCAGCGCAGTCCATCCTCACCACTAGAGGCTCTGGTGAACACCTGCTAGCTCTTAGACTCCGCGCCCTGGGGAATCTATGCTCTAGCTCCCAGTGGGATCTGTGTCAGTGATCCAGTAGACCTGCTTCCCGAACCTCCCAGGGTTCAATCCGCAGCAGTCAGCCGTAGGGTCCACTACCTTGCGGTGCACTCCTGATCCCAACGGTGTGCATCTGTCACCCAGCCTCTAGGTGACCTGACACTACACATATTATAACCAACAGAGATTTGTAAATTACTCTAAAGATGCCCTCCAGGGAATTGCTGACCAGTTATCCCCCACTTCCTACATGACATTCCAGGACCTGATGGCCTTAGACATGGTGCTAGCTGGGAAAGGAGGTGTTTTGTAAAATCATAGGAAAAAATGGGAACCTGTTGTACATACATTCCTGATAATATTGGCCCAAATGGTAAGGTTACTCTAGCTATAAAGAAATTAGAAGATCTGTCACTGGAGTTGAAGAAGAACTCAGGTATCACAGACCCATGGGATCAATACTTCAGCTGGATGAGTGGGTGGCAGAAGGTGCTCGCCCAGATACGGGTAACGGTATTAATAATCCTGGTTCTTTTAGCCCTGATTGTATGCTGTATTCTACCTTTCATAAAAAGTTAATGAGCAAGGCTGTGGGCAATAGCACACCTACGTTTCTCCACCAAGAAGAAGAGGACCCCCTTATGATGGAAGATGACAAACCCTTCACTCCTCTATAGTCACTGCCTGTCCATAATCTCACAATCCTATAGGGTTATAGGGATAGATAGCGCCTGACTGCACCTCTCCAGCTGTATCGAGGAGGGAAGTGAACAGTTGCTGCCCAATTCTATATACAGCCTAAAAGAGTTGCTGAGGAGAAGGGCCAGGCCAAAGTGGGACCTTTAGTATTAGGGACAGAAAAGAGAAAATAGTCATTTTAGGGGGGATTGTGAAGGAATGTGATGTAGATAATAATAATAATAGTAATCTGAAAATGTCTATTTTCTTATGTGCATACATATTTTTCTCCTTACTCATTATATAAGTATACAGATTTGCTCTGTTCCTATATTTTCTCAAGATGGCGGGTACCCCCTGCATCTCACACATCAGAAGAAGGCGGAACTGAAGATAAAACCAAAGACAGCCAAACCTCGTTATGAAAATTCTCCATCTTCTTTACTATCTTAACCAATGAGATGTACCTATTAGACTAACATAGCAATGACGTATTTGTGTGTATAAAACATTAACACCGCCTTGAATAAATTAGAAGTGTAACAAGTAACGGTGCTGAGCGTGTCTCAGAGTGTTTACTTTTATATGCATGCATATCAACACTTTCAAATTAGAGACAGCAGCAGATAACCTTGGGCTCGATTGGAGCTCTTAATCATTTCCATAACACAGACAAAGAACATGCATTAACCTGTGCAGTGCCATGCCATGCCACATGTATTATTTTTGAACACAAACAGAAACTTCTCTGGAGGAGTGCCTGCTTGATGACATTTAGGTTTCTGTATAGACCCTGTATATATGCTTAACACTGGATCAAGGTACCTTGATGTATTATTTGAAATTTTTCAAATACATAATCTTATGTTTATAGCTATTTAATTACTATTATGACTCTATATCGATGTGTTTTTTGCAGACAACTAATTGGTTGAGAATTTGCAACCCCCTGAGGAAGACATAAGGGTTGAAACGCATTGGTGTTTTTTATTCTATCGATATTCTCTAGGAACAGTGTTTTCAATTTTTCACAATATATTACAGTATATGGAAATGTTTTTATGTAATCTCTTTGATACTCTACATCAGGGGTCTTCAAACTGCGGCCCTCCAGGTGTTCAGGAACTACAATTCCCATCATGCCTAGTCATGTCTGTGAATGTCAGAGTTTTACAATGCCTCATGGGATGTGTAGTTCTGCAACAGCTGGAGGGCCGTAGTTTGAGGATCCCTGCTCTACATTGTTGATTTTAACAATGTACTATTAATAAACATTTGTAATATTTTTATACCTCCGATGTATTAGTTCCTGCTAAATTTAGTACCTCGCAGTCCCGGGTTCCCCCTTTCCCTTCCTTTTGTGATGACAAACAGAAACTTTTAACACTGGAATGTGAATATAGGCTGTGTGTACAGGGCAACGACATGTGTCTACGCATGCATGGAATGGAATGAACCCCCTGCACATGTCCAGAGATGTCATGCAGGTTTGCCAGGTCTCATAGACTGGCAGAGGCCTGCTGCTTTCTGTGCATGCATGAGTTGGAGTTTCATGCGATTCCGCACATGTGCAGACACGCCGCATGGCGATTCGATGCACAGACATACCATGCGGCTCTGCCAGGTCCTATAGTTCCCAATCTGTGTCTGAGCACACATGAGATCTCGCTGCATGCTCACCTAGGCAAGGATGAAGGAAGCTAAATACATAAAATTCAAAAAATATATATTGTTTATAAAAAAAAATATTCCAAAATTGTGTAAGAGGAAGAATCAGAGAGAAAGTCATACTTATGGGTGAAGGGTTGCTTACAGTTTGCTGAATGTAAGATCCTAATAACATAAATGGACACCTTTGTCAGTAGTGTTAGCATTTTTGCAAAGACATTTTGATGTTGACGTGAATCCTGATGCAAATTAATTGGTTAGGTTATGAATGAAATTCTGTTCAATTTGTAAATATGAGGCAATGAGGAAACACACATGCAAATTGCTAAAGGTTCTTTGATCTGTGGCTGTGGTTGACCTCCTAATCGATGGAACCTGCACAGCACCACTGTCAATGTCACTTGGCAGAGCCAGATACATGAACTCAGTGATCTTTTTAGCTGCTGTAGGGGTGGCATTCTTGCCACTGACAGCCAATTTAAGGATACATTTTCCCACTGACCACCAATGTAAGGGGCATTCTTCCCATTGACCACCAATGTAAGGAACATTCTTCCCATTGGCCATCAATGTAAGAAGCATTCTTCCCATTGACCACCAATGTAAGGAGCATTCTTCCCATTGACCACCAATGTAAGGAACATTCTTCCCATTGACCACCAACGTAAGGGGCATTCTTCCCATTGAACACCAATGTAAGAAGCATTCTTCCCATTGATCACCAATGTAAGGAGCATTCTTCCCACTGATCACTAATGTAAAGAGCATTCTTTAAACTGACCACCATTGTAAGGGGCATTCTTTCCACTGAACACCAACGTAAGGAGCATTCTTCCCACAAGCCACCAATGTAAGGGGCATTCTTCTCACTGACCACCAATGTAAGGGGCATTCTTCTCACTGAACACCAACGTAAGGAGCATTCTTCCCACTGACCACCAATGTAAGGAACATTCTTCCCACTGAACACCAATGTAAGGAGCATTCTTCCCACTGACCACCAATGTAAGGAACATTCTTCCCACTGACCACCAATGTAAGGAACATTCTTCCCACTGATCACCAATGTAAGGAGCATTCTTCTCACTGATCACCAATGTAAGGAGCATTCTTCCCACTGACCACCAATGTAAGGAACATTCTTCCCACTGAACACCAATGTAAGGAGCATTCTTCCCACTGACCACCAATGTAAGGAACATTCTTCCCACTGACCACCAATGTAAGGAACATTCTTCCCACTGATCACCAATGTAAGGAACATTCTTCCCACTGACCACCAATGTAAGGATCATTCTTCCCACTGACTACCAATGTAAGGAGCATTCTTCTCACTGACCACCAATGTAAGGAGCATTCTTCCCACTGAACACTAATGTAAGGAGCAGTGGCGGCGCGTCCATAAGGGCACATGGGTGCCGCCCCCTCTCTCCTGCCACCCCCCCTAGCACCAATAGATAGATTCATGCATTGCATGAATCTATCTATGGCCGCCGCTGCCACCCCCTATTCAGATGCGCCGGGGGGGGGGGGTGTTTTTGAAGCACCTGATTAGAGCCATGCTGGGCGCTCGTGGTCACTCAGCTGTGTTACAAAAGCGAATGAATATTCGCTTTCCTAACACTAAACTGCCTCTCCGCCAATCAGGTGCTCGGATGATATAGCACAGTGGCTGCGTTTGATGGCACAGTGGCTGCGTTTGATGGCACAGTGGTGGCAATTGATGGGCACAGTGGCTGCGTTTGATGGCACAGTGGTGGCAATTGATGGGCACAGTGGCTGCATTTGATGGCACAGTGGTGGCAATTGATGGGCACAGTGGCTGCGTTTGATGGCACAGTGGCTGCGTTTGATGGCACAGTGGGAGCATTTGATATGGCACAGTGGGAGCATTTGATGGGGCACAGGGGCAGCATTTGATGGCACAGTGGGAGCATTCGATATGGCACAGTGGCTGCGTTTGATAGCACAGTGGCAGCAACTGATGGGGACAGCGGCTGCGTTTGATGGCACAGTGGCAGCAATTGATGGGCACAGTGGCTGAGTTTGTTTGTGCCCCCCCAAAAATTTGGAGCACCAGCCGCCACTGGTGAGGAGTAATCTTCCCACTGACCACCAATATAAGGGACGTTCTTACAAATGATCACCAATGTAGGAGACACTCCTCCCACTAGACTTCCTATTAGATTGACTCCTCTTGAACAGCAACTTCCATAGTTGGATCAAAATTCAGCCAGTCCCTGCTGAACCCACTGAATTTCAAACCATCTATGGCCAGCTTAATCCAGGTTGGGACCAGTAAGTCCTGGTACACATTGGTGCAGTAACGTGTTTAGTGTGTGTTGCGTTAAGGCAGCCCATTTACAGTATGACTAAACCCCAGCATGACTAAAACTGCACCTAACCTTTTTTTGTGAATGTAACTTATGGCAAAACACGGCAGTGTTTAACCGCATATTGCAGCATGCTGTTGTGCAGATGTGTTGTCTTAGTGCAATGGTTTGCCCTTCATAATAAATGGCACTGCAGCACAGTAATGCACGTAATGCATTACCACAACATAATACTATAAACGTGGAATTAAGCAAGAAGAAGTGTAAGGGCTCGTTCACATGTGCGGTAGGGACTGCCGCTCCTCTGAAAAGCAATCAGCACTCAGTGGTATTTGACAGGCAGCAAAGAGCCATATCACCTCCCCATCACCTGCTTTAACCCCTTGGACCACTTAGGGTTTTACTGCCCCCCCAACAGCTAGTGTTATAAAGCTCTAAAAGAGGTGATTGTAGCAGAGGGTGCTGCTTTGGGCATTACATGCTGTGGGTCTGCAGGTTCCAGTGAAAGAAATACGGCTGTCCTGCTTAGCTCTTGTACAAGCTTTTTGCACACGGGTGCAAAATATGCTGCTTTCAGATCCATATGGCGTTTCTTTAGCCAATGCACATAGTGGCATTTAAATCCGTAATTTAGAGCAGCGTTCAGCTGTTCAACAAAGTTAAAAAAAAACAAAACAACAAAAAACATGTTTGAGATGAGTATTTTGGCGTATTTTATGCTCATACGCTTGTAAACACATAGAATATATACCTAATATAAATTTAAATTTATTATAAAATTCAAAAGCCATATCATCTATAGTGGTCAGGGCTGCTGATAAGTGGTTAGCACCAGTCCTCCTGTAAGGGGCCCAGGCCAGCGGGGGGGGGGGGGGGGGCAGGAAGCAGGGGAATCGGATATTGGCTGTAGAGGGGGTGATTGGTAAAGGGGGGGAATTAAAGAACTGATCCCCTGGGTGTCTCTCCCCGCAGCAGCTAAAAGCTGGCTTCTCCTTCTCTGCCTCCCATCGGCTTTCAGCTGCTGCAGGGAAAGACACACAGGGGATCGCTTCGTGTAATTGCCCACCCCAACGCCTCGCCGATCCCCTTCCCTGTCCAGGAGTCCCCTGCTGCCCGCTTGAAAGGAAATTTGAAAACTCTGTCGAAAACTGTATTCTATTTTTGTATGGTTTGCCTATGAATTGCAGACCGCACTAATAATGTTTTCAGTAAATGTTTGCATTCTTTCGAGTCCTGATTAGTCCTTAGCCTGCCTATGTTACGCCCCTTGTTACCATACAAGAACAATTGAAATATTAATGTGATACCTACATAATCATGTGTATGTGACAGAAACGAACAGCGCTCCTACATCTTCCTAGTTGATGTAACTTGCAGATAAATGCAGTGCTGGTGCAGTAAGCTCTGACCCCCGCTCTCACTCTATTAGCGAATCCCTCTCCCTATAAAGTGTACACTTACCAGACCTCGGCAAGTAAAGAGCCTGGATGGATGGTCTCAGCAATCCTCCTCGTAGGCTGTTAGCAACGCTGCTGGATGATTATGGGTTAGGTGTACCAGGACATCAGGGAATGATTTTCTCGTCCCGCTGATCGTTCCGTCTGTATTATCCACCGCCCGATCGTCCTCACCCAGAGGGCTAGACTGCCGGAGAGACGAGAGGGGGATTTTAATCAGCTATCATCTGGAAATAAGAGAGCGCATAGTGGAAACATCTATTAATTTACCACCAGCACTGCATTTATCTGCAAGTTACATCAACTAGGAAGATGTAGGAGCGATATTGGTTTCTGTGACACACATTGAAGATCTTTGCTTGAAGGTTTTGTTTTTTTTTTGTTTTTAAAACAGATGCCCACAGATTATAGGTTATATTTGTATTTTTATTTATTTATTTCATTGATTGGTGTTTAACCACTTCACTCCCGGAAGATTTGGCTGCTCAATGACCAGGTCGTTTTTTGCAATACGGCACTGCTTCGCTTTAACTGACAATTGCGCGTTCGTGCGACGATGTACCCAAACACAATTTACGCCCTTTTTTTCCCCACAAATAAAGCTTTCTTTTGGTGGTATTTGACCAACTCTGCGGTTTTTATTTTTTGCGCTATAAACAAAAAAAGACCGTCAATTTTGAAAAAAAACCCACAATATTTTGTACTTTTTGCTATAATAAATATCCCCATTTTTTTTAAAAAAAGCTATTTTTTTTCTCAGTTTAGACCGATACGTATTCTTCTACGTATTTTTGGTAATAAAAATTGCAATAAGCGTATATTGGTTGGTTTGCGCAAAAGTTATAGAGTCTACAAAAAAGGGGATAGATTTATGGCATTTTTATTATTATTTTTTTTTTTTTACTAGTAATGTCGGCGATCTGCGATTTTTATCGAGACTGCGACATTATGGCGGACACATCAGACACTTTTGACACATTTTTGGGACGACTGACAATTATACAGCGATCAGTGCTAAAAAATGCACTGATTACTGTATAAATGTCACTGGCAGGGAAGGGGTTAACACTAGGGGGCAATCAAGGGGTTAACTGTGTTTCCTCAGTGTGTGTTCTAACTGTAGGGGGAGGGGACTGACTATAGGAGATGACAGATCGTTGTTCCTAGCTAGTAGGAACACAGAATCTCTCTCCTCTCCTCACAGAACTGGGATTTGTGTGTTTACACACACGTCCCTGTTCTGCCTCTCGCGCGTGGCCGGCGGTCATCGCGACCGCTGGTCACGAGCATCGGCACCCCCCGCAGAGCATGGCGCGCCTGCTATCCTGCTTAAAGGAGCCGGCGTACAGCTACGATGGTTCGCGGGATCGTGCCGACCTGCCGCCGTATAATGATGGCGGCTGGTCGGCAAGTGGTTAATAAGTGTTTTTTAACTGTGCCCTCAGGCGCTTGGTGGTGTGGGCGCACATATACACCGTTTTCTATATTCATAATCATGTGTATATTGTAATATCAATGTGATACCTACGTAATCATGTGTATAAAAAATTTCAGGTGCGTCAAATAAACAGAACAGTTATTTTGGAAAAATGCTGAGTGTATCTCTTGTGTCTGTTCCCTACTGCAGTAGTTATTATTAATTTGGAACCACTAATCAATATGAGGATAGGAGTTGCCTATCTATAAAATTTCCAGAACGCCGCTAATAATAATTTTAGTGTTTTTTAACCGCTTGCCGACCAGCCGCTGTCATTATACTGTGGCAGGTCGGCACAATCCCGCAAGCCGTCGTCGCTAGACATCGGCTTCTTTAAGCGGGATAGCAGGCTGCAGGGGTGCCGATGCTCGTGGCCAATGGTCGCGATGACCGCCGGTCATGAGCGATCATGGGCACGAGAGGCAGAACAAGGACGTGTGTGTGTGTAAACACACAAATCCCTGTTCTGTGAGGAGAGACAGATCTTGAGTTCCTAATAGCTAAGAACCACGATCTGTCATCTCCTATAGTCAGTCCCCTCCCCCTACAGTTAGAACACACACTAGGGAACACAGTTAACCCCTTGATCGCCCCCTAGTGTTAACCCCTACCCTGCCAGTGACATTATTACAGTAATCAGTGCACTCTTATAGCACTGATCGCTGTATAAATGCCAATGGTCCCAAAAAAATGTGTCAAAAGTGTCCAATGTGTCCGCCATTATGTCGCAGCCCCAATAATAATCGCAGATCGCCGCCATTACTAGTAAAAAAAAAAAAATAATAATAAAAATGCTACAAATCTATCCCCTATTAATAGACGCTATAACTTTTGCGCAAACCAATCAATATATGCTTATTGCGATTTTTATTACCAAAAAAATTTAGAAGAATACATATCGGCCTAAACTGAGAAAAAGTTAGCTTTTTTTTTAAAAAAATGGGGATATTTATTATAGCAAAAAGAACAAAATATTGTGTTTTTTTCAAAATTGACGCTTTTTTTTTGTTTATAGCGCAAAAAATAAAAACCGCAGAGATGATCAAATACCACCAAAAGAAAGCTCTGTTGGTGGGAAAAAAAGGACGTCAATTTTGTTTGGGTGCAGCGCCGTAGGACCGCGCAATTGTCAAAGCAGCCAAATTTTCCGGGGCTGAAGTGGTTAAATTAAAATATAATTTTAATATTTTTTTAACCCTGATAGCGGTAAATAGTCTCTAGTTTCTGTATATATTCAAAACCACACTGGAAAGTTCACCGACATCTGAAGTCTCTACCAATAAATGTAGCTCCTGACATTCCATTCTAAATTTGGGTCAAAAGTCATAACCAATCAGTGACCTCGTCTGCTCAAACGATACCCCTTTTACTGTGGTCACTTCTATAAATAGCCCTATTGTGTCTATCTGTATTGTAGACCGTGTTCCAACATTCCATTATATATCGGGCTAGTAGAGAAAGAAATACATCGGAATGATGGTGGATTTCTTTGCAATAAATGAGTGTGAGACCTTCCTATCCATTACTGTCATATGAAAACAGATGACTCTCTCAGAATGTGCCTGCAGGTTTCATTTTACTCTCATTTTCTTGCATGTTTTTGCAATAAATGTCAAATTACAAATAAAATAAAAAAAGACTGCATTTCTTATACAAATACGATAGATAAACCATATCGATCATATTACTAATATGCTAAAAATTAAATTAAACACCTGCAATAACAACTGGGCCTCATGGTATTTGCTCTTTCTCTTAGACCAGCCATTCTCAACCAGGGTACATCAGGAGGTTGCTAGGGGTTCCTAGAGCTGTGGCTGGTTGACCTCCCATGTGATATACACTATATTGTCAAAAGTATTGTGACACCTGCCTTTACACGCACATGAACTTTAACCACTTCAATACCAGGCACTTAGACACCTTCCCGCCCGGGGCCAATTTTCAGCTTTCAGCGCTGTCGCAATTTGAATGACAATTGCGCGGTCATGCTACACTGTACCCAAGCAAATTTTTTATCATTTTGTTCCCACAAATAGAGCTTTCTTTTGGTGGTATTTGATCACCTCTGCGGTTTTTATTTTTTGCGCAACAAATAAAAAAAGACCGAAAATTTTGAAAAAAAAACAAGTTTTTCTTTGTTTCTGTTAAAACTTTTTGTAAATAAGTATGTTTTCTTCTTCAATGACGGGCACTGATATGGCTGCACTGACGGGCACTGATACGGCGGCACTGATGGGCACCAATGAGGTGGCACCAATGAGGTGGCACTGATGAGGGGGCACTGACGGGCACTGATGATGGGCACTGATAGGCAGCACTGATGGGCACTGATAGGTGGCACTGATGGGCACTGATAGGTGGCACTGGTATGCGGCACTGATGGGCACTCATAGGTGGCACCGATGGGCACTTATAGGCGGCACTGATGGGCACTCATAGGTGGCATTGATGGGCACTCCTGGTGGCATTGATGGTTACTTATGGGTGGCACTGATAGTTGGCACAGATGGGCACGGATGGGCACTGATAGATGGCACGAATGGACACTGATGGGTGGCACTGATGACACTGCTTGTTTGCAGTGATGCCCCAAAGGGTGGCATTGCTGGGCATCACTGCAACATAATGGTGCCACAAATGGGCACTGATTGGCACAGATTTGGCACACTGGGCACATGTGGATGGCCATGGGGTACATACCTGGCCATCCACATGTTGCCCCTTCCCTGGTGGTCCTAGTGGTGATCCCTGGTGGTCCAGTGTGGTGATCTGCGGGGGGGCTGCGCTTATAAACAATCAGCGCAGACCCCCCCTGCCAGGAGAGCCGCCGATCGGCTCTCCTCTACTCGCGTCTGTCAGACGCGAGTGAGGAAGAGCCGATCAACGGCTCTTCCTATTGACAGCGTGATCAGCCGTGATTGGACACGGCTGATCACGTGGTAAAGAGCCTCCGCCGGAGGCTCTTTACCAAGATCGGTGTAGCGGTGTGTCAGACTGACACACTGATCCACCGATCGCCGCGATGCGCATGTTATCCTGCTGGACGTCATATGACGCCGTCAGGATAACAAAACCACTTCCCGGACGTCCATCCGCTATAGGGCGGGCGGGAAGTGGTTAATGACATCCCAGTCTTAGTCCATAGGGTTCAATATTGAGTTGGCCCACCCTTTGCAGCTATAACAGCTTCAACTCTTCTGGGAAGGCTGTCCACAAGGTTTAGGAGTGTGTCTATGGGAATATTTGACCATTCTTCCAAAAAATGCATTTGTGAGGTCAGGCACTGATGTTGAACGAGAAGGCCTGGCTCGCGGTCTCCGCTCTAATTCATCCCAAAGGTGCTCTATTGGGTTGAGGTGGGGACTCTGTGCAGGCCAGTCAAGTACCTCCACTCCAAACTCATCCATGTCTTTATGGACCTTGCTTTATGCACTGGTCCAAATAATTTGGTAGAGGGGGGATTATGGTGTGGGGTTGTTTTTCAGGGGTTGGGCTTGGCTCTTTAGTTCCAGTTAAGGGAACTCTTAAGGCATCAACATATCAAGACATTTTTGACAACTTCATACTCCTAACTTTGTGGGAACAGTTTGGGGATGGTCCTTTCCTGTTCCAACATGACTGTACACCAGTGCACAAAGCAAGATCCATAAAGACACGGATGAGTTTGGAGTGGAGGAACTTGATCTCAACCTGATAGAACACCTTTAAGATGAATTAGAGCGGAGACTGCGAGCCAGGCCTTCTCATCCAACATCAGTGCCTGACATCATATATGTGCTTCTGGAAGAATGGTCAAACATTCCCATACCTCCCAACATTTTGAGATGGGAATGAGGGACACCTACTAGCAAACGTATGTAGGCATAGGACAAGCCCCCTGCCACACTCCCTGAAAGGAGAATTAAAAAAAAAAAAAGGTAAATAAGTCCACAAGGGCTTTTTTTTCTACTACTACTTGTTCCTTTATATTGACTTTTAAAATTTACAAATGCAACAATTTAGAATTTGGATGAAAGGTTTAGCGCTGGGAAACACTTTTTGAAAGATAAAAAGTGCATTTTATATACAACTATATAGATGAGACCAAAATGAGGGACAAATGAGGTGGAATGAGGGACAGAGGGACATTGCTCCAAATCAGGGACAGTTGGGATCTATGCATTCCCATAGACACACTCCTAAACCTTGTGGACGGCCTTCCAAGAAGAGTTGAAGCTGTTATAGCTGCAAAGGGTGGGCCAACTCAATATTGAACCCTACGGACTAAGACTGGGATGCCATTAAAGTTCATGTAAAGGCAGGTGTCCCAATACTTTTGACAACATAGTGTATATACACACAGTATATATAAAAACATATTATAGTGTCACTTTAGGGGCGAGGTTGTTGGAAACAGCACATTGTTATCTTACCTTTGCATCCCACGTTACAGACGACCTCGCCTGGACGTGAAACCTGCCCCTTCCTCCAAGGATTAATCTCCTATACCCATATTGCGCCTTCCTAACTACATCTGTAATTCTCATTATCTTGTTGCTTTTGTGTCACGACTAAATAACCAGCCTGCGTGTGATGCATCTTTGTTCCACTAAACAATAACCCCCAAAAAATACACATCCACTATTTAATGGCCATGTGATCTACTTTCCATGAAATCATATCTTACTGCCTCCTTGTATCCCCTCTGTGACCTCCCAAACCTCTCCTTTTCCCCTCTCACGTCCATTTGTTTGGAACAAGCAGTGCACATTTGTTGCAGTCGTGTGCACTGCTCTATGCGCACTACAAATCCCATAGCCCATAGTCCATGCTGGGAGTGAGCAAGACAGGGTGGCTACATTCCTACATACAGTGGGACCATGAAGAATGAACCTAGCCTCCCTCTAAAAGAAAGCTGGATTGCAGCAGCAAAAATCAGATCGCAGTAAAGGGCCAATCACAGCTAGTCACATGTACGTAGACTTTCCAGTTATTAGCATTGCTTTCCTTGAGTGCTGTCTCTGTGTGAGGAAAGGAGAGCCGATAACCGGCAAATTTGACAGGGCACAGTGAGTACATTGTTTCCGCTGATAATCAGTGCCCTGATCATCAGTTCCGCCCCATCAGTGCCTCCTCATCAGTGCAGCCTATCAGTGCCCATCAGTGCAGCCTACCAGTGCCCATCAGTGCCTCCTCATCAGTGTCCATCAGTGCAGCCTATCAGTGCCCATCAGTGCCTCCTCATCAGTGCCCATCAGTGCAGTGCTTCAGTGACCATCGGTGCAGCCTATCAGTGCCCATCATTGCAGCCTACCAGTGCCCATCAGTGCCTCCTCATCAGTGCCCATCAGTGCCCATAAGTGCAGCTTATCAGTGCCCTTCAGTGCCTCCTCATCAGTGTCCATCAGTGCAGCCTATCAGTGCCCATCAGTGCCTCCTCATCAGTGCCCATCAGTGCAGTGCTTCAGTGACCATCGGTGCAGCCTATCAGTGCCCATCATTGCAGCCTACCAGTGCCCATCAGTGCCTCCTCATCAGTGCCCATCAGTGCAGCCTATCAGTGCCCATAAGTGCAGCTTATCAGTGCCCTTCAGTGCCTCCTCATCAGTGTCCATCAGTGCAGCCTATCAGTGCCTCCTGATCACTGCTCATCAGTGCAGTTTATCAGTGCCCATCAGTGCAGCCTAGCAGTGCCGATCAGTGCCTCCTCATCAGTGCCCATCATGGCAGCCTATCAGTGCCCATCAGTGCAACCTATCAGTGCCCATCAGTGCAGCCTACCAGTGCCCATCAGTGCCTCCTCATCAGTGCCCATCATTGCAGCCTATCAGTGCCCATCAGTGCAGCTTATCAGTGCCCATCAGTGCCTCCTCATCAGTGTCCATCAGTGCAGCCTATCAGTGCCCATCAGTGCCTCCTCATCAGTGCCTATCAGTGCAGTGCATCAGTGACCATCAGTGCAGCCTATCAGTGCCCATCATTGCAGCCTAGCAGTGCCCATCAGTGCCACCTCATCAGTGCCCATCAGTGCAGCCTATCGGTGCCCTTCAGTGCCTCCTCATCAGTGTCCACCAGTGCAGCCTATCAGTGCACATTAGTGCCTCCTGATCACTACCCATCAGTGCAGTTCATCAGTGCCCATCAGTGCAGCCTAGCAGTGCCGATCAGTGCCTCCTCATCAGTGCCCATCATGGCAGCCTATCAGTGCCCATCAGTGCAACCTATCAGTGCCCATCATTGCAGCCTAGCAGTGCCCATCAGTGCCTCCTCAGTGCTCATCAGTGCAGCCTATAAGTGCCCATCAGTGCCTCCTGATCAGTGCCCATCAGTGCAGTGCATCAGTGACCATCAGTGCAGCCTCATCAGTGCCTCCTCATCAGTGCCCATCAGTGTAGCTTATCAGTGATCATCAGTGCCCATCAGTGCAGCCTCATCAGTGCCCATCAGTGCAGCCTCCTCATCAGTGCCCATCAGTGCAGCCTCCTCATCAGTGCCCATCAGTGTAGCTTATCAGTGATGATCAGTGCAGCCTCATCAGCGCACATCAGTGAAGAAGAAAAATTACTGTTTTTGCAAAATTTTATAACAGAAACTAAGAAAAAATGTTTTTCAAAACATTTGGTCTACTTTCATTTGTTTAGCCAAAAAAAAAAAAACAGTGGTAATTAAATACTACCAAAAGAAAGCTCTATCTGTCAACATTTTTAAAAAAAATATCATATGGGTACAGTGTTGCATGACTGAGTAATTGTCATTCAAAGTGTGACAGCGCTGAAAGCTGAATATTTGGCCTGAGCAGGAAGGGGGTTAAAGTTGCCGGTATTGAAGTGGTTAATAAAATATTGAAACAAAAAAAAAAAAAAAAGAAGAAGGGCAAATATGAGCTCTGCACCCACATGCAGCGTATTTAGCACGCTCCTATAATTGTCAATGGCCATTCTTGTCTATGGATTGGAATGCATACATGTAAGCCCCAGCAGGCTCATTCCATCTCTATGATAGCACTGGCATTCTTTCCATAGTCCACCGCTCATATCAATAGCCCATTGTAGTCACCCCACTGTTATTCAGGAACAGAGCGCACAGCACAAGCATCGCTCTGCTTCAAAGGATCCGCTGTCCGGGTGTTAATCTGGAGGGGGGACTGGAGCATGGTGTGCAATCCATGTGCAGCATGAAGGATGGGTGAGCAATGCAAAAGCTGCAAAGTCAGATGTCCTCCTTCCTTGTCACTGCTTGTGTCACACTATACTGCCTCTGCAGCCTGGGGATGCTGTTTCTAGGCAGCACAGGATGGAGGAAATTGGCAGAGCTGCAAAAAAAGACGGACCCTACAAAGCATGCCGGGAAGTCGTGGAACAGTTCTCCGATCAACATGACTGTGCAATATTTTCATCATATATTCCTTCCCAATGCTGATAAACACGCTGAATATTGTAATCACATCCTGATGGGTGGATTTCAACAGCATGCTTGAAAATGAATTTGCTTTCCGTCACATTCTTAACCACTTGCTGACCGCCCTATAGCGGTTTTATTGCTGCAGGGCGGCAATTCTGCGCAGGATCGTGTATAATATATACATGACTCGGGACTTCCGGGTAGCGGGCGCGAATGGGCGCCGCCGCCGCCGCCTGTTCTCTCCCGCTGTGATTATACATCAGCGTGTACCGCTGACCCCATGTCCGCCGATCATTCAGTACAGAGGGAGAACAGCAGTCTGCCTATGTAAACAAGGCAGATTGCCCTTCTGTCAGTAGGGAAGGCATGGATCCTGTGTTCCTGCAAAGTAGGGACATGGATCCATGCCTTCCCCTAGTAAAAGCACCTCCCACACTGTACAAAAACACTGGCTAGGCACAAAGTTAACCCTTTGATCGCCCTTGATGTTAACCCCTTCCCAGCCAGTGTCATTAGTACAGTGACAGTGCATATTTTTAGCACTGATTACTGTATTACTGTCAAAGGTCCCCAAAAAGTGTCAAAAGTGTCAGTTAGCCCAGGTTCCCACTGAGAGCGGGACTAAAATCGTGCGAGTTCAGCTGAACTCGCACAATTTCATTCCCTCATGTCAGTCACGACTTTGGGGGCGATTTCAGAAACATCTGTGCGGGTTCCTGGACAGATGTCTATACAAATCGCACCCTGAAGTCACCAAAAGTAGTACAGAAATTACTTTTAGGAATCGGTGTCGCACCGATTCGACAGGGGCCATTGCCGGCAATAGCATCCGACTTATCATGCGAGTTGGCACGCCGAATCGGTGCAATGTGAATCGATTTGTCCGCCGCAATGTCGCAGTCCCGCTATAAGTTGCTGATCGCCGCCATTACTAGTAAACAAAATAAATAAATTAGAACTCCAGTATATATCCCATAGTTTGTAGACGCTATAACTTTTGTGCAAACCAATCAATATAAGCTTATTGGGATTTTTTTTAATCAAAAATATGTAGCAGAATACATATTGGCCTAAATTTATGAAGAAATTTGATTTTTTACATTTTTTTATTGGATATGTTTTATAGCAAAAATTAAAACATGTTTTTTTTTTTTTTTCAAAATTGTTGTTCTTTTTTTGTTTATAGTGCAAAAAATTTAAAACGCAGAGGTGATCAAATACCACCAAAAGAAAGCTCTATTTCTGGGGGGGAAAAAAAGGATATAAATTTTATTTGTGTACAATATCGCATGACCGCGCAATTGTCAGCTAAAGTAACGCAATGTGGTATCGCAAAAAATGGCCTGGTCATGAAGGGGGTAAATCTTCCGGAGCTGAAGTGGACTCTGAAAAAAACAAACGTCCAGACTCACCTTTAGGCTATAGCTGTCCCACATTTGCTCAAAGCCCAAGAACTGAGTGATCACATGGCCGCTCATCGCTCAGTTGTTGGTGTCACCATCCGGGGTCAGACTCAGAGACCAGTAGCTATAGCAGTAGAGAGGCTCCCACCGACCAGCTGGGTAAGTATACAAGCAGGTCACCCTGGCGGATGACACTGACTCACCCGAGGCGCGGGGGTCTAAGTACTAGCTGGTATTCACCAGAGCTCCTGATGGTGGAGTTGGGTTTTGCTGCGTGTTAGTACCAGGTCGTAGTCCTCAGGATCACCCCACCAGTAGGTGAGCAAGCCGGGGTCAAGTAGCCGATATTGCAGGTATGGATCAAGCAGAATTGTAGTCAGTAAAGAAGCCAAAGGTTGGGAATGAGTGGTTGCAGGTTGGGGTCAAACGGAAGCATAGTCGAGGAACAAATCAAAGGTCAGTAACGTGTAGTAGTGGAGATAAGGACAGTTGCAGGTACACAAAGGAGCAAGATACTGGCTGGACAGAGCACAATAATCTGACAAACAGGGAGTGCAGAGACGTGGCCTAAATCAGAAAGTTCGTGGATGGAGCAAAGGGTTCAAGGTTCTCCAGAAACAAAAGACAAGGCAAGATTGTTCTAAGACAGTGGTCTCCAAACTCTGGCCCGGGGGGCAGATGTGGCCCTTTGCTTACTTTTAACTGGGCCTTTGGGCTTTTTTTCCCCAACTGTCAGCAAAAGTGGTGCACTATTCCTCCCATTGACACCAATGATGGAGCACTATTCCTCCTACTGGTACCAATGATGGGACACTATTCCTCCCACTGATATCAATGATGGTGCACTATTCTTCCCACTGACACCAATAATGGGGCACTATTCCTTCCACTGACACCGATGATGGGGTACTACCCCCCCAATACCAATGATGGGGCACTATTCCTCCCATTGACACCAATGATGGGGCACTTTTGCTCCCATAGATACCAACGATGGGGAATGATTACTCCCGCTAATACTAATGATGAGGCACTGTTTATTCCCATTGACGCCAGGACTTTTTCTTCTCACACTGGCCACAGTCCGGCCCCCCTAAAGTTTGAAGGACAGTAAACTGGCCCTTTGTTTATGAAGTTGGGAGACCCCTGCTCTAAGAGATCAGACAGGGAGTTGGCCAGCATCTGAGATGGCACAGCGGGATGAGTTACTGCAGCACGCAGCACAGTTCATGGGTTCAAACTCTGGTCCTGATGGTTGGTCAGCAGAGAGCGGTGACTGTCAGTTACCGCTCTCTGCTCTTCCAGCGCTTTCATAGAACACCAGGCAGGGTGTAGGGGTAGGATAAGCTGGCTATAACGCTCAGCCACACAATGAAGCCTGCTGTCAATCAAGAAGTCGGTTGGATCCCAACAATATTGTGGGGATCAGCCTGGAGCGGCTCTGCCCCACCAGCTTATACAGTTAGCTGGCAAAAAACAACAACCAATCAGCTGACTCTGGGTTATAGGAGAACAAAAGTAAGAGCCCTTCTATGACTCACAAGCCCAGGAGTGGAGCATCACGTAAGTACATTTTTTTTTTTTTGTTCCCTTAGACCTAAATAGCTTTTTCGTGACTTTTTGTATTTTATGCATTTTTGGGACATTTTCCATGCATTTCTATGCACTCCCATTGAAGTTTATGAAGCCAAAAATGCACTATGCAGCTAAGATCAAGTGTAGTATCTGCACTGCCCCTCTTGGAGTAGTCAGTTTGGCAGAGATCAAGGCAATTTTTGTTACCAGGCCGCAAGGCCTAGCCAATGCTCATTCACTGGCACTCATTTTTTTTCTTCTTGTGTGTGTCACTTGCACTTTTGTGTGTGTTTAATTATTTCACTCAGGATGGAGGGTGTGGGTCCTCTGGCCTATCCTGAAGTCTAGGGTGAGAATGTGTGGCCATCAGGTTTCAGGTTCCTTCCTCCCCTAAGCCGGGGGGGGGGGGGGGTCTTTTTTCAGGAGAGACCCCAACCTCTTACTCAGTGGTCGGCTTCAGCTGACAATGAGGAGAGGAGTCTGCCAGGCTTTTTGGCTAGGTGGACCAGGAGTGAGCCTTGCCCCTGTCAGGAGCCGCCTTGCACTCCAGGGGGTCAGGATAGAGTCCTACTTCTTCGGAAGTGTATGTATGTATTTCACATGAACATTTTTTGTTTCACTTAGAGGTGTTTTACACAGGTGTCTTACAGAGGAACCCCTAAAATGATTTTCAGGTCTTGGAGAACCCTTACTAAAACCAGTTCATTGAGGGTCAACGGAAAATGTCCTTTACGTTGGTGATCAGTAGGAAGAATGCCTACTTACAGTGATGGTCAGACAGCTAAAAATATCATTGGTGTCCTTCTGCTGGCTTTGGCAAATGGTCGTGGCCCCGGAAACAATGCAGGCACCATGGGAGGTCATTTAGCCAAGCAACGCCAAGCAACCTCTGGAGGAACCCCATGGTTCTATGGAACCCTGGTTGAGAATAGCTGCATTAAAGTACAGCAATGTATAATAGAACCTTGAGGGAAAAAACTAAGGCTAAGGTTCATTGTGAAGGTCTGAACCCAACACATGTTAGAGTATGTTTTCCTGGAAACCCTTAGAACGTTTAGACTGTAAACTGAAATTTGCTGACCGTTCAGCTGAAACTCAATCAGAAGCACACGGATCTAAAGACAAAACATAAATCACTGCTGTAAGCTGAGTCTTCGCAGGTGGTACATGGAATCTGATGAATCAGACATGTAAAAATAAGTACATATAAGCTCTTCAATGAAGTGGAGGTGTAGCCTTAACATATGGAAATGAAAATTTGATTTATGCAGCCTCCAATGTTAACCAATTTCAATTTACAAATTTAATACATTAAGCGTAATTTAACACAAAGAAAGAGGATAGCTAAGCACTGAGAAAATTGTGCTTGGACTTATTAAAGCAGTAGTAAAGGCAAATGCACTTTTTTTTGGGAAGAAATACACTTTAATGAATTTTAATGTAAAAAAAAAAAAAAAAAAACCCAATATGTAACCAATTTTTTGGTAAAATATAAAAAAATTATGTTATGCCAAGTTAATAAATGCCTAACCTGTCACAATTTAAAATTAAACGTGCGTTCTTGGAATGGCACCAAACTACAGTACTTAAAAATCTCCATCGGCAAAGATTTTTATTTACAGGTTACCAGTTTAGAGTTGTAGGGGAGATCTAGTGCTAGAAAAATTGCTCTCACTATAATGTTCATGGCAATACCTCACATGTGTGCTACAAACACTGTTAAGATTTGAGGGCGTGACCTAAGTATGCATTCGCTTCGCTGAGCATAAGAGGATGGGGCGCTTTAATTTTTTTTTTAATTATTATTTCTTTTATTTATATAATTTTTTTTTTTTTTACATTGTCCCTTTCATTTTTTTTTGATCACTTTTATTCCTATCACAAGAAATGTAAAACATCCTTTGTGATAGAAATTAGGCATGGCAGGTCCTCTTTATGGAGACATCTGAGGTCTATAGGAACACCCGATCTCTTCTCTAAATTGGAAAGCATGAGATCAAAAAAAGAAAAAAACATTGATCTCTGCTTTCCAAAAAAAAAATGGCAGTGTTTACACCTGCCAGAACTGAAAGTAACATCATGACGTCGCTTCTGGCTTCCCAGGACCATAGAGATGGCCGGGGACCATGTGGTCCCCGGCCGGCTCTATGGTAACTTGGCAGAAGCGCAGGATCAGATCCTGGGCTCTCCGATCGCACGGGAGAGCTCGGGTAGGCACCGTTGGGGGGGCGTGGGGACGCTGCCTGTAAAAGCAATCCAGTGGCTAATCAGCTGCTAGGATGGCTTTCACAAAAAAAGGGAAGAAAAAAAAGAGACCACGATGATGGCTGTGAGCTGCAGGCATTACCCTGGTATAACCACTTCAACCTAAGGATGTCCATGGACGTCCTACATCGGGAAGTGGTCTTTAAGGTGCCCCAGAAAGGTCACAACATATAACCTTTTTTAAAAATATAGGGGAATACACACCCTTCCAAAGCTTTATTATTACATAATAAAAAAAAAACACATTTAGCATTATTAGCAAAGAAAACTCTCCTCTACACATTCCTCTCTGCTGGGTATATTACTAACCCCTTTCATTACTGTGTAAAATCCACTCCATACAAAATGGGACAAAGTCCCCTTGTTATCCACTTGACCTCCGGAAGATTTACTCCCCTTCATGACCAGGCCATTTGTTGCACTATGGCACTGCTTTACTTTAACTGACAATTGCGCGGTCATGCAACACATTTATGTACATTTATGTCATTTTTTCCCACCTACAAATAGAGCTTTCTTTTGGTGCTATTTTATCACCACTGATTTTTTTTTCATTTTTTGTGCTATTAACAAAAAGACCAGCTATTTAAAAATATATATATATATATATTTTTTTTTTCTTTCTGCTATTAAACATATATAAAAAATTATTATTATTGATTTGCGCAAAAGTTATATGCCCTGTACACACGATCGGACATTGATCGGACATTCCGACAACAAAATCCATGGATTTTTTCCGACGGATGTTGGCTCAAACTTGTTTTGCATACACACGGTCACACAAAGTTGTCGTAAAACACGTACGTCGGGACTATAAACGGGGCAGTAGCCAATAGCTTTCGTCTCTTAATTTATTCTGAGCATATGCGTCGGAAATGTCCACACACGGTCGGAATTTACGAGAACGGATTTTGTTGACGGAAAATTTTATAGCCTGCTCTCAAACTTTGTGTGTCGGAAATACCGATGGAAAAAGTCAGATGGAGCCCATACGCGGTCGGAATTTCCGGCAACAATCTCCGATCGCACATATTACGTCGGAAAGTCCGACCGTGTGTACAGGGCATTAGTGTCTACAAACTATGGGATATAAACTGGACTTTTAATTAATTAATTTTTTTATATTGGTAGTTGACGGGACTGCAATATTACGATGGACAGTCTGACAATAAGGCTCTGTTTTCACTACTGCGAGTTGTTGTGCGACTTGACACATGTGAAGTTGCATGACAAGTCAAAATCCATGTATTTCAATGGTCCCCGTTCTAATTGGTGCGACTCAAGTCGCAGCGACTCTAAAAAAGGTTTTTGTACTACTTTGTTCTGACTTCGGTGCAACTTGTTCTCCCATGGTTCTCACCAGTTGCATGACATCGCATCAAAAATCGCATTGCAAAGTCGCACTGTAAATCGCACGACTTTGGCATCGCAATAGTGGAAACCTAACCTAGCCTGACACTTTGTGGGAACAAGTGACACTAATACAGTGATCAGTGCTAAAAATATGCACTGTCACTGTACAGTACCTCTCAACTTTTTGAGATGGGAACGAGTAACACATATTAGAAAAAGTTTTATAGACATAGAACACCCACCATGCCACACCCCCTTAAAGGAGAATTATACAGAAAAATTATGAGTTAAACCCACAAAGCAATTTATTTTTACCACTACTTTTCCTTTATATTGGCTTTTGAAAAAAAAGAGCATTTTATATACAACTATATATCAGACCACAATGAGGGGCAAATAAGGAGGAAAGAGGGACAGAAGGGCTTTGCTCCAAATAAAGGACAGTCCCTCCAAATCAGGCACAGTTGGGAGCTATGACTGTACTAATGACCCTGCATGGGAAGGGGTTAAACATCAGGGGCAGTCAAAGCGTTAAATGGATGACTAACCAGTGTTTTTGTGTATACAGTGTGCTGCTTTTACTAAGGGATGTGATGGATTTTTTTGCCCCCTGCTTAGCAGGGAAACAAAATCCAGCACATCCCCGCAGACAAGGCGGAGCTCTGCCTTGTTTACATGAGCAGAGCCCCGCCCAGCCAGTCTCCTTGAGGATCAGTGGGTGTCGGCAGACATCCATTGGCTGGCACCCGCTGATCGGATTCTGCTGTGACTAATCACAGCAGAAGCGCTTGACAATAACACTTATTACAAATATAAAATTTTGTGGTTCATTTGGCTCTGCTTCTCTTCCTCCGATACCCTGGCAGACATGCTCTCTACCCCCTCTAGCTCATCCCCGCCTTAGCTTTGATTCATAACGTAGAAAGATGGTCCCCACAAGAACCATTCCCATTCCTCCTATCCGATGCTCTCCCAGCAGACTTTTCGTCTCTTTCCTCTCTTCTCTCTTTCTCTCTGTTTTCCTCTCTTCTCTATCTCTACTCCCCTCTTCTCTTTTTATTTATTATTATTATTATTATTATACAGGATTTATATAGCGCCAGCAGTTTACGCAGAGCTTTACAATATAAAAAGGGAGACAATACAGTTATAATACAATGAAATACAAGAGGATTAAGAGGGCCCTGCTCAAAAGAGCTTACAATCTAATAGGGTGGGGCAGGTGGTACAAAAGGTTTTAACTGGGAGGAATGAGCTAATGGAAGTAGTAGGAGATTAGTTGGAGATGTGATAGGTTTTCCTGAAGAGATGAGTTTTCAGGGATCGCCTGAAGGTAGCAAGAGCAGGGGATAGCTGGATAGATGGAGGTAGTGAGTTCCAGAGGATGCAGAGGCTCTGGAGATATCCTGGAGACGAGCATGGGAGGAGATGAGAGAGCTTGAGAGCAGGAGGTCTTGAGAAGATTGGAGAGGACGATTTGGGTGATATTTGGAGACAAGATTGGTGATGTAGCTCGGAGCAGAGTTGTGAATAACTTTGTATGTTGTGGTTAGTATTTTGAATTTAATTCGCTGGGTGATTGGGAGCCAGTGTAGGGATTGGAGGAGAGGGTTGGCAGACACTGAGCGGTTGGTTTTATTAATTGCTTGGTTTAATTTCCACATATATAATATATATATATAGCCGCCCTTTAGCAGTAAATCTGCTATAGGGTGTTCGGCAAAGATAAGGGTAGCTGTATTTTATGAAGACTTATAGAAAAATAAACAACATTAGCATAAAATCAAATGGTGTCAGAGGAGGTCTCGGAATGGACTTGCTGTTGGGCTCTCGGGTGTGCGCCCGTTCGCGCCGTTGTGCCTGCTCCATTGTACCACGTTGTCTGCCTGCTGCCAACCCTGCCTGTGACCCGGACTTTGAGCCTGCCTGTTCCTCTGTACCGTGCTGACTACTTGCTGCCAACTCTGCCTGTGACCGGACCTGCCCTTCTCTGCTCCTGCTCTGCACCAGCTGCCTACGCTCCAGCTTGCCAAGTACTTCCAGTCTATCTGCATCAGGATCCTGGGCCTTACTTCCGCAAGTCACCCGCCAGGCTCTCTTACCACTCTGTGCTCCTGTGCCTTCTGTTCACACTACCAGGGGCCAGGAACCAGATACGTACGGGAGGCCTCCCCCTGCTACATCGGGTTCGTCAGTCAGGTACGTGTAAGTCTGACAGTATTGGACAGCCATGTCCGAGCCCGAGCAGGGATCCTCTCCCATGGAGGAACTGTGCAGACACCTGGCGGGTCTCACACAAGCTGTGAAGAGCCTTCAGGAAGGCTATACTAGACTAGAGGAACGAGTCCAGGTGCTGTCCTCACCTGCTAACCCTCAAGTTGCTTCTGCTGCTGGACTCTCATCTCCTCCCTCCATGGTTAAGCTCCCTCCTGAGCCAAGGATTCCTACACCCGACAGATTTTCCGGTGAGCGTAGTAAGTACCGATCCTTTCGCAATGCCTGTGGACTTTACTTTGCTCTGCTACCACGCACCTTTTCCTTATAGGCGACTAAGGTGGGCTTCGTGCTTTCTCTTCTGTCCGGTGAACCACAGACCTGGGCCCACCCTCTCTTGGAACAAAAGTCAGCATCTCTAGACAACCTGGATGCATTTTTTGCCACCATGTCTCAACTATATGAGGACCCCCAGTTGAAAGCCACCGCTGAGTCCGCCTTGCACGCCCTACAACAAGGGCATAGACCCGCAGAAGATTATGTCCTGGAATTCAGGCGTTGGAGTTCAGACAACGACGCGGCCCAGCGTTACCAATTTCGTATGGGCCTTTCCGATTCACTTAAAGATGAGTTGGCGCGGGTTGGAGTACCACAAATGTTGGAGGAGCTTATCAATCTGTCCGTTCAGATAGATCGGCGCCTCAGGGAGCGCCGCTCCGAAATGTCCACCAGCCAATTCCGTCCTACCTGGGTCCTCCCAAAGGTCCCTAGTGCTACCAGCTCTGTCGGCCAAAGCCCTCACATACCACCTACCCCGGTCCGTGATACCCCGGAACCGATGCAGCTGGGCCTTCTCCGTCCATCTCTCACTCCAGAAGAACGGCAGCGTCGACGGGTCAACAATCTGTGTATGTACTGCGGGGAATCGGGTCATTACGTGAGATCTTGTCCTAATAAGACACGTAAGTCCCTTTCAACCTCTACTGAATATGCATCTGCCTTGCCTTATCTTGCTAATCATCTTCCTCTCCCCATTATTCTACAGCTTCCAGGACAGGTTCTTACAGTCTCAGCCATAATTGACTCCGGAGCCTGCAGCTGCTTCATAGACCTAACTTTCGCTGCTAACCACCGCATTCCTCTCCAAGCAAAATCACAGGGACTTGCGGTCCACCTTGCTGATGGTTCCACCCTTAGCTCTGGTCCCGTCACCCAGGAGACTATTCCTCTGTTGGCCATCGTGAGCACTCATCACCGGGAATTCCTTCGTTTGGATGCTATCTCGTCTCCACTTTTCCCTATTATTTTGGGAATGCCGTGGCTACAGGCCCATAATCCTAGAATTGACTGGGTCTCCGGAGAAATCAAGTTCCCCTCCAACTATTGTCAACAGCACTGTCAGCACGGTACCTCTGCAGAATCCTCTCAACTCTTGTGTTTGGACATTGACACCGAATCGCAGCAGGCGATTCCCGCCCATATCTGGACTTTCTTGACGTCTTTAGTAAAAAAGGGGCGGAGACCCTTCCTCCTCACGGACCTTATGATTGTCCGATAGAACTCTTGCCTGGAACTGAAGTTCCTTTTGGAAGAATTTTTCCGTTAACAGAGCAGGAGCTGGATACTCTCAAAGTCTATATTTATGAGAATCTAAAGAGAGGGTTCATCCGTCCATCCACCTCACTGGCTGGGGCCAGCATTTTCTTAGTGGAGAAGAAGGACCACTCTCTTTGGCCTTGTATCGACTATAGGGAACTGAATAAAATAACCATCAAGAATCGGTATCCCTTACCTCTCGTGCCCGAACTCCTCCAAAGACTAGGTTCTGCAGTAATCTTTACCAAACTTGATCTCCGTGGTGTCTATAACCTAATCCGCATCAGAGAGGGAGATGAATGGAAAACTGCTTTCCGTACCCGGTTCGGGCACTTTGAATATCTCGTCATGCCCTTTGGTCTGTGCAACGCGCCTGCAACGTTTCAACACTTTGTTAATGATATTTTCTGTGACCTCCTGGATTTATATGTGATAGTGTATCTGGATGACATTTTGATCTTCTGCTTTTCAGTCATTGAACATCGCAGGCATGTCCGAAATGTATTAACCCGGCTCAGACAGCATAGACTCTATGCCATATTAGAAAAATGTGAATTTGAACTCCAATGCATCCAGTTCCTCTGCCTAATCATTTCTATCAATGACATTAAAACGGATCCGCAAAAAGTGGCAGCTATCCTAGACTGGCCCGCTCCCTCCGATAAGAAAGGGGTGCAACTCTTCATCAGTTTCACTAATTTTTACCGGAAGTTCATAAGGGGTTTTTCTGCAATTATCACTCCGATCACTGAACTGACCAAGCAAGGGAACCGATTCTGTTGGTCTACCGAGGCGCAATCCGCCTTTGAAAAACTTAAAGCGTTATTTACCTCCGCTTCCATCCTGAAACATCCAGACCCTGCCTTACCTTTCGTCCTTGAAGTGGATGCTTCAGAGTTTGCAGTAGGGGCAGTACTCTTTCAGCGGCAAGGTGCCAAGGCCCTACTCTATCCGGTAGCCTTTTTCTCACGGAAGCTCTCCACTGCTGAGACAAATTATGACGTGGGAGATCGAGAGCTTCTGGCCATTAAGGCCGCGTTGGAAGAATGGCGCTATCTTTTGGAGGGTGCCGCACATCCCATTTTGGTCTATACCGACCACAAAAACCTCGAGTACTTGAGAACAGACAAGAGACTGAGACCTCGGCAGGCTAGGTGGGCTCTGTTCTTCTCTAGATTTCAGTTTCACATTACATACAGACCTGGCTCCAAGAATATTAAACCGGACGCTTTATCCCGCATGTTCCATGATTCCGGGGAACCTGTACCTACAGACACCATCCTATCTGCTGGAAATTTTCTGATGCTACAAGGAGATATCATATCTCAAATTAAACAAGCCTCCAGGAATTTGTCCCCACCTACGGGAGTCGACGTAAGTTTGCAAGATGGTTTGTTCCGGCACAAAGACAAAATCATGGTTCCAGAGAGTCTAATAGGGCGTACACACAGTCGGACTTTGTTCGGACATTCCGACAACAAAATCCTAGGATTTTTTCCGATGGATGTTGGCTCAAACTTTTTTTGTCTACACACAGTCGCACAAAGTTGTCGGAATTTCCGATCGCCAACCACGCGGTCACGTACACCACGTACGACGAGACTAGAAAAGGCTGGTTCAGAACCAAGCGCGGCACCCTTTGGGCTCCTTTTGCTAATCTCGTGTTAGTAAAAGTTTGGTGAGAGACGATTCGCGCTTTTTCAGACTCGTGGCTTTCAGATCGTTTTCTGCCATTCAGTTTGTGCTTGTGGGTTTGTATCTGCTCTTCAGTGCGTGCAGTCAGTTCGTATCGGAGTTTTCTGTGCGATCTTGCCCGCTCGTTGCTGTTTTTCAGGTCGCTCTTCACAGGCCTTGCTGTTCTTCAGTGCGTTCTGTTACTTCGTTCTGAGCAGCCGACCGTTTTCTAGCCATGTTTCGTATGCGTACTCCTCGTAGAGTTCGTGCTGTGCGGGGGCTTGGTGTTGGGGTCCTGACCTTGACACAAGTCCAGTCCATGAACAGGGTGGGGAGGAGTTCATGGACCAAGAATTGGTTGCTTCAGCATGACCAGTTCTCTCATATGCCTTTGCTCCGTGAGATCCGTGAGAATAATCCTGATGATTTCAGGAACTTTCTCAGGATGACGGACCCCGTGTTTCACCGTTTGTTGGCTTTGCTAACCCCCTATATTAGCAGGCAGGATACCTGCATGAGGCAAGCCATCACTCCGGAGCAGAGGCTGGTCGCTACCCTGCAGGATTTGGCCACAGGGAGAAGTCTGCAGGACTTGAAGTTCTCGACAGGCATCTCCCCCCAGGCTCTGGGGATCATTATCCCAGAGACCTGTTCTGCCATCATCCAGGTCCTGCAGAAGGCGTATATGAAGGTAAGATTTTTATCCTTTTATATCACATTTTATTGTATTGAATGTTTGATAATGTATTGTATTTCTTTCCTCATTCCCTAATTACCATGCTTGTAATATGCTGTGAATGTCCCCTTTGTCCTCATGCATGCTGGATTTTTATGTAATTATTATTTTAGGTCCTTCATACATATTTGCCCTTCACTAACCTCCCCAGCATGGTGTCTCCTGCCCTATATTCACCTCATGTAGTCACTTAACAATGTATTTTATCAGCTCCATAGTAGTGCTTTACCCCAAACACCCCCTAAAATGTTTGGAAATGTTATTTTTGATTTAAATTCAGGCAGAGTGGCAGAGGCTTTTTTTTTGTGGTGTCCCCAAATAATTTTTAGTAACCCTCCCTCCCCCAAGTGCTAAGTCGGCTGATCCCAATTCTCTATCTATCCTTAGAGCCCTTGCACACTGGGGCGGGGGCGGCGTCGGCGGTAAAACGCCGCTATTATTAGCGGCGTTTTACCGCCGGTATGCGGCCGCTAGCAGGGCGGTTTTACCCCCCGCTAGCAGCCGAGAAGGGGTTAAATACCACCGCAAAGCGCCTCTGCAGAGGCGCATTGCCGGCGGTATAGCCGCGCCGTCCCATTGATTTCAATGGGCAGGAGCGGTAAAGGAGCGGTATACACTCCGCTCCTTCACCGCTGCGAAGATGCTGCTAGCAGGACTTTTTTTTACCGTCCTGCCAGCGCATCGCTCCAGTGTGCAAGCCCTCGGGGCTTTCACACTGGAATGCAAGGAGCGGCACTTTCGGGTCGGTTTGCAGGCGCTATTATTAGCGCAATAGCGCCTGCAAACCGCCCCAGTGTGCAAGGGCTCTTAATCATCTATCTGCTGACTTTGCCAAACCCATACACACTATACCCACCTCTTTAGTGCTCAGATTTATGGATGAATTCCCCAAAGCATGTAGTGCAAGGGCCTGCCTGTATACTTTCCAATGGTACTGTTTAAAGTTTTTGTATCCTATTATTATCTTGATAGGTAATAGCAGAATGTCCAAATGTCCTCAAATGTGTACAGTGTGTATTTATATCTTTGTATTCAGACACTTCTTACCTGTCCAGAGGTCTGCCAATAGTGTAACTAAGGAGGGGCTGTTCAAAGTAATACCCATTATTTAGGCATTCATCTCTCAATGAAGTGAAGAGGGTTACCTGTCCAAGATTTCCACACCCCCCCCTATAATGTTAGAAATGGCCCATGAGAGGGGGGAGGGGGAATATGATAGGTGTACCTTATACTTTGGTGTTGTTAAATTCCCCTTAATAAATGCTATCTGGAGGTTGCCCCATAATGTTTGTGTATAATCTGCTTGCCATGTTTCAGAGTAAAAATAGTAATGTTTATTGTTTTTTCCTCAACAGTTTCCTTCCACGCCACAGGAATGGCAGACTGTGGCCTCCCACTTTGCCGAGCGGTGGGACTTTCCTAACTGCGGAGGGGCAATTGATGGGAAACACGTCCACATCGTCCCACCACCCAACTCGGGGTCGTACTATTATAATTACAAGGGGTTTAATAGTATAGTGATGTTGGCGGTGGTGTCAGCTAATTACGACTTCTTGTATGTGGACGTGGGGAAGAATGGCCGGATGTCCGATGGTGGAGTCATCGCCCAGACGGAGTTCTACAGGCGTCTCCAGAATGGCAGCTTGGACTTGCCAGCTCCAGAGGACAATGTGGAAGGACTCCCATTTGTGTTCGTTGCTGATGAAGCATTTGCGCTGGGGGACCACCTGATGCGGCCATTCCCAATGAGGACCCTCACCCCGGAACAGAGGGTTTTTAATTACCGGATGGCTAGAGCCCAAAGTGTGGTGGAGAACACATTTGGAATCCTGGCCAGCCGGTTCCGACTATTTCTGACACCCATCCATATGGCGGAGTATAAACTGAACCATATTATACTGGCGTGCTGTGTTCTCCATAACTTTTTAAGGAAACATTCGGCCAACTATGCTGGCTCAGTTGGGCCTGAGGCCGGAATCCTACATCAAACCACACTGACGGCGCTTGAAAGTGGCCATCCTGGCTTGCCCTCCCTGAGTGCCCGTGATGTCCGGTTACGCTACCTGGAGTTCTTTGCGGGTAGGGGGGCTATCAATATGCCAGCAAATCTGTGAAGCCTTTTTATAATAAAAAAAAAAGAAATTCTTGGTGGACATTTACTGCTTGTGTTTGTTTTAGCTGACCCTGACAGAAATGTGTTGAGTCCAGAAAATGTCGTGATTGTGTAACCTTATTATACAAAGCACTGCTGGCTGTTATTTCCTAAATGCAAAAACACATTTCACTACAAGTGCACTTGCAACTGCACTGAAACTGCACTTGTAGTGCCAAGAGGATTTGCCCTTAGGAAATAACACCCATTTTTGCAGAAAACAGCAATTACATCACCCCAAAAGTGTTGTATTGTAGTGTTGACACAATAATCCACACATTCTTGAGTAAGCAACTTTTTTATACCTGCACAATCACATGTGCATTTACCAAAGGTTTTTAAAACAAACCAACATGTTTGTTGTATAACAATTTTTGCAGTAGCATTATCAAAAATCGAAATGTCCATTTCAGATAAAACAGGCCTGTGTAAAACCAACAAGAAAGCCAAAAAACTTGAACTTACAAAGTTCACATTAGGTAAAACCTGAAGGCTATATCAGACATCAGTATTTAGGAACTGGGTTTGATATAGCGTTCAGATGGGGGGAAATCACCCCTGGAAAAGCCAAATTTGGAAGATGCACACCAATTTACGAATGTCAACATGTGCTATCTGCCATCATGGGGGATCAAGGGACATGTTTTGGGGGAGCAAGCCCTCCCTCAATGCTACTTTATAATTGAGGAAGGTGTTGGACTCCCAAAACGCGTCCATTGATCTCCCGTGATGGCGGATAGCACATGTTGGCACACTGTGTGCATCCTCCAAATTTGGCTTTTCAAAACATTGCAAAAAAATTTAAAAGATTGGACCACAATCCAAAAAGTGATTTTGTGGGGTTTTAAATTCGCCCCAAAACATCAATGATGTTATTATTTTTTTTAATAACATCATTGATTTTTTGCTGGATGTTTTGCAGTTCGACATTACACCCCATGATCTCCCCGCTCAGGATCTGGGCACGTTCTGGATCCCTCACATCACGATCACCTAAAAAGAGAGAAACAAAACAAAAACAGGTCTCAAAAATCTGCCACCATCCATCTCGTTTACCTGAGTCTGTGGTCGCAGACACTCACCTGTTGTGGTGCCAATCTCCACCACATCTTCTTCTTCCTCCTGTTCAGCTTGGGTTGGGGGTATTTCACCTTCTTCCAGAAGTGGGGGGTCTCTGGTCTCCTCGGATGAGGGGTGTCCTCCGAGTCTTTTCTCCCCTATGTAAAACAAAAATGGTATAATTAGCACACAGATATTTGATGGCAGAACTAGAAATAGGAAACATTGCTTGGAAGTGGGGTACAATTTTCTATTTTAGCCGAGTTCCAAGATGTCTTTTTTTTATTGGCCTTTGTCAAGCTGCAATACTTTACCTGTTTAGTACAAGCTTCACAGATGGAGACCCCCCTATAGTATACACTGGAGCACCTGTGTGGCCCCCCTAATAAAAATGGTGTTCTTGTGTCCCACACTAGTGCTCCAGTGTCCAGATGTGAAAACAGCTGCTCAGTGTCCTCTCCTTACACACAATCTAGTTGGCATTTCATTCTAGTAACAAACCCATCTACACAAACAAATATTTGGCATCCAAGTAGGCCCAAAAAAAATGTGGGAAAATGCATATGGCCTAAACAATGGTGTTTTAGAGGCCGAAAGAAAAATGTTTGATATGAACGGATAATGGGCCCATGAACATTAAAGTTGCCCTTTTAAACGTTACAATTAATAAAAGCATATGGAGCAGCACGAACGCAATAAAGACAGAAAGAATAGGAACACAGCACAACTACTTACTTTTTTGCAGCACTCTCCGGATCTTTCGGTACTGCTCTGGTTCTCTTAACTTCAGGTCCGACCACCGCTTCCTGAGCTGATCTTTCGATTTTCGTACCCCGAAATTCCTGTGAAGGCTTTTGATCACTTTCGCCATGATCTTGGCCTTTCTGATGTTGGGGTTGGGGTAAGGCCCATACTTCCCGCCATAGTCGGACTTCCTCATGATGTCGACCATCTCCAACATCTCCCCAAAGGACATATTTGTGGCGTTAAAAAGTTTCCTTCTGGATCGGGACATGTCCGGATCCGGGCTTTCCTCCTCCTCCTCCTCGTTGCTATAATTAGCACGCACCTGCTCTAACTCCGCCATCATGCTCTTCACCCACTGCGCCGAACGAAAAGGGGCGGGGAATAGACTAGAAAGAAAGTCAGGGGCGGGCGGAGTTACACGCATGCACAGTATGTATAAAGCGTAACACGCGTGCGTATTACGTACGATCTGTGAGCGGAGGAAGGAGCATTGGACGCGCCGATCGTAAGAACGAAGGTAAGAGACAAACTTGTGCCTATACTGCTTCTACATTGAAGCCTATATTGTAACAAGATTAGGAGAGTTTTGTCTGACATTAGGCTTTGTCTTGTGTTGTGTCTTGCAGTGAACATGGATATCTTACTGAAAGACAATGACTTCATGTCAGTATTCATAGATATCTTAAGGGAGCTGCCATGTCTGTGGGAGATTAAACACCCCCATTTCAAGAACCAAGCAAAGAGGAAGGCAGCACTGGAGCAATTGTGTGAAATTGTGAAGCAGGTGATCCCCACGGCAGACATCACCTATTTAAAGATCTTCATTGGTGGCCTGAGGAGCACATATCTAAGGGAGCGCAGGAAAGTCCTGGATTCACAGAGATCCGGAGCAGTAGATGACATCTATGTCCCCAGGATGTTGTACTACGACAGGCTGCACTTTCTGGCAGGCCAGAATGAACCCAGGCCATCCCTCTCAAGTCTTCCTTCCACACTTCCTCCCCCCCCCGGCTGAGGCTTCTGACGCACAACCTGGGCCTTCCAGGCCACATGTGGAGGAGCCCAGATTGAGCCAGGTATAGCATTCCTCTAAATATTTCTGCTTGTCCAATCAATGTTAACTAGATGTTAGTTGGGAGTACTAATTTAGGATTGTGATATATGAAGCAACAACTAAAACCATGTCCCTTTTTCATACACAGGGAAGTCTCAGCCAGGAGGTGGCCGGGCCGAGCCGGCTGGCTGATTTGCAGGTCCCTCCACCCCCCCTGAAAAGAGAAAGTGGCAGTAGGAGGAGTGCCCTAGAGGAGGCTACCGGAGGATTCTTTTGGAGGGCTACAGAGGTCCTGGGAGCACGACAGACCGTGGAGGAGGACATTGCTGCCGTCATTGCATATAAAATGCAGAGGATGGAGGAGGGCCAACAAGTCTTGTGTGAGTCCCTCATATTGGAGGCTCTTAACAAAGGTATGAGGGGCCAAATGACACCTCAGACACACCTTTGTGATGGTCCTCCTCCTCCTCCTCCTCGTCCTCCTTCTCCTCCAGGTCCTCCCAGTCCTCCTCCAGGTCCTACTCCTCCTCCTGCCACATCTCCAACTGCACAGCCACAGCCCGGAAGGAAGCGTGTAAGGAAGACCAGACAGTGATTGCCCTGGGTTCAGTCTGGTCGGCCAAAAAATGCAGCCTCTTGTGGTACCACAGCCTGGGAACACACATGTCATCTGCTGCTTTCCGGATCTCTGCGACTTCTGGACCAGACTGTCCTCCCTTACATATGGACTCCTCAGGCCACCAATTTTGATGTTGAAGAATTGATGTCTGCCGTGGGGGTCCCAGGCTTCGCTAATTTCTCATGTTGATCCAGTGTTGCCTTCCTCTTTGTTTGGTTCTGATCCCTTAATAAAGGATTTTTGTTTGGAATTATACTCTCCTTTGTGTTTTACTTCAAAAATGATGGTTTGTTTGTGAGGATTCAGGTACATTTCAAATATACAATGTGAAATGAACAAGGGACACCAACAACAAACAATCTCCTGGAGATTAAATAATAAAAGATATCAATGGTGTTGGGGTAACTTGACACACAAAACACACACAAAAATATTCTGGAGTAAAAATAAAAATAACATTGAACAAAGATCAGCCTTGGAAAAAATCCAAACATTAAATAAAAAAAAGGCTTAAAATCTCAAAAAAAAAAAAATAAATAAAAAACCATTCTGTCAGATGTGACAACTAATAACAATATATTCAGGGAATCCCAATAAAAAAACAAAAATAAAACTTTGGGAGAAGTGTGTGTGAATATGAGCAGCAAAACTACTTCATTCTTGTCACATTATAAAGAAGAAGAGAGTGCGCTGTATTAAACCATTTTTAACATTGCAGCGTGACGAAAGTGCTGTATCCATTGCGAACGCTAAGTTTACCAGAACGAGCTGTCCCGTGTCGGAATTTCTTCTGAGCATGCGTGGCACTTTTTGCGTCGGAACAGGCCACACACGGTTGGAATTGACGCGATCGGATTTTGTTGTCGGAAAATGTTATCTCCTGCTCTCCAACTTTGTGTGTCGGAAAATCCGATGGAAAATGTCCGATGGAGCCCACACACGGTCGGAATTTCCGACAACACGCTCCGATTGGACATTTTCCATCAGAAAATCCGACCGTGTGTACGGGGCATACATGTGAATAAAATCAACTATGCTGCAACCCTTTACGCTTGTTCTCAAACATACACCGATAAAATGTCTAGCCGTACATCATACAGACCTGATGGCGGGGGCAGGGGTGGGGGGTGTATCACACACAATCCGATGGCTGTGGGAAAATGACAGGCAGACTCCTGCCTGGGATCTCCATGGCGCGTGCCGGCAGGTAGAGGGGAAGGAGAAGAGCGGACACACGTCTGCTCTCCTCCCCTTCTTCTTCTGACCCGGAAAGTGACGTCTCTTATGTCAATTCTTCGGTCAAGCTCCCGGTGTCCCCGGCTCGCTTCGCGATCTGCATTGCAAAACATTCAGTGGAGCACAGGGGAGACATTGGGACCCTGTATATCTCAATAAAAAGAACCTGTCACCTAAAAATTATCACATGTGATGAAAAAAAAAAAAAGTTAAGTAAAAAACTATTTTTTTTTTCAGGTCCCCCCCACCCTCACATATACACATGCACAAACGTAAACGCTTGCATCGGGACGCATATGCGTGAAAACGTTGATTGCGATACACATGTTACATATCGCCACATACATGGGAGTGAAAGCAATAATTCTAATGCCCCGTACACACGATCGAATTTTCCCACAACAAATGTTGGATGTGAGCTTGTTGGCTGAAAGTCCGACCATGTGTAAGCTCCATCGAACATTTGTTGTTTTACTTTCCGCAACAAATGTTTGCTAGCAGGTTCTCAAATTTTCCGCCAACAAAACTTTTTCGTCTGAATTTCCGATCGTGTGTACACAATTCCGCGCACAAAAGTCCACGCATGCTTGGAATCAAGCAGAAGGCGCCGCACTGGCTATTGAACTTCCTTTTTCTCGGCTCGTCGTACGTCTTGTACGTCACCATGTTCCCACGTTTGTAATTGTTGGCCAACATTTGTGTGACTGTGTGTATGCAAGACAAGTTGGAGCCAACAACCTTTGAACAAAAATCCACGGTTTTGTTGGCTGAAAGTCCGATCGTGTGTACGGGGCATAACACAAGACCTCCTACATAACACTAAACTGATGCCTATAGGGGGCCCTTGAAGCGTCACCTATAGAAAATATAGGGTACTAAAGTTTGTCGCCAGTTCACGGGCCACATAAATTTAAGGTTTGGCATGTTGGGTATCTATTTATTTGATGCGACCTCGTCTTTTATATTTTACCAGAAATGTGGGTAATTTATTGCGTTTGTTTGCACTAAAATTCACGTTAGTATGTTTTTTACTGAAATGTTGCGTTTCCTAGACCTTTGCGGTAATATCGTGTGACATAACAAAATTGCAACTACCACTATTTTATTGGTAAGTAATGGAGGGGGAGAGCGGGGGATTATAGCGGTGTCAAAGAGAAAATGTAACAGTAAGATAATGGAGGTAAAATTACAAAAATACTTTATTTTACAATTTTCAATACATACAAAGAAATATATAATAAGATAAAATTTTTGAGTGCAGTTAACATATATGTTGTACAAGGCCACAATGCAGTAGAGTGGGCCAGATGGGGGCGGCCTTCAAAGCAAGAGCTCAGTTCCTACATGTTTCGCCAAGACATTGGCTTCTTCAGAGAATGGTATGAGCTTGTTGCAATAAAGAAAATCTATGCACAGGGATACAAAGACATCAAATGAGAAGCCAAGTAAATGAACATTGGGAGGTAAACTGTTATGCAAAATGATAAACATAGGAGTATATGGCTGGACTGATTCACAGTGGGGGGTGACCATGCAATTCCCCAGGACCCTGAACGTACTTGAAAACCAGACACCTGGCTCTGAGAGCTGAGCGATCTAATATCGCAGATCTCTCGGTTCTCACAGCTCTGAACTGAACTCCTGTGATCCACAGGAGAAGTACAGACAAATGAGCTTTGGTTGTACTTCTCCTTTAAGGCTTTAGAACCACTTTAACCACTTCCGGACCGCTAGCTGCCATAACCCCGGTTTTCTCTTCTTCAGCGGGCGGCCCGCTTCAAGATAAAAGTGGACTCTGAGGCAGGTTCGCCGCGAGATCACTTTTATCGGCGGCGGGAGAGGGGCCCCCCCTCCCGCCGCTCTCCAGTGCCCTCCGCCGCTTATCGGAGCCGTCGGTAGCGGCGGTCCTGTTTCTGGCTTGGCATGGAGACGAGTGAGGGGAAGATGGCCCCCACCCCTCTCCATACCACTGCAGGGCGGAAGCGACGTTAAAACATCACTTCCGCCCATAGTTCGTAAAGGGACATTTTAAAAAAAATTTTTCCAAATGACATAAATTTTTTATTTTTTATTTTATTGCATTTTAGTGTAAATATTAGATCTTTTTGACCCCAGATCTCATATTTAAGAGGACCTGTCATGCTTTTTTTTCTCTTACGAGGGATGTTTACATTTCTTGTAATAGGAATAGAAGTGACGCAATTTGTTTTTTTAAAGAACAGTGTAAAAAATTAAAATAAAAGGTAAAAAAAGAAATAAGAAAACATTTTTTTTTTTTTTCATTTTTAAGTCCTGCCGAGCTTGCGCGCAGAAGCATACGTGAGCAGCACCCGCATACGTGAGCAGCACCCGCATATGAAAACGGTGGTCAAACCACACATGTGAGGTATCGCTGCGATCGGTAGAGCGAGAGCAATAATTCTAGCCCTAGACCTCCTCTGTAACTCAAAACATGCAACCTGTAGAATTTTTTAAACGTCGTCTATGGAAATTTGTAAGGGTAAAAGTTTGTCGCCATTTCACGAGCGGGCGCAATTTTGAAGTGTGACATGTTGGGTATCAATTTACTCGGCATAACATTACCTTTCACAATATAAAAAAAAATTAGGCTAACTTTACTGTTGTCTTATTTTTTAATTCCAAAAATTTTATTTTTTCCAAAAAAAGTGCGCTTGTAAGACCGATGCGCAAATACGGTGTGACAGAAAGTATTGCAACGACCACCATTTTATTCTCTAAGGTGTTAGAGAAAATATATATATAATGTTTGGGGGTTCTAAGTAATTTTCTAGCAAAAAAAAAAGTTTTTAACTTGTAAACACCAAACCTCAGAAAGAGGCTTGGTCCTTAAGTGGTTAAGTTAAAACGGTATTATTTATGTAACAGTGTTTCATTTTTTGGCATAGCACTTTATTGCATACAGTAGATTTTTAACACCTTATTTGTGTTTGGAAAGATGTGGAATTTAGAGCAACAGATGGTGGAATAGATTGATTTAGCACTTGTATTTTGAGTTTGCTGAGTGCAGATGTCTATTTGTTCATTTATTTAAGCGCTTAGCGCAGTTTTATACAATTTTCCATAAAGCGGTGTTAAACCCAAAAGCAAACATTTAATATTTTGCAGCTTTTACCCATTTTTAGATGTGATGGCTGTACTAGTTTGCTTTTTTTTTAGACTTTCTTCCATCTATTTCGATCTGGTGATCCAGCCTGCAATTCTGTTGTTTTTCAAAAGCACAAGCTCTCTTCCAGATGTATCAGTTTACATGGATGAGACAAACCATTTAATACTGACAGGGGTACTACTTACAATGCTCAGCTTTTATTTATAAATGAGGGACTGCAGTCTGCTCACATAATTTGTAAAAAAAATCTTTGCCATTCTGAAGCTTCCCTCCAACCACTTTGCATATTATTTTATGTATACTGTGATTCTGTACTTGCCAAATATGCTGCAGAAATCGCCCTCCACTGAGTCTGGCTACATCTATTTTAACTGTGGGCAGCTGAAGCTGCTGCCTGTTCACTTCCTGGATTTACACAGACGTACCAGAGGCACACCTCCAGCTCTGCAGCTCTCATTGGCCCTCTTATGACTCACCCCCTCCCTTCCTGGCAAAGAGAGAGAGAGCTGGGGAAAAGGCCCTTGGGGGGCAAGGTGCAGAGCCCCCCACCCCGAAGCACCCATCCCCCCATGTTGAGGGCATGCAGCCTGGTATGGTTCAGGAGGGGGGTCCCTCCCCCCCCTGTCTCTGGGCTCTGACAGCAGCAGCACCCCCCCCCCGTGAAGGATCTTGCGGCTCTAGGCTCTGACAGCACCCCCCGTCCTCATCTCTGGGCTATGACAGCGGAATCCCCCGGAGCTCGCGGCTCTAACAGCACCCACAACCCCCCCACGCGTGGCTCGTGGCTTTTAGCTCTGACAGACCCCGTGGTCAGGCACTTACCACCGGGCTCCTCTTCAAGTGCACCAGAGCGGCGGCAGAGGTATCCTTCCTCCAGTCCAGCGTGTGTCTCCTCCGCTCCTCTTCCTAAGCGCCAGGCCCCCCAATAGGGAAACTTTATTCAATATCATTAAACAATTGAGTGGGATCAGGGCGCACTCTCTGCGCCCCGAGCCCACCCTATTTTGAAGCCTATTAGAGCCTCTGGCTCTAATCAGGTGCTTAAAAAAAAACCCCTCCCACCCCCGCCATAGGAGTCCATGCATCCGGCGTCCTGAAAGGGGTCGGGCGCATGGATGGGGGGGGGCGGCGCCTGTGCACCCACAATGCACGGGCCGCCACTGCCACGTCATCAGCTGTGTCCAATGACAGCTGATCACAATGTAAACACAAGCCAGGTATCGGCATTCCTTTCCTCAAGCTGTCAGCATGAGGATCGGAGAAAAGACCCGATAACCGGCTTGTGTTAAAGGGACATTGGTACTGTAGTGGGGACTTTTAATGGCAACTTTAATCACAGGCAGTGCTACTCACTGTGTCTCCAGCTCTGTGGTGTCTCGCAGTGACACCTATGCCAAAATCGGGAGCTAGGGTCTCCTCCAGCCCCTCCCACTTCACATTCCTCACCAGTCAGCTGACCTCTAGTCTCTGCCCCCCCAACCATGCCGTGAACTGAATGGGCGGCTGCGAAGAGGCTGAGTGGGCAGCCGCGGGCTCCAGGATCAGCCCAGGCTCCAGGGACAGTCCTGCTGGGTGGCCGTGAAAAAGGCTGGGAGAACGGTGCAGGCTTCAGGAACAGTCCAGGATTTGGTGACCCCCAGGTTGAGAACCACTGCTGTATACAGAGCGTTAAGCCTCGTCAGGCGTTTCTCTGCCTCTATTCAAAAATCAATGGTTCCCTATGGGAGCCCATTGATTTGAAAAGAAGTCGCACCAGAAGTCGGATCATGATGATCCGACTTGCGGTGCGACTTGTGTGCTAAAGGATCTTGAAGGGGAACCCCTGCCACAATGGAAAAAAAAATTGGAGTAAGGTCCCCCCCCCCCCCAAGAGATACCAGGCCCTTCAGTTTGGTATGGATTTTAAGGGGAACCCCCATGCCAAAAAAAGGCATAGGGTCCCCCAGCAAAAATCCATACCAGACCCTTATCCGAGCAAGCAGCCCGGCAGGTCAGGAAAGGGGGGGGGGGGGTGAGCTAGTGCCCCCCCTCTCCTGGACCATACTAGGCCACATGCCCTCAACATGGGGGGGGTGCTTTGGGGTAGGGGGGCCCCTACCCATTCACCCAAAAAAAGTCAGAAATAAACACAGTACACAGGTTTTTAAAGTATTTTATTAAGGGAGCTCCGGCGTCTCTTCCGATGTCTTCTCCCCTCTCCAGCTCTTTTCCCTCCTCCGGCGATGTCTTCTCCCTCTGCCAGTTCTTCTCCTCTCTCCGCTGTCTTCTGTCGGGTCTTCTCTCTCCGCTGTCTTCTCACTCTTCTGCTGGGTCTTCTCCCTCTGTTCTTCTTATGATGTTGACTCAACGCTATCTCCCGGTGTAATGGGAGTGCACTGCTCCAACATAATCACCTCTCCTAAGAACAGCAATCAGGCAGGGTGCTGGCTCTGTTTGCAACAGAGATAATGGAAGAAATAGAACGCTGGATAGCCGCACTCCAAAAAAGTTCACCTTTATTAAATAATGGATATCAAAGCATCACAGGGCAATACAGACTAACTGCACAGCTGATGACACGTTTCACACCAGATATGGTGCTTAGTCAGTAGCTATGACTAAGCACCATATCTGGTGTGAAACGCGTCAGCAGCTGTGCAGTTAGTCTGTATTGCCCTGTGATGCTTTGATATCCATTTTTTAATAAAGGTGAACTTTTTTGGAGTGCGGCTATCCAGCGTTCTATTTATTCCATCTCCCGGGGTAATGCTGGGTCTGCTGTGTGCAATGACTTATAGCGCCATGGGGCGGGGCCACCCGCTGACATCATCCTCCGGATGACATGTGGCCTGGTATGGCCCAGGAGGGGGCGCTCGCTCGTCCCTCCACCTTTCCTGACCTGCCAGGCTGTGTGCTCAGATAAGGGTCTGGTATGGATTTGGGGGGGGGGCCCTACGCCATTTTTTTGGCGTAGGGATTCAGCTTAAAATCCATACCAGACTGAAGGGTTTGGTATCTCTTGGGGGGGGGAACCCCATGCCATTTTTTTTTCTATTGTGGCGGGGGTCTCCCTTCAAGATCCTCAGCACACAAGTCGCACCGCAATTCGGATTATCATTCATGATCCGACTTCGGGTGCGACTTCTATTCAAATGAATGGGCTCCTGTAGGGAACAACTGATATTTGAATAGAGGCAGAGAAATGCTGCTAAAAGCTAGCGCGGCTGAACGCCCTTTGACGCCAATGCAAAAACGCTGATAAAATTGTGTTTTTAACACAGATTTTTTTTTTCCTGTCGTTGGTACTAAGCTTCACAGCTCGTTTTTTTTATATCGCCCGTGGGCATGAGGCCTCAGACCGACAATGTGCATTTTAACAGTTGTGCAAAAATGTCAGTGAAAGGGTTAAAGCGGGTGTCAGTCTTGTGGATGAGCTGTGTGGCTGGCAGTGAGTGTGCATTCAGTGTGGACAGCTTGGCGCGGAGGGTCACCTCGCTGTACAGCTCAGCACAGCTGGAGGATGCCGGCCAGAGACTCCGCCCCCCTCCATCAGCACCACTCTTATTCCCCAGAGAGGGGGCGCGGCTACCGGTCAAAGGCCCCGCCTACCCACACAGTTATTGGCTGCTCTCGCTGTCATTTCCACAGAAGCGTCCGCTTATTGGCTTGCCAACTCACGGCAACCATGACATTTTTTTTTCTTTTTTACTAGTGTCCGAATCCGCATTTCTTTCGTCTTCTCGGCTATTTTTCCGGAAGGTTCCTTTCGTGTCTTTCTTATTGGCCGAGCCGCTTGTCCTTCAAAGGCGCAGCGGTTCGAGACGGTTTCCATGGCAACCGCCATCTCTCTCTCCTCTTGTCTAAAAGACTGGCTGTGTGATTGGACGACGTCTTTTTTTACACTCATTCCAGCCGCGGTTAGGCAGCTGTGGCCCCGCCCCCCTCCCCCACTGGTTGCCTGATTGGGCGAGTCCTCGGAGGAGGGGCGGGGCCGCTGCACCCGGCAGAGCCTGAGTCACCAGGGCGTGGCGCGGAGTCTCCCTCCTCCTCCCTCCTCCTCCCTCAGTATTGTTATCTCCGCTCAGACGGGTGGCGCACTTCTCTCTCTCCAGCCGGCTCAGCGCTCACACACCGCCCGCCATGGAGGACCAGTCCCCGAACATCTCATCCAGTCACGGCGCCCCGGAGCCCGACATGGACGACATCCTGGACCTGACCGGAGGGCAGTACACCCGCAGGGAGGTGTACGAGGATGATGAGGAGGACAGGCGCAGCTATTCGGACAGCCTGGAGCCGTCCCCGGAGAGCGAGGAGCCCAGCAGTGTCGGGAGTGACCCCCATCCCCCCCGGGGGGCCCTTCCCGTCATCCCCAGCGCGCCTGTAGAAGAGGAGCACGACACCCCGAGCTCACCGTACGGCCCACCTCCCCCCACCACCACCGGATCTGTGGGTGAGTCCGACCCCGCCCATAATCCTCACACAGGGGCCCTCAGAGAGCTACATGGAAATAGGGGGGTCCCTGAGGAAGGCCAACCACAAGGGGGGTGCTTTCCCCCCCACCCCAAATGTTGTACCCCGCTTTAGTGGCTACGATGTTGGCATGACAATCAATGACATTGCGCCCTGGCTGCCGGCATCCTAGCAACCAATGCTGGTAGCCAGCATCATTGGTTGCTAGGGTGCAGCCAGTTACCCCCCATTTGCTTGCTAGGATGTTGGTGTGGCAACCAATGACACTGCACCCTGGCCATCATTGGTTGCTAGGGTGCTGGTGGCTCTGGCAAACGGCTTCATTGATTGTTATGGCGCTGGCAGGCGCCAACACCTTTTGGCCGCTAGGATGCAGGATCGGCAACCAATGACACCGCGCCCTGGCTGCCAGCATCCTAGCAACCGATGCTGGTAGCCATGCCAGCATCATTGGTTGCTTGGGTGCAGCCAGTTACCCCCACAGACATTTGGTTGCTAGGATGTTGGCATGGCAACCAATGACTGCGCCCTGGCTGCCAGCATCCTAGCAACCAATGCTGGTAGCCATGCCAGCATCATTGGTTGCTAGGGTGCAGCCAATTGCCCCCCCCCCCCACACACACACACACACATTTGGTTGCTAGAAAGTTGGCATGGCAACCAATGACACCGCCCTGGCTGCCAGCACCCTAGCAACCAGTGATGGCCATCATTGGTTGCTAGGATGCTGGTGGCTGCGGCAAATGGCTTCATTGGTTGTTGTGCTGGCAGGCGCTGACACCTTTTGGCCGCTAGGATGCAGGGTCGGCAACCGATGACACTGTGGCCTGGCTGCCGGTATCCTAGCAAACCAGTAACGCTGTTTATGCTGTTGCCTGCACTGAACGGCTTCCTTGGTGGTTATAATGTAGGCAGCAACCGATGACCCTGTGGTCCCAGCATCCTAGCAACCAATGGTGCTGTTTATCATTGGTTGCTGGTACACAAGTGGCTAGGCTGCACAGCATTATTGGTTCTTCTCCTTTTGGTACCACGGCCTGGCTGCCAGTGTCATAGCAACCAGTGATGGTGTGTGTCATTGGTTGCTAGGATGTAGATGACAGGCCTGTACCTCTTTATTCGTCATCCTAGCAACCAATGACGCAGCATCATTACAAGGTGTGATGCTGTTGAGCCCTGGTGCCAGCACCCTAGCAACCAGTGATACTGTGCAGCCCAGCCGCCTGCATCCTGGCAACCAGCGAGGCTGTGCAGCCCAGCCGCCTGCATCCTGGCAACCAGCGAGGCTGTGCAGCCCAGCCACCTGCAGCCTGGTAACCAATGACTCTGTACAGCCCTGGTGCCAGCATCCTAGCAACCAATGACACAGCATCATTACAACCAGTGACGCTGTACAGCCCTGGTCCCAGCATCCTAGCAACCAATGACACAGCATCATTACAACCAGTGATGCTGTACAGCCCTGGTGCCAACATTCTAGCAACCAATGACACAGCATCATTACAACCAGTGACGCTGTACAGCCCTGGTCCCAGCATCCTAGCAACCAATGACACAGCATCATTACAACCAGTGATGCTGTACAGCCCTGGTGCCAACATTCTAGCAACCAATGACACAGCATCATTACAACCAATGACGCTGTACAGCCCTGGTACCAGCATCCTAGCAACCATTGACACAGCATCATTACAACGATGCTGTACAGCCCTGGTGCCAGCATCCTAGCAACCAATGACACAGCATTATTAGAACTAGTGACGCTATACAACACTAGCAACCATTGGTGCAGTGCAGCCGCCTACATCCTAGCAACCAATGACACAGCATCATTACAACCAGTGAGGCTGTACAGCCCTGGTGCCAGCATCCTAGGAACCGTTGATGCTTTAAAGCCCAACCACCTGCATCTTAATAGCCAGTTGCACAGCATCATTGGCTGCTCTGATTTGGGTGGTTTTGTCCATACAGCATCATTGGTTGTTATGATGCTGGTGGGCTTTGTATTCTAGAAACCATTGAAGCAGTGCAGTGTCATTGGTTGCTAGGGAGCTGGCGGCTGGGTGGTACTGTCTCGTCAGTTATGTTGGAGGGCTGCATCCTGGTAACACTTCACACTATGCAGCCAGGTGTCCTAGTAACCAATGACGTGCAGTGTCATTGGTTGTTATGATGTGGGTACCTATCTGCATCATAACAACCAATGATGCTGTGTGGGCCAACTGCCAGCATCCTAACAACCAATTTAGCAATGCAGTGAGGGTGGAGACATGGCGGTAACAGCCCCTGACTACCTTTGCTGAAACATGAATGGCCACGAATGTCATCTCCGCTGTTTTGTGATTTTGGATTCTGCCAGATTGGGTTGTGTTCCTGGCACTCAGACCCACAATGGAGGAAACTCTCCATGTCCCAGCAGTGTGCAGAGACCGCAATGGAGGAAACTCTCCATGTCCCAGCAGTGTGCAGAGACCTCAATGGGGGGAACTCTCCATGTCCCAGCAGTGTGCAGAGACCTCAATGGGGGGAACTCTCCATGTCCCAGCAGTGTGCAGAGACCTCAATGGAGGGACCTCTCCATGTCCCAGCAGTGTGCAGAGACCTCAATGGAGGGAACTCTCCATGTCCCAGCAGTGTGCAGAGACCTCAATGGAGGGACCTCTCCATGTCCCAGCAGTGTGCAGAGACCTCAATGGAGGGACCTCTCCATGTCCCAGCAGTGTGCAGAGACCTCAATGGAGGGTCATCCTGTGATATAAAATGCAACAAAGTATGCTGTGCCTGGTGTTGTAACAATGTACTTCCCCTCCCCCTCACACATGGCACACCACATTTCAGTGTGCAGAATAGTGTGACTGACCTTCCTCTCTGAAGATTATAGTTTGTTTTCACACAATGACCGTAAAGTCTTATTACTCCTTCCTCAGCCAATCACGGGCAGCAGCTATTGTTACATTGTGAAGGTTATGTAGCATGATGTCATCTAAGAATATCAGGCCGGTCCCCGGCATACGTCATCTCAGGCATGACGGCCTCATGTGATGACCGGACGATTGAACACCGGCAGGTTCCTTTGTAGAAGGACGTTCGTCTGTGTAATTTTTGGCCTGCTGCAGGCTGATCCGTATGCTGCTTGTTATTATGAATAGGCCTGTCATGCCTGCGCTCCCTAATGGTGAGAAGTGTCCCGGCTATTAGAATCTCGTATTCATAGACTTTGCAGCAATCGGAAGTCGGCTCAAATCTCAGCTGATTCCAGATGTAGGCGGCTGTGTCGGCGTTGCAAAAGTCTGTTTAGAAATTGAAGGAGGCAGGAGGAAAGTGATGAGGGGAGCAGTGGCTGTGTCCTATCGGATGCAGTCGCTGTTTGGGTATTTGGGCAGCTGCTAGAATAACGTAGCTGACAGGGGAGGGTCCTTCATCCATGGGGGAGGGGGGTGCATTGCCTTTCCCTGGTCAACCTGAGTGCTGGAGGAGAGAGAAATGATCCATTTATGGCCACTTAGAGGCTGTAAACCTCCTCGTAAAATTTGTACCTACAGGTGAGCCTAGAATAAGACTTACCTAATAGGTACTGTAATTATCTCCTAAACCGGCGCTGGTTAGGAGATATTCACAAAAGCACTGTGTAAATTGATGGCACTATATAAGTACCAATAATAATTCACTGTGCTGATGATGTCATTGGTGCATGTGCTCTGAAGGAACGGCCATTTCTTCAGGAGCGTGTGCCGTGACCAACGGCTCCAGCCAGTCACAGAGCCGGAGTCCGCGTCCCTGGAAGGAAGACGGGGGGAGGGGGGAGATGGCTGCGGGGACAGCATGGGCTTAGTTTGCAGGTAAGTGTCACATAATGTGCTAGTAGGTGATGCCTACTAGCACATTATGCCTTTACTTTGCAGGGGAGATAAAAGGAAGAAAAACGAATCAGGGTTTACTTCCTCTTTAAAGCGGTTGTATACCCGCTGTCTTTATTTATTTTTTTTTTTTTTCTACATCTGCAAGGGAAAAGGCATAATGAGCTAGTAGTACTAGCTCATTATGAGATACTTACCTTAGAACGAGGAGCCTTCATCACACCTGGTCCACGCCGAGGGAGCTGACATCTCCCCTCGGCGTGTCTTCCGGGTATCGCGGCTCCGGCGCTGTGAGTGTCCGGAGCCGCGATGTCGTCACTCCTGGGAGACTTCTGCCCGGCAAGCTCCGGAGTTTGCCGGGCTGTCAGCCGAGAATCCCCTGTGCGCATGCGCCGCTGTAGTCAGCGGCTCATTGCGAGGGGAATATCTCCTAAACCGTACGGGGTTTTTTTTTTTACCTACAGGTAAGCCTTATTATAGGCTTACCTGTAGGTAAAAGTTAAAAATAAAGGTATACAACCGCTTTAAAGGCTCGTTGACACTTGCTGTTGAAGGGGGGGGGGGGGGGCAGGCACTCCCACTCCCCCTTTTCCTAGGCAGCAGTTGGGGGTGTACGCATGCTGCAGTGGTTTGGCATTTACAGGGTTAAAACTGGCTTTTCCGAGGCATTTGACAGGCAGTGAGGAGTCGATAAGTCACCACCTCACTGCCTGTCAAATGCCTCTGAAAAGCAACCTGAGCATGGATCGCTCATGATTCCCGGCCTGCGTGTTTCTCCAGGTTTACCACAATCACCTCTGATAGAGATATATAATGGAATGCAGTGTTGGTTTGCCCTCAGGCCGCTCCTGTCATTCGTTAGTCACCCTCAGTCACTCCCTGATGAAATGTGGAAGTTGTGATTACTCACATGGCTGTGCGGTGGAGTTAAAGGGGAACCCTTACTACAGATCTGACTACACCATGGGGCTGATGTTCTAAAGGCAAATAGGCTGGACACTTTGCAATGCACCCAAGGCTTAGTGAATGTGGTGAGATTTCATTTTGCATGTGCAAGATTAAAAAAAAATAGATTTTTTGCATGCACATTTTTGGATGAGCTTCACCTCCTTCTCTGGGAAAAATTCACTTTGCATGGGAAGTTACACTTTGCAAGAGAACAGGCTATTTATTTGCCTTTTTAGTAAAAGGAACCTCATTGTTGTCAGCTTTAGATTTGCTGCAGTACACGTTTCAGGCTGGGTTCACACATTTGTGAATTGGGTGTGGGTTCTCGGCATCCAATTTGCAATAGTGGGAGATTTTGCCCGGATCTCTATGGAGCGGATTCACATATCTCCGGTGTGAATTTGCACAGGAGTCCTGCGCGTCTTTTGGTCCGTTTTTTTCAGATCGGAATTCAGCCAAAAGTTTGGGGTAAAATCGGACCTGAAATGGTGAACGGGGACTCACCGGACCCCGGCTGTGAGCTGCATGTGAACATAATGTGACCTCAGCCTTGGTGATCTAATCCCTCATCATATCGTCTTCTGTTGTCAGCACATGAGACGTATTTATTATTTATTACAGATCTTTATATCGTGTACAATGCAGCACTTTACATAATGTACATTCACGTCAATCCCTGCCCTCAAGGAGCTTACAATCGAAGGTTCCTATCTGACACGCATACCAGGGCCAGTTTAGACAGGAGCCAATTAACCTACCGGCATGTCTGCGGAGCGTGGGAGGAAACGCCAGAGCATGCATACTCCATGCAGATAGTGTCCAAACCAAGGACCTCAGTGCTGTGATTGCTAACCAGCAAACTTTTATTTATTGATATATCTCCTACATAGAACATGAGTTGCTGTGTACGTCCTATATAGGTGTCAGTGTGTACCCGATGATTGTGTCTGTTCATGAAGATTGCAGATCACATGGTGAATTATGAAAACGGTCCCAGTCTTCTTTGTCAGCAGCTATAGGGTGATCGGTGAAGTGTGGAGACTATATATAGGTCTGTCTATCTATCTATCTATCTATCTATCTATCTATCTATCTATCTATCTATCTATCTATCTATCTATCTATCTATCTATCTATCTATCTATCTATCTATCTATCTATCTATCTATCTATCATTATTCCTGATCCCTTACACTGTATATATAGAATGCCCCCCCCCCCCCCCCCCCCGATCCCTTGCACTGTGTAATATATATAGGAAGCCCCCCAATCGTGTGTATGTATATATACACACTGTTTAAGGGATTGGGGGGCATTATATAGATAGATAGTAAGGGAGAACATTGTATGTATGCCCCGATCCCTTACACCAGCGTTTTCTCAACTCCAGTCCTCAATTACCCCCAACAGGTCATGTTTTCAGGATTTCCCTCAGATGAAACAGCTGTGGTAATTACTAAGGCAGTGAAACTGATCAAATCGCCTGTGAAAAATAATGAAGAGCCTGAAAACATGACCTGTTGGAGGTACTTAAGGACTGGAGTTGAGTAACATTGCCCTACAGGATGCCCTGATCCCTCCCACTGTATATAGGAGATATAGGATGCTCATCCCTCGCACTGTATATAACATGCCCCTCCCTCACCCTGTATATAAGGGATATAGCATGCCTATCCCTTGCACTGTATATAGGAGCTATAGGACGCCCATCCCTCGCACTGTATATAGGGGATATAGAATGCCCATCCCTCGCCCTGTATATAGGGGATATGGCATGCCCATCCCTTGCACTGTATATAGCATGCCCATCCCTTGCACTGTATATAGCATGCCCATCCCTTGCACTGTATATAGAGGATATAGAATGCCCATCCCTCGCCCTGTATATAGGGGATATGGCATGCCCATCCCTTGCACTGTATATAGCATGCCCATCCCTCGCCCTGTATATAGGGGATATAGAATGCCCATCCCTCGCCCTGTATATAGGGGATATGGTATGCCCATCCCTTGCACTGTATATAGCATGCCCATCCCTCGCACTGTATATAGGGGATATGGCATGCCCATCCCTCGCCCTGTATATAGGGGATATGGCATGCCCATCCCTTGCACTGTATATAGCATGCCCATCCCTTGCACTGTATATAGCATGCCCATCCCTTGCACTGTATATAGCATGCCCATCCCTTGCACTGTGTATATAGCATGCCCATCCCTTGCACTGTGTATATAGCATGCCCATCCCTTGCACTGTATATAGCATGCCCATCCCTTGCACTGTATATAGCATGCCCATCCCTTGCACTGTATATAGCATGCCCCTCCCTCGCACTGTATATAGGCAATATAGGATGCCCCTCTCTTGCACTGTATATAGGACGGCCCTCCCTTGCACTGCACACATCTGGATGCTCGGATCTGTCTCCTTTTTACCCTTTTTTTTTCATTGCTTTTCCCCTGGAGATGACAGGTCTGTGCTGGCCATGCTTCTGCGATGGGTGGGGTGTGGGCAGTGAGCGTGCATAATAGTGATTTTGATGTCTGGTTGGGGAGTGATGTGTGCCAGCTGCTTAGAGAAGCCGGATTCATGGCTGACAAGGCCTTGGCTGCGGGGGGGGGTGGGGGGGGGGGTGACTGGTGTCAGGCTCCCCATCGCTTCCATCAGCCGGGGTTTAATCATTCTCTCCCTCAGACTAGTCCCATGTGGAGAGGATTCTGCATCCCTCCTCCATGACCCGATGTCTGGGTTAATAAATGACCTGTACTGTCCTTGCAGGCCACGGCCGTCCGCTGTAGACTTTGTTACAACAGGTCCCGAGTCATATTTTAGGATTGTGTAGCAGTGTAGTGAGGTCATCACACGGGGCACAATGCCCGCTATCAGCAGATCTGTGTGGTCACTGAGTACGGGCTAATAATGGTACAACCGGGGGGGGGGGGGGGTCTAATACTGAGATGTTTGATATTATTTTTTTTTTGTTAATACAAACTCTGATAGATGGGGCTGCCTATGAGGCTAATGTCTCGTTTCTTATATCGGCCAATCAGCTGTCTGTTATTTCTTCAGTAAAGCATTGTGGGTGAGAGAATCCTCTTGATTGGTTGGTAGGGGCAGGGAGGTTTTCTTTTTGGTATACTGTTTAAGGTTGAACTCCAACCTTCCCATCAATTCTCCATGGTTGTTTGTGTTTACTAAACCCACAACCAGAACCAATCAATCTGTCTATACAGTAAATCATACTTGTTATACTCCCTGTGGAACCTAAGGGGTTATTTCTCTGCATTGTGTAAAAATGCTGTTTGATCCTGTCTCCTCTGATCCTCCCCTTCTTGCACTGTCCCCAATTCATCTGCTGATAGTACAGAGTTGGTGGAGTCACTCTGCACATGCTCAGTTTGGTGTGTATTGCTAGACAGGATTTTTATTTCTTGGGAGGGTGCATGTGATCAGCACAGGGCCAATCAGCACTGTCCAGACAGGGGGGCAGGGGTCCAGCATCCTCATAGGTCAGTCAGAGGAAGTGAAAACTCCTCCTACAAGCTTTAACCAGACACTGATAGAAGTCACAAGACTGCTATATACTGCTAATGAAAAGTTCTAGCAGTTTATATTTACTAAAATAATTGCATTTCCATGTTCTGTGTACTGTGGGAGACCAGATAGTGTTACTAAACCCAGGTCCCTGCATTCAGTATAAGGCTCATCTTCTGTAGTGAAATTGTATACTCGCAGCACACTATGAGCTTCTCACAGTGTGCAGTAGAAGCTACAGCAAGAAAATACCAGTGTAGTAATTGTTGTTGCCTCTCAGATCCTGATTCCTATTGGTCATTTAATATAACTTTATAGTTTTGCTGTTCTTTTTGTAGAACCTTCACACCACTCCCTACTCGTAAAAGCTTCCAATTCACTCCTCTCTACCACATCAACGCAATTCACCTTCCAGCAAGTGTTTGGATTGTAATATGAAACCCATTGCAAACATGCTGGATATATACAGACTCCATGCACTTAGTGCCTTTGTGGAACTGACCCCAGGAGACAAGTGCTGCAATGCATATGTACTAGATACCCAATGGACTGCCATGATGCCACCATAGCTTTATAGACACACAGCAAGGAGGAGACGGGCCTACAGCTCGGGGCATGAGAATAGTATGCAGAACAAGTGATTTCCTCTGCACTGATTGTATATATTTTTCCTGTGTGTTCTCTCCAGCAGTTTTCCTATATAGAGGAGTGTAGACAGTCCTAGTCCTGGCAGGGTGTGGAGTGTTTGTCTGTCTTCTTGTGTACTTCGCCTTATTAGTTTTCCTGACTCTACTGCATTGTGTGCGATATTCTGCAGAGAAGCAGGAGGTCTGTACTGAATCGTGCAGAGTGGCCTCTGCAATTTCCCAACAGGAACCTAAACTAATTCTGAGAGTAGAATATCATTATCATCCTCTTGTGTACAAGGTGTAATCCTCGTCCTGTGAGTAGTACTGCCGCTACTACTACTACAGTACTGTCACACTGCTGCTACTACTAGTGTAGTACTGTCACACTGTCGCTGCTACTACTAGTGTAGTACTGTCACCCTGCCGCTGCTACTACTAGTGTAGTACTGTCACCCTGCCGCTGCTACTACTAGTGTAGTACTGTCACCCTGCCGCTGCTACTACTAGTGTAGTACTGTCACCCTGCCGCTGCTACTACTAGTGTAGTACTGTCACCCTGCCGCTGCTACTACTAGTATAGTACTGTCACCCTGCCGCTGCTACTACTAGTATAGTACTGTCACACTGCCGCCGCTACTACTAGTATAGTACTGTCACACCGCCGCCGCTACTACTAGTATAGTACTGTCACACTGCCGCCGCTACTACTAGTATAGTACTGTCACACTGCCGCCGCTACTACTAGTATAGTACTGTCACACTGCCGCCGCTACTACTAGTATAGTACTGTCACACTGCCGCCGCTACTACTAGTATAGTACTGTCACACTGCCGCCGCTACTACTAGTATAGTACTGTCACACTGCCGCCGCTACTACTAGTATAGTACTGTCACACTGCCGCCGCTACTACTAGTATAGTACTGTCACACTGCCGCCGCTACTACTAGTATAGTACTGTCACACTGCCGCCGCTACTACTAGTATAGTACTGCCGCCGCCGCTACTACTAGTATAGTACTGCCGCCGCCGCTACTACTAGTATAGTACTGTCACACTGCCGCCGCTACTACTAGTATAGTACTGCCGCCGCCGCTACTACTAGTATAGTACTGCCGCCGCCGCTACTACTAGTATAGTACTGCCGCCGCCGCTACTACTAGTATAGTACTGCCGCCGCCGCTACTACTAGTATAGTACTGCCGCCGCCGCTACTACTAGTATAGTACTGCCGCCGCCGCTACTACTAGTATAGTACTGCCGCCGCCGCTACTACTAGTATAGTACTGCCGCCGCCGCTACTACTAGTATAGTACTGCCGCCGCCGCTACTACTAGTATAGTACTGCCGCCGCCGCTACTACTAGTATAGTACTGTGACACTGCCGCCGCTACTACAAATGTAGTACTGTCACGCCGCCGCTACTACGAGTGTTGTACTGTCACGCCGCCGGAGCGTGTAAAACATATACATCTTCGATTGCTTCTGGGTTATGTTGATAGATGAAGTGTAAATGACCTGAGATCTTGGTTACAACAAGGTTATTTATACACGTCTCATTTTCTTCCATAAGGGCTCATTTAGACATGCAAAGAAATGTGAGCGCCCATTAATGCACCAAATGCTTTAAAGTGTATTAATGGCCCATTTTTTATGCGTTTTTCATGTTTGTATCGCGTTAAAAACGTTTGCTAGATTTTTGTATTCTCTCGACTAGTAATGCTTTCTAATCGCATCTCAAAGGCGCTTTAATTGCAATAGCCGCATTTGACGCTTTTGCAGTGTTTTTACATTTAACATCAGTGGAAGTGTTTTGGAAGTGGCAAAACGACACATCAGGTCAATTATGATGCAAAGCTATCGCCTCCATGTGAACACCATTGGGCGCTGCAATGCACACAATTTTGGAATGCGTTCAGGGAGCTTTAAAGAACGCCTGTGCAACTCCTGCTTTTGAAGTTGGTGTAAACTAAAGCTGGTCATACATTATACAATTTTCTAGTACAATTTCCTTTAGATTTACCTTCAATTGTGTAGTGTAGGGACCTGCCTGGTTGCATACAAATTTTAAAGTGTTTTAGGTTTGACCTTGACGTTTGACTTTTATTGGTAAATCTTAAGGAAATATTACAAGAATTTGTATAATGTATGGCCAGCCTTAGCCTAAGTGACGTTTTATGGTGATGCAAAATAAATGCAATTTTGACTGAAATACCATTTTGAAAACTGACGCCTAATAAACATTTACACTAAATTGTATAGCAAGGTTTTTTTTTTTTTTTTTTTTTTTTTTTTTTTTTTTTTTTTTTTTTTTCTGACTCTTGCTTTTGCAGTCACAGCTGTAAATACTGCATTGCCACCTTGGGGGGGGGGGGGGGGGGGAGAGAGAATGACATACTGTGCTGACATTCAAGTATAACCACTTTCTTTTTTTTTCTTGCCATCTGTGTTTTGTTAGGGAGATCCCCTTCAATTCATGCCCATTAGACTCGCCAGAAAATGAGGATATCCCAGAAGACTTTGGGGAGGGGGGAGGAGGAGAAGTGGCCAAAAATGGTAGAGGAGGAGGGAGGACTTAACGAAACTTCACCCAAATGGGGTCTTTTTTTTTTTTTTTTAAACTACTTAAGGACTGCTACCCAAAAGTGGAACTTCCGCTTAAAGGAATCCTGACCCCCTCCCTTACATGCCACATTTTGGCAAGTCATTTCTTCCTTTTTTTTTTTTTTTTTTTTTTTTTTTTTTTGGGGACCGGGTACCTAGTTTTGACAGGTACCCAGCTCCCACTTGCGCTCGGGTCGCCTAGTCGGCCCCTCCCTACAATCTTCTGGGACATGTCACAGGTCCCAGAAGATTGCCCGGCCATTCAGGGTGCACAGCTTGACTCGCGCAGTGCGCATGCGGGTGTGAAGCTGCAAGCTGTCAAAGCCGGGTGCCCACAGCAATGCCACGGAGAGGAGCGAGGCTTTGGGTGGCCACCGCTGGACAGGTGAGTGTGTGTTTTATTAACCACTTGCTTACTGGGCACTTACACCCCCCCCCCCCCCCCCCCCCCCCCTCCTGTCCAGACTAATTTTCAGCTTTCAGCGCTGTTGCACTTTGAATGACAATTGCGCGGACATACAACACTCTACTCAAATGAAATTTTTAGCATTTTTTCCCCCACTTAGAGCTTTCTTTTGGTGGTATTTGATCACCTCTGCGGTTTTTATTTTTTGTTAAAAAAATGTAAAGACCAAATTAAAAAATAAAAATTTTTTTTTTTATTTTTTTTATTTTTATTTTTTTAAATTTTGTTATAAAATTTTAAAACAGGTAATTTTTCTCCTTCATTGAATGTGCACTGATGGATGGCAATAATGGGCACTGATCAGTGGCACTGATTGGCACCACTGGTGGGCGTTGATAGGTGGCACTGGTGGGCACTGACAGGTGGCAGTGGTAGGTGGCAGGGGGTACTAGTGTGCACAGATAAGGCATAATTGCCTCTTCCTCTTCGGGACCGATGTCCCATGCAGATGAGCCGGTGATCGGCTTTTTTTTTTCTCCTCGGGCTGTTAGCATGAGGAGAGAAAAAAAAAAAGATTACTAAGCTTTTGTTTACATCATGTGATCAGCTGATCATATGGTAAGGGGCCGGGACCGGCCCCTTACTCGGATCGGTCTATTGACCTCAAGTTGCATCAAAGTCAGACCAAAGTAGTGCAGGGACTACTTTTGAAGTCGCACAGATCTGAACGGTGCTCATTGGAAATCATGGGGTATGACTTTGCACGGGTGGACCGTATGTTTGTTTTTTTTTTTTTTTTTTTCATCCATCAGTTTTCGGATTAAACACAGACATACATGTATCCCTATGGGATAGCGGATATACATCCGTCTCTGCTATGCTCCGTTTGTGATGACGAACCCTACTTTTCCATCCGTCATCGGATGAAAACGTACTCTACGGTCCTTCATCTGATCCCCCCCATAGAGGAGAGCGGCGCCCCTACAGGTCGGTCCCTGCACAGTGTGCAGAGACAGACCGGTCATCTGTCTGCACAGCGGGGATCGACGGAGCGATCCCCCGCTGAGCAAAGCGGAGCCCGTACCCGGACACGTCCGTGTGAAAGGGCCCTTAGTGGTTAAACTGCCCTTATTTACAGACGTAAGTTCATTCCTTTTGACCTAAAAAAATAAATAAAAAAAAACCCCAAAATATTACAACGTTTCTCTTTATCGCGATGTTGGGATAAACTTGTCAGACTGCCTGTGTGGTGTGTGTTTGTTTTTTTTTTTTTTTTTATTTTTTTTTTCTTGACAGTTGTTGGTTTGAGCAGAGAGCTCTCTCTGCACTGAATCTCGGTTCTTTAACGATTAATCATGCAGCTCTAGTAGTCAGTTTTTAATGGAACAGAGGAATTGGCGGGAACGCCAGGGATTTAACATAAAGGAAGCAATACAAAGAGAACAGTAGACTTTCTCATACAAGTACATATCAGGAATATGAAGCGATTTTGTACACGTTTTGTTTTTTATGGCAGTCACACAGATTCAGGATGGAGTGTGAAATGCCTCATCTTGTTTTTTTTTGAAAAATATATGAATTTTTAAAGGCGTATTTTGTTTCGTGCCAATCGCACTGGTAGCACGTGATCCATTTTCTGTTCGTGTGAAACTGAATGTGGCATCTTACCAAATTGCTTTGATTCCTCTTCCAAGCAAACCTTTTAGCTAATGAGCTGGCAAGTAGAGGCTTCTCTGATGTACAGGACTATCACCGGCTGAAACTTTGCAGAGCCTCTAGTCATGTTCATACTCCATCTTTACCATGATTCTTCTACATGTATCCTAAACATTGATTACCTCTTGTTAATATAATACTGATGACCTTTTTGATTATAGTGGTCAGCAGACTTAAAGGAGAAGGACAGCTAAATCTTGTTTCCCTGTACTTCTATGGATCACAGCAATGCAGTTCCTTCTGCACTCTTGTGACCCCTTTTTTTCAGCAGACAGCGGGCTGAAGCCTGCTGTCGGCTGACATCACAGAGCCGATCCAGGCTGGGGAAAGATCGTGACCATATGGTTGGGATCCACCCAGAAGTCTGGACTGCCACCTGGCTCAGCCTCTCAGCGAGCCACTGAAAGCCGGAGCCGGCCACTCTGCCCCCTCCACAGCCCGGTGCTCTAGTAAGCATGTGGGGGGGCAGATCAGAGAGCCGTTGTCTGACAGTCACCAGCTCTCTGCTCACAGAGAACTTAATGATCATCAATGTTAGATTGCTCGGTTCTCAGTCTCATGCTGGCCATACACTATACGAAAAATTGGCCAAACCCATTTTCGAAAAACAAATATTCGGCTATCGGTGCAAACGATGGTGCCATTGTGTAATGACCAATAAATTGTTCAGTGGACATAAATAAATGCATTTTTTTGTTCTTCTTTTTTATTTATTTATTTTTTTTTTACACATACCTAGTGCAGTCAGTTCGGATGGGAAACACATTAACCTTTCAGTTTATCGTTCGTTTGGCAGAAAATTTCCAAACTTGTCTTTTTTTTTTTTTTTTTTTTTTCGGCTCCAAAACGTCCCAACGATTATCGATTTTGTGCCCATTAACAGGCCGAAAAATGAACGAACTGTCTGACCGAATTTCGGACGATTTTTCGTATAGTGTATGGCCAGCATTAGAACTGGCTGGAGACCGATGCAGCATCCACCTGCAGGTAAGTATGATTAACCACTTACCACTTCCCGCCCGCCCTATGGCGGATTGACGTCCGGGAAGTGGTTCTGTTATCCTGACTGGACGTCATATGACGTCCAGCAGGATAACATGCCGCAGCGCGCCCCCGGGGGTGCGCGGCGATCGGTGGAGCGGTGTGTCAGCCTGACACACCGCTACACCGATCTTGGTAAAGAGCCTCCGGCGGAGGCTCTTTACCACGTGATCAGCCGTGTCCAATCACGGCTGATCACGCTGTCAATGGGAAGAGCCGTTGATCGGCTCTTCCTCACTCGCGTCTGACAGACGCGAGTAGAGGAGAGCCGATCGGCGGCTCTCCTGACAGGGGGGGTCTGTGCTGATTGTTTATCAGCGCAGCCCCCCCTCAGATCACCACACTGGGCCATCAGGGAAGGGGCAACGTTGATGGCCAGGCATGTACCCCATGGCCATCCACATGTGCCCAATCTGTGCCAATCAGTGCCCACAAATGGGCACTGATTGGCACCATTATGTCACTGATCTGCCCAGCAATGCCCAGATCTGCAAGCAATGTTTTCAGTGCCACCTGTCATTGCCCATCGGTGCCACCTGTCATTGCCCATCGGTGCCACCTGTCATTGCCCATCGGTGCCACCTGTCATTGCCCATCGGTGCCACCCATAAGTACCCATCGGTGCCGCCTATGAGTGCTCATCAGTGCCACCTCATTGGTGCCCATCAGTGCCGCCATATCAGTGCCCATCAGTGCCGCCATATCAGTGCCCATCAGTGCCGCCATATCAGTGCCCATCAGTGCCCATCAGTGCAGCCATATCAGTGCCCATCAGTGCAGCCATATCAGTGCCCATCAGTGCAGCCATATCAGTGCCCATCATTGAAAGAGAAAGCGTACTTATTTACAAAAAATTTTAACAGAAACAAAGAAACTTGTTTTTTTTCGAAATTTTCGGTCTTTTTTTATTTGTTGCGCAAAAAATTAAAAACCGCAGAGGTGATCAAATACCACCAAAAGAAAGCTCTATTTGTGGGAACAAAATGATAAAAAATTTGTTTGGGTACAGTGTAGCATGACCGCGCAATTGTCATTCAAATTGCGACAGCACTGAAAGGTGAAAATTGGCCTGGGCGGGAAGGTGTCTAAGTGCCTGGTATTGAAGTGGTTAAAAAAAAAAAGAACTCCATACTTCTCTTTTAAAGCATGGCCTACAGTTGAAATAAAACATATATATTTTGACAGCCTTGTGGCTTATAAACATCTGCCACGCTGCATAGCCTGGATGGCTGTTGCAATGTATTTCCTCCTAGCTTTGAGTGCCTGAAAGCATGTTGGATTGTATTAGGGTGCATTTACACTTGTGAATTCACCCTGCCTGTGAATATATGTGAGAACCCCAGAAGGGGTTCCAACGATTAGCTGCAAGAGCCACCCCTATTGAAAGCAATGGGAGGCTGTTGGTTCCTGCAGCTAATCGCACCCACTCGCATGTAATATCTATATGCAGCGATGATGTGTGTCTCTGCCTCCAGGGCTGATGTGATTGAGTGGGTGCGATTAGCTGCAGGAGATGTAATCGCAGACAGGGTGCATTTGCAAGTGTGAATACACCCTTACTGTACATGCATAGTAAGGGTATTTTAGGGAGTAATTTTCTGGACTAAAGTGTTTGTGTGTATGTGTGTGTGTGTGTATGTGTGTGTGTGTGTGTGTGTGTGTGTGTGTGTGTGTGTGTGTGTAGCTGGCAGGCTGCGGTCAGCAATTTCTTAGAGACTTAAAGCTGCTGTCAGGTTTGACAGGCAGGCCCCCGGAGGCATGACCGTATACTCCCCATATGCAGGGCCATTCTGATTGTGCGGTTTTAGCATCATTGGTGAAGCTCCTCCATCCACTCTGGTTTTACACATTCTTTTGGTCAGTGAGGCCATCCATCATAATGATGGGTGAGTACAAACACATGAAAGTTGGGTATAGCAGCATATTTTCACACAGCTTGGAAGTGTTGAAGCTTTGCCTGAGGATACTAAAACCTGCTGACTCTTGAAACCCTCTCTGGACAAAACATAAACAAACTGCAAACCCCGCCCCCTTTTAAATGTTTTCTTTCACCAAGTGGAGAAAAAAAAAAAAAAAGCCAAAGTATCCCAATTCAGGTTTCTTGCCACTGCAGTTTCCAGAGTGGGGACCCCTAATCCACTAGTACATATCAGCCTGAGATGGTGCCGGTGTCTTGCCGAGAAAGTTCCCCCGGCAGATAAGGACCCCCCCCCGTACTGTGCAGCGCTTGCGCAGTACGAAGGAGTAGCAGCCGCCGAAAATAGCCGAAGCTGAAAAACTTGAATCAGCTGTACACGGCGCCTGCGCCCTAGGTCCAGGTTGAAGCCCCACCATCCAAGTGGACCTAGAGGGAGAATAAAAAAGTGCTGAGCAAAGCTGTGCCTGAAGCGTGGCGAGGGGGCCCTCTTACAGGCGCCGTGTACAGCTGGTTTCTATTCTATTCGGCTATTTCCGCCAGGACCTAATGCGCAACCGCTGCGCCTGCGCAGTAGAGGGGGGTCCTTATCCGCAGAGGGGAACTTTCTCGGCAGAACACCGGTCCCCTCAGCTGATGTCTTCTGCACCCGGAGAGGACCCCACTAAAGGAAATGGATCACATTTGACAGTGTAACATATTTTTTTTTTTTTGTGTTGGGTTAAGGGGAGGAGGAGAGGCATTCTTCAGGTGAAACTGTGAATTGAAACTGTGAATGTCACATGTCCACGGGTGTTCCTATTGAAATCTATGGAGCTAGAAATGCCTGAATATGCCCCAGGAAAAAAAAAAAAATCTGATGTATGAACCAGGGAAAATTCGAACTAATAATACGTTTCTGTATGTTGAGTGCAGCCATAGGGGAACAAATTAAAAAATGATGCAGTGTGAATGGAGACTAAACTTCAGGGGTCTCCTGCTTGCATTCCCCTACTTCCTTGGTGGCCAACCTGCAGCCCGAGAGCTGCGTGCGGCCCTTTGGTTTATTTATTTATTTCAGGTACTTATATAGCGCCGTCAATTTACGCAGCGCTTTACATATACATTGTACATTCGCATCAGTCCCTACCCTCAAGGAGCTTACAATCTAAGGTCCCTAATTCACATTCATACATACTAGGGACAATTTAGACAGGATCCGATTAACCTACCAGCATGTCTTTGGAGTGTGGGAGGAAACCGGAGTACCTGGAGGAAACCCACGCAGGCACAGGGAGAACATGCAAACTCCAGGCAGATAGTGTCATGGCTGGGATTTGAACCAGCAACCCTTCTTACTTCTAGGCGAAAGTGCTACCCACTACACCACTGTGCCGCCCATGTGTGGCCCTCGGACCTCAGCAGTCTGTAGTGGGAACATTGATTAACCACTTCAATACCAGGCACTTAGACACCTTCCCGCCCAGCCCAATTTTCAGCTTTCAGCGCTGTCACAATTTGAATGACAATTGCGCGGTCATGCCACACTGTACCCAAACAAATTTTTTATCATTTTGTTCCCACAAATAGAGCTTTCTTTTGGTGGTATTTGATCCCCTCTGCGGTTTTTATTTTTTGGGCAACAAATAAAAAAAGACAGAAAATTTTGAAAAAAAGCACGTTTTTCTTTGTTTCTGTTAAAATTTTTTGTAAATGAGTACGTTTTCTTCTTCAATGACGGGCACTGATATGGCTGCACTGACGGGCACTGATACGGCGGCACTGATGGGCACCGATGAGGTGGCACCAATGAGGTGGCACTGATGAGGTGGCACTGACGGGCACTGATGATGGGCACTGATAGGTGGCACTGATGCGCACTGATAGGTGGCACTAATGGGCACTGATAGGTGGCACTGGTAGGTGGCACTGATGGGCACTGATAGGTGGCACCGATGGGCACTGATAGGCGGCACTGATGGGCACTTGTAGGTGGCATTAATGGGCACTCGTAGGTGGCGTTGATGGGTAGTTATGGGTGGCACTGATAGTTGGCACAGATGGGCACTGATAGGTGGGCACAGATGGGCACTGACAGGTGGCACCGATGGACACTGATGGGTGGCACTGATGATTCTGATTGATGGCAGTGATGCCCCTAAGTGTGGCATTGCTGGGCATCACTGCAACATAATTGTGCCAATCAGTGCCCATTTGTGGGCACTGATTGGCACAGATTTGGCACTGACTGGGCACATGTGGATGGCCATGGGGTACATACCTGGCCATCCACATGTTTCCCTTCCCTGGTGGTCCTAGTGGCGATCCCTGGTGGTCCAGTGTGGTGATCTGCGGGGGGGCTGCGCTGATAAACAATCAGCGCAGACCCCCCCTGCCAGGAGAGCCGCCGATCGGCTCTCCTCTACTCGCGTCTGTCAGACGCGAGTGAGGAAGAGCCGATCAACGGCTCTTCCTATTGACAGCGTGATCAGCCGTGATTGGACACGGCTGATCACGTGGTAAAGAGCCTCCGCCGGAGGCTCTTTACCAAGATCGGTGTAGCGGTGTGTCAGACTGACACACCGATCCACCGATCGCCGCGATGCGCGCCCCTGCGGGCGCGCGGCGGCATGTTATCCTGAAGGACGTCATATGACGCCCAGTCAGGATAACACAACCACCGCCCGGCCGTCAATCCGCTATAGGCCGGGCGGGAAGTGGTTAATGTAATAGCATTACCCTATAGCAGTGATGGCGAACCTTGGCACCCCAGATGTTTTGGAACTACATTTCCCATGATGCTCATGCACTCTGCAGTGTAGTTGAGCATCATGGGAAACATCTGGGGTGCCAAGGTTCGCCATCACTGCACTATAGCCATCTATACCTCAAGTTAAAGTGATACTAAAGTTTTGTGTTTTGTATAAAAAAAAAAAAAAAAAAAAAAAAAAAGACAAACCTGTTCTACTTGGCTGCTCTGTGCAGTGGTTTTGCACAGAGTAGCCCCGATACGCAAACCACTTGCTATTGGGGCAGCCGATCCTCCTGTGTGTCCATTCAGACGTGGAGCTGCTGCTCGGCCCCGCTCCCTGTCTCCCCTCATTGGCTCACTGACTGACAGCAGCAGGCACCAATCAACATTGCTGAATTGAGAGGGAGCTCAGATAAGTATTGGGGGACTGAGGGGGGAGCTGCACACAGAAGTATGTTTATCTTATTGCATAGAATGCATTAAGATAAAAAAAACCTTCTGCCTTTAGAATCACTTTACAACCACTGCTCTACTGGGCAACGAGCACTCTGAACTGGTTAATACTTATTACCCACTTTTAGTACCACGCTATAACCAAAAGACAGCTACAGCACAGCTCTTGTGCTGAGATGGTGTCCATTGACCTCCTCCCAGAACCCCGCCCCCTGGGATGCTCATTGCGGTGCACTCTGTGACCGCCGTCTACTTTGGACACCGCTGATCACTGATTCTGGTGAAGGGCCAATCACAGCTGATCACATATAAACAGACTTTGCCGGTTGTCAGCATTCCTTTCCTCACACACAATGTCTGTGTGAGGAAAGGAGAGCCGATACCAGGCAGTGCAGCCTCATCATAGCACATCGGTGAAGGAGAAAAATTTACTTGCTAAGTTTTAGAACACAAACTAAGAAAAACGTGTGTGTGTGTGTGTGTGTGTGTGTGTGTGTGTGTGTGTGTGTGTGTGTGTGTGTGTAATTTTTAGTTTGGGTATAGTTTTGCATGACAGTGTAATTGTCGCCCAAAAAACAGCACTGAATTGCATCTATTGATAGACCGTAAGCTGCATTCTATTGCCTTATGGTTTGCACTAAGATGCTATAGAAACCTCCTTGCGCTTTCTGTCTGGCAGACTCTGTCGCTTGAGCAGTTTGAATAGAGGAGTACACTACACTTTACCACTTTGGTGGTCCTATGGAATTTGTTGGGAGCTGGTGTAATTTTTAGCATTGTTTTAATGTTTCTTAAAAATAAAAAAAATAGAACAGCGCTGAAAATTGGCCTGGGCAGAAAGGGGGGTGAAAGTACCCTGTGTTGAAGGTTTGATTCTATAACTTTCATAATCGGATGAAATGGGATACTTCTGGGCAAAAGATGTCCTCACACTTCATCAGTTGTTTTTACGTCACTGATATGAAATTTTGGAGGTGTTATTTTTGTTTTTTTGTTTTTTTTTTGTTTGGCAGGCAAGCCGGCATCTTTATCTCTAACCACTCCTGGCCACTAACATATGCAGAGTGCATCTCTGTCCCAGCAAAGGCCAAGATATTTGACATGGGCAGTAAATGACAGCATGGCTTCTCCTTCTCCGTGCTTTACAAGAGACAAGATGTTGTCACTCAATGGGCAATAACTGGGTCTATGGGGGGTGGACTGGAACAGAACTGTTAGTCCATAAGGAATAATATAATGATAATAATATAATCTGAGTAGTTTGTGTAAGACCCCATACACACTATTAGATTCTGCAGATTTAGCAAAACCAGGCCTGCCTGATTGCATAGAAATTGAAACTCTTAAAGGGGTTGTAAAGGTAAAAATGTTTTCACCTTAATGCATTATATGCATTAAGGTGAAAAAACTTTTGACAATACCGCCGCCCCCAGCCCCCCCCCCCCCCCCGTTTTACTTGCCTGACACCTCGAATCTCCGCTGCTCGTTCCCGTCATCTCTATTGCAGCTCAGCCTGGTCGCTGATTGGCTGCAGTGGATGGATTGAAAGCAGCGCAGCCATTGGCTCGCGCTGCTGTCAATCACATCCGATGACGCGGCGCGCCGGGGGGCGGGGCCGAGTGATACAGTGAGCGGCTATAGCCGCCGGCTGTATCACGGGAGCGCGCCCGCAAGAACTAACCACCATGCGAGGGAGCTCGCATTAAGGTGGATAGTTCTTGCGGGGAGGAGCTGAAACAGCCGCCGAGGGACCCCAGAAGACCAGGTTCGGGGCCACTCTGTGCAGAACGAGCTGCACAGTGAAGGTAAGTATAACATGTTAGTTATTTAAAAAAAAAAAAATAAAATTACCTTTACAACCCCTTTTTAAGTTAAGGTTTGACCTCCATATTATATGGTTTTGGTAAATCTGAAGACAAAAATCTGCAGAAAATCTAAGTGTGTATGGTATCTAAATGGTTGATGTAAAACTCCCCAATATGAAGGTGGTAAGTAGTTTGGAGTAATACTGTTTGTACCTCCATGACTGCTGATCTTGCGAAGTGAACCAACCCCCATTGATGTCCTCATCCAGTGATGACGGGACCATTTCATTATCACATCATAGTTGGGAAGTCTTGAAGAGTTTACCTCTCTGCTGATCCGGGGTTTCTCCGCTCCCCCGGTGTAGTGGAATAGATTGGTGAAGAGGGCGGAGTCGGGGTCTATTTTCATTCCGTTAATGGTTGAGTTCTTAGATTCATGTTTAAAATAACATCTGTGGTTTCAGGTTCCCAGCGTACATCCAGACATTATATACATTTAGCTAGGTATGCGATCTGGGTCGCTTCATAGTAAAACCCGGGATGGTTGACGGGCTGGAGGGTGTTAAATGCCGTAACTTGACTGACACTTTCTACTTTATTTACAGGGCGTCCATTTTTAGCCCAGTTTCTTCGAACAGAAGGTAACTAAACACCTGGATGTTCTAAACCAATCCCAAGAATATAAATCAGTGATTTCTGGACCTAATTATATAACCTCATTGTTTTTATAATAATTGAACATCCAATCAAATAATTCAATTTTGTTGTATCGAGAATGATTTTGATTCAGGAAATTTCCAGAAATCTTGCACAAAATAATTATAAATCTTGCACTCATGTCATTGATATTTATATGAATCAGTAGAGCACTTGTCAGTGTTGCCCAAATCAAGTTCCTTTGTGTCAGTTTTGTAGCTCTTTCTGTTGGGTTGTGTGTAGGTTTTCATTACCCCCCCCCCCTTTTTTTTTTTTTCTCCTCTACTTCCTGTCTTGGACACACAACAGGGAGTAAGTGGAAATCCCTCCAGAGTGATGAGAATTCCCCTTTATGTTCCCCTTGTGCGTGTTGAGGGACACGTTTTCATGACACTCAGACGCACTGCCCTTTAGCAGATGCTCAGCGGTGACACCCCCACCTATCTGCTGCACCCCTGCATTTCAGTGTGGCAGAATTTTGCCACAAAGTCAGGGACTTGTGTGTGATTTTGTGTATAAGGCAATGCTTTTAAAATGAATGGGCTGTCCTACATGCGATGCAGAAATACATGTGTGCTCACTTTGTCACACTTGCATAGACTGAATCATTGCAGGAACTGGGGAAAAAAAACAAACAAAAATAAAACGTAACATCACATGTATGGACTGCCGTATGAATAGCCAATGAAGTGTCTAACTTCAGGTGATACAGACATGGAACCAATCCTCCTACATAAGCTGTACTTGTTTTAACTGCAGCCACCTTTTCTCTAGAGCCATTGAAAGATCAAAGCCTATTTCTCAGCTGCAAAAGGCAGGGAAGAAGGTATCTGTCATCCACTGCACAGCATAGTGCAGAAAGCTGAGTGTAATCTGAGACCTGAGTGGAGGGAATGGACCACCCCCCTACATTGTCTATCAGGGAAACCTGCACAGTTTAGGATGTTAGTCACCTTCTGTGTACTGGTGGGGAGGGGCGCCCCTCTCTCTATCCAGAATTCGGAAGGAAGAGAGGAAAGATCCCTGGTGGTGTAAGACGATCTCAGCCTGGGCCACACCCCCAATGCATTTTGCTCTGCCCCTTAGTCATGGGGATCCCCCCCCCCCCAGGATTCCTTAGTGTTGGCATAACCTGTCCGAAGTGACTTGTGCAGAAAGCAGAGGAAGGAGACAGAAATCGCACTAGGTGCTTTGGATTGAGGTAAGTACACACTATAAAAGTATATACCAGGGATATGCAATTAGTGGACCTCCAGCTGTTGCAAAACTACAAGTCCCATCATGCCTCTGGGTGTCATGCTTGTGACTGTCAAGACTCTTGCTATGTCTAATGGGACTTGTAGTTCTGCAGCAGCTGGAGGTCCGCTAATTGCATATCCCTGGTATATACAGTAGTACCTTGGATTAAGAGCATGGTCCGTTTCAGAACAGTGCTTGTAATCCAAAGCACTCTTATATCAAAGTGAGTTTCTCCATAGGAATCAATGGAAACTCAAATAATTTGTGCCAGTGTCACTGCTAGTGTATGCAGTACCGCATGTGGCCAGAGGTGGGGGGCGCCGGAGACACTCAGAGAAGCTCAGAGACCCCTTTGAGACACTTGGGAATCTCCGAGCGGCTCCAGCGCCCCCTCACATCTGGCCAAATGCGGTACTGCACACCCCAGAGGCTTGAATACTGCGAGAAGACGCTCGCGAACCGGAAAAAAAGTCTCGTATTACGAAACGCTCGTAGACTGCGTTACTCGCAGAACGAGGTTTTACTGTTCTTTGTTCATTTTTATTTCGGAGGTTTACAACCACTTTAAACTTGCCAATCCTTCTGCTTCCCAAATCCAGAGTGATGGTCAGCCCAAGGCTGCAGATTGATGATACGTCTATGGCAATATATATGGAGCTTTTAGTCGGGTCAGCGGCCTGGGGGTCTAGGCTTACTGGACTGTGTTCATCTCAGGACTGGATAGACAAAAATACAAATCCTTTTGACAGGTAACACAGCACTCATAAATGCATTTCAGCTATTTGCATGGAGCTCAGCTTTGAAAAAGCAGGATTATTGCTGGCAAATAATTGGACGATTGAAGTAAATACTACTACATCTTATTCACTTTGCTAAATGGAAAGACTATTCCAGGCTCTCTGTTCAGTATATGGAACCTACTGAGTCAGGTGATGCACTCTACTCAATAGTCAAGCAGGGAGAAGAGGCTAATCTACAAATCTCTACATCATATATTGTATTAAAATAGGACAGTGCAAGCACCTGAAAGTCATATCAAAAATTATTTCGTCAACCACTTGACCTCCAGATTTACCCCCCCGTTGTGACCAGGCCATTTTTTTTTTTTTTTTTTTTTTGCAGTACGGCACTGCGTTACTTTAACTGACAATTGCGCAGTCATGCAATGTTTGTGCCCAAATAAAACTTATGACCTATTTTTTTCCCCTACAAATAGAGCTTTCTTTTGGTGGGATTTGATCACCTCTGCAGTTTTTATATTTTGCGCTATACACAAAAAAAAACCTACAATTTTGAAAAAACAAATTTTTTACTTTCTGCTATAAAACATATTCAGTAAAAAGAAATTGAAAAAAAATCGAATTTCTTCATAAATTTAGGCCAATACATATTCTGCTACATGGTTTTTGGTTTAAAAAAAAAAAATCCCAATAAGCGTATATTGATTGGTTTGCGCAAAAGTTAGTGTCTACAAACTATGGGATATTTTTATGGAATTTTAATTTATTTTTCTTTACTAGTAATGGCGGCAATCGGCGGCTTTATAGCGGGACTGCAATATTGCGGCGGACAGTCGGGACACTGACACTTTTTGGGGACCAGCGACCCTAATACATTGATCAGTGCTAAAAGTATGCACTGTCACTGTACTAATGACATTGGCAGGGAAAGGGGTTAACATGGGGGGGCGGTCAAAGGGTTAACTGTGCCTAACCGGTACTACTACTACTACTACTGTGGGGGAGGTGATTGTACTAGAAGGCATGAATCTGTGCCCCTTGCTTAGCAGAGACAAGGGATCCTTGCCTTCAATTCAGTACAGAAGCATCGGCGGTGGCTGGTCGACATCGAGTCCACTAATTGGAGCGGACCACGCGTAAGCCCCAGACCTAGGGTTGCCACTTGTCCGGTATTCACCCGGACAGGTCGGGTTTGGAATCTTGTGTCCGGGTTTCAGACTGCCTGAAACCCGGACACATTATTCAGACTGGACTATGGCTTCCCGGCAGGGTTGCTGGCTGCAGTTGTCTAAGCTGAGAGTGTCTGTTACACACTTTCACACTGCCCAAAGCCAGCACTATCTTACACACACACACACACACACACACACACGGGAGAGGAGAGAGGGCTTGACCTCTTCCTCTTGGCCCTACCCCTCTGTGTCTGCCCACACTCATTAGAAAAGGAAAGTGCGGGCTGGAAATTTGAAGTCCAGCAGCCTCAGATACATTTGGATGAGAGGTGCTGATTGCCAAGGGGTGAGTGAGCTCACCATCCATCCCTGTCTGTGATTAAAGTCTCCCCTCTCCCCCCTTCTATCTCCTGCCTCTTACTTTAGAGTTCCTCTTTACACCACAGGTGTTCCCCCTTCAATCAGAGTCCTCTCCGTACATCAGAGTTCCCTGTGTTCCCCCTTAATTCAGGGTTCCCAGAGCATCCCTTATGTTAGAGTCCCCAGAGTTCTCCCTTACAGTGAAAGGGAACGCTGCGAGTTCAGATGTAAAAGGGGAACTCTGTGGATTCTGATGTAAAGGGTGACCCTTCTTCTTAACTTCATATGATTAGAAATGTTGTTTAATAGTAAAATATATGTATAGTTTATATTACAAAACAAAATTGCTGTGCGCTGCTAAAGTGTTCGGGTTTGACTTGAAGAAAATGTGGCAACCTTACCCGGACCCGGGATCGCGTACTATGTATGGGATTCTGCGCAGGAGAGCCCCCTTTCTGCGCTGTGTATATATACAGTTTATAGTCGGCAAGCAGTTAAAGGTATTGTGTACTTTCAAATGTTTCTGATGTGTTTTTAACTCTGTATCAGTATAGTGATATTCCGTCATTTTGCCATATCTTGTAATGATGGCATCACATGTGGCTGCAGTTTGTAGTGTCATGGTTGATCAATCCACCCCCCCCCCCCCCCCCCCCTCCATGTCCATGTATTCATTTACAGCTTCTGGCAGCTTCTTGTTTCGGGTCACACAGCATCCAGTCCATGTTTCACCATTTGCTCTGTGTTGCATCACAAATGTGGGCGTGGTAATGTGATGACCTCATCTCTCCCAGCTTGGTGATCATTGCTCTGCCTATTTGTGCCTGCCACATCTAACTGCTGTATAACTATCACATGCACAGCACCAGACTGAGGAACCCCGGGATTGTGGGATACAGGGGGGTAAAATAAGTATTGAACACATCACCATTTTTCTAGGTAAATATATTTCTAAAGGGTGGTTTTTTTTTTTTTTGTTTTTTTTTGTTTTTTTTTTTTTATATATATCTAAAGCTACTGACATGAAATTTTCACCATGTCGGTAACAACCTGTGCAGTCCGTACATACAAAGACACCAAAACAAATACATTCAGAAATTAAGTTCTGTGTAATAAAAATGGAATGACACAGGGAAAAAGTATTGAACACATGAAGAAATGGAAGTGCAAAAAGGCATGCAAGCCAAGACGCCATCTGAAATCTATCAGTAATTAGTAAGCAATCCTGCCCCTTGTCAGTGCAAATTAATATCAGCTGGTTCAGTCTCAACTGATGGCCTATAAAATGTGTCTCATTACCAAGGTGTCACACAAACTTCTCATGATGGGTAAAAGCGAAGAGCTCTTAAGACCTTCACAACTTATTGTTGCAGAACATACGAATGGCCTTGGTTACAGAAGGATTTCCAAACTTCTGGATGTTCCAGTGAGCACTGTTGGGGCCATAATTCGGAAGTGGAAAGAACACTTAAACCGCCCATAACCAGGTGCTCCTCGCAAGGTTTCTGACAGAGAAGTGAAAATTTTCAGAAGAGTTGTCCAAGAGCTACTTGTGGAGAGCTTCAGAAAGACCTGGAATTTGCGGGTACGATTGTTTCAAAGAAAATCAATAAGTAATGTACTCAGCCGCCATGGCCTGTAAGCAGGCTCACCACACAAGACTCCATTGCTGAAGAAAAAGCATGTTGTAGCTTGTTTAAAGTTTGCTGCACAACATTTAGACAAGCCTGTGAAATACGGGGAGAATATAGTCTGGTCAGATGAGAACAAAATGGAACTCTTTGGATGCCAAAATACACTCCATGTTTGGAGGTCAAATGGCACATCACCCCAAAGTGAGGTTTGGAGGTGTGGACATCATGGTGTGAGGCTGTTTTTCAGCATACGGTACTGGCAAACTTCATATCTCTGAAGGAAGGATGAATGGAAAAATGGACCAAGACATTCTTGATAAAAAATTTGCTGCCATCTACCAGGATGATGAATATGAAATGAGGGAGGACATTTCAGCAAGACCATAATCCCAAACACAAAGCCAAGGAGATGCTCAATTGGTTTCGAAGAAAGAAAATAAAGCTATTAGATTGGCCCAGCCAATCACCTGACTTGTATCCAATAGAAAATCTATGGAAAGAACTAAAGATCTGAGTTCATAGAAGAGGCCCCCAGAACCTTCCAGATATGAAGACTGTGTGGAAGAATGGGCCAAAACCACACCTGAGAAACTCATGGGACTCGTTTCTCCATACAGGAGGCATCTTGAAGCTGTCACTGCCAACAAAGGATTTTGTACCAAGTATCAAATACATTTCAGTTAGCGTGTTCAATATTACTTTTTTATTTTTTTTCCCTGTCATTCCTTTTTATTATGTTCAGAAATGAAGTTATGTATATTTGTTTTTAGGTTTCTTTGTATGGATTGAATGGGTTGTTACCGACGTGGTGAAATCTTCATGTCAATAGCGCCTTTTAGAAATATATTTACCTAGAAAATGGTGATTTGTTCAATACTTTTTACCTACTGTATGTATGTCATAGGAGGTGTCAGTTTTCACACTACAGACAGGCCATGCATTAACCTGTGCAGTGTCATGCTGCTTACTTGTTTGAACACAGACACTTCTGACACCGCATGTGAAGATTTACTCCTACTATAGGCTGTGTACGGGACAACCAATGACACTACATGATGATCGGTGCACATCTTATACAGGTGATAAACACAAGGTGTAGATAGGATGGCTTAGAATGCTCTTAAATCCTGCACAATGTGTGTTCACTTGAACGCATGCTCTATTCCCTTTCACAGCTCCCACCCATCCTCTGTACCTGCCATGTTATTTGACTGTTACAACGGCAACTTAGTGAGGACAGGTTGTGAGAGTGTCCCGAGCAACAGTCCCAGCGGTAATTTTGAATGAGTGTCTCTGTACTATTCGCCTTGGCATCCATCTACTTCATGTCCTATGAGCAACATTAGATACTATATTGTCAGAAGTATTGGGACGCCTACCTTTTACATGCACAAGAACTTTTAATGGCATCCCAGTCTTAGTCCATAAGGTTCAATATTGAGTTGGCCCACCCTTTGCAGCTGGAACTGCTTCAATTCTTCTGGGAAGGCCGACCACAAGGTTTAGGAGTGTCTATGGAGTGAGGGAGTGTTGTTCTTCCAGAAGTGCATTTGTGAGATCAGGCACTGATGTTGGATGAGAAGACCTGGCTCGCAGTCTCCACTCTAATTCATTCCAAAGGTGTTCTATCGGGTTGAGGTCAGGACTCTGTGCAGGCCAGTCAAGTTCCTCCACTCCAAACTCGCTCATCCATGTCTTTATGGACCTTGCTTTGTGCACTGGTGTGCAGTCATGTTGGAACAGGAAGGGACCATCCCCAAACTGTTCCCACAAAGTGGAAAGAGTGAAATTGTCCAAAATGTCTTGGTATGCTGACGCCTTTAAAGTGGTTGTAAAGGCAGAAGGCTTTTTATCTTGATGCATTAAGATAAAAAACCTGTGTAGCATCTCCCCGATAGAACCGCTTTGGGATGATTTAGAGCAGAGACTGAGAGCCAGGCCTTCTCGTCCAACATCAGTACCTGACCTCACAAATGCGCTTCTGGAAGAATGATCAAACATTCCCATAGACACACTCCTAAACCTTGTGGACAGTCTTCCCAGAAGAGTTGAAGCTGTTATAGGTGTAAAGGGTGGGCCAACTCAATATTGAACCCTACGGACTAAGACTGGGATGCCATTAAAGTTCATGTGTGAAGACAGGCGTCCCAATACTTTTGGTGATATAGTGTGTATTAAACACATTTGTTTACTATTTCTGATTGACTTTTTTTGTTTGTGTTGTGTGGGTTTTTTTTTTTTTTTCCCTATGATGGTCACTATGACAACAAACAGTAGCACATTACTGCAATCTATAAGACCAGCAGCAATGTCTCTGAGGATCTGCTCTGCCCTCTGCTGGCGTCTCCATGTGTTGGAAAGTCACCAAATATTATTATGTAAGACAAATCGGCTATAATTGATTTTGAGCATGTTTTAGATGCAGCAGTCTGACTTGAGGAAGACATGAAAAAAATCTTTGACCACAAGACATGTGTTTTGTGTTTATCTGTATTAAAAGTTGGAAACTGGAGATGCGCAGCCCCTGCTGATTAAAGGGTAACTTCACTTTTGTGGGGGGAGAATCTCAAAATATAACCCACAATTGCTGCACAAGCCATGCTGTAATTTAGCACTGTCGGTGTGTGGAAGTCATCGACTGCTTTGTATGATTGGCTCGCTGTGGTGGTATATTTTTTTTTTTTTTTTTGTTTTTGTTTTTTGTCTTCCCAGAAGTCTTCACAAAGATGCAAGTCAAATTTTAGACCCCCCCACAATTTAAATTTCAGTTTTGTGGAGATGCTCCCCCAAGGGTAGATACATTCTAAAGGATTGTAGGCCCTGCAGCTTTCCTTATCAGAACACCGGGTGCACCAGGTGATTCTAATGAACCATACCCTCCCATTTAGAATCGGTCTGGTGCAGATCATGTATCGGATGTGTGATGCAGAGCGCCCTCTTTGCTGCTGTATATCTACATTAGGGATGTTGGCATGTCGTAAAAAAAATGGGTGACATGAAATATGAACCAAGCATATCCCTTTGATAGCAGGGGTCGGCAACCCGTCGATCAACTGCAGGTAAGGGGTAGCCTGCGTCCTTGCCTTGCTGAACCCCCGTCTAAACTGCTCCTCCACCCCCCCATGACATTTTGCGCCTTCTGCGCATGCGCCGGCTCCTGAGAATACAGAGACAAGGTCGGGCGGCAAGCCGGTGTTCTGTCGAAGTGCCCCCCATCGAATAGTGCATGTGCAGGACAGAGCCGTACTTCAGCTGATTTGCCGATCAGCTGGAGTGACGTGACCAGGGTGCAAGCGCACATTGTAGGAGGTATCCCTCGATGGGAGATAGCATTTCATGGCCACAATTAAACCTATGCAAATAGCGGAGGGGGGACCGTACTTCTCACTCTGCCTCGCTGATGCGGGGTGGCTTTACAGTGTGCTGATGGTCCAGTTTTGTCCGTGTTGCAGGGCGGGTTTGCTGTGTTGAACGCCCGGTTTTGTGTGTGAAAGGGCGACTTGCAACACAGACAACAACAGTTCTTCAACACAACCACTAGCAGTCCAGCAGTAGCAGCGATGCACAATCTGAGAACTATGGTCTCCCCCCGCTGTTTGTATAGGTTTAAATTGTGCCTGTGAAATGGTATCTCCCGTCGAGACACACCTCCTATGATGTGCGCATGTGCCCTGGTAACACCAGCCCAGCCGATCGACAAATCAGCTGTTGTGCTGTTCCGTACGGCGCATGCGCAGTACATACCACGCAGTATTCGATGGGGGGCACTTCTCGACATGGACACCGGGCAGAAGATTCATACAGAAAGAGAAAGTAACTCTTCCAGGTAAAAACGGAGGCGCGGGGTGCACCATTCCATGGGCGGGATTGAGAACCGCATCCATTGTAACGGCAGAGTGGAGACACAGGCATTACTTTTACCAGAGGCAATGACAGACATTTGACAGATTACACCTGATCCCCGGTGTCTGAGGCCCGGTCTGTCCTGAAGGCTTTTACCTGTAATGGACACCAATGCGGGATATCCGTAACGCCAATAGTCAGTGCCAATAAATGGCATGTGATATGTGGATATAATTTGATCTTCCAGTGATGCAGCAAGTTTAGGGACTCTGTTCCGGTTTGCAATGGTGGCGAGCTAATGTACAAATTCTTCTTGGATTCAGATGTCTCCTCTTCATATGTGTTGTCATAAACAAGCATGTCTTTAATATGAATAATGCTATTTGTGCACACAGTGGGGGAAAGGGTGTGGAATGGAATAAAGGGAACTGGAGCCTATTACTGAAAACCGCACTCCTTGTTTCCTGTTCCTAATAATAAGCAACTATTTTTAATAATCTGGAATCCAGTGCATTGCATTTATCAGTGTTACATTATGGTAGCCTGTTCACATTGAATAGGCTGCCACAAGGACCTCAGTGCACCTCAAACCACGCCTCACCCTTTGTTGGCGATGCACGGTACCACTTTATGGCGTGTCGCAATGCAGGCCTGTTGGGGTGCTGTTCACAATGAATGTTAACACGTGCCCAGTGCCCGGTGTGCCATGTGCTTCTGTAACGATGTGAAACCAGATAGATCTGTCCTGTGTAATATGATGCAAAAAACATTTACATTTTGTGTGGCGAGTCGTCTTTGTGTTCCCTATTCCCCCTGCTTGTCTATTGTGCATCTTACTTCTTCTGCTGAGGCTTTCTTGTGTTTGTTTTTCAGATATGAACCTCTTTCCTCTTCCTGCTTCATCTGTACCTCTGATGCAATCCTCTGCAGGCAAGTTCTCTCTGCTCCACTCTGCTCTCACTGTTTTATACACTGGCTTTATGCTTCTGATGTCCTAGAGTAGCCTATCTGCCTTTTTCTCCTTTTCTAATACGGCTGTGTAATAACACTTTGTAATACTTTGCATGGAAGCAAAATGACCATTACCAAAGCAGATAACAAAGGCCCTCCATCAATCTCCATCCCCCCAGTTCTTAACCAGAATAGTAATGATGTCTAAAAATATAGCGTGCCTTTTAGAAGTAGTTATTATAAGCATGGTGTTCTAAACTTATCAAAGCAGCAGAGTTTGTTGGGGTTCCCAGGCACACTTATGTAATAGGGGAGAAGAATACAGTCCTGGTGTTGTAGAGATCCAACCCAGGGAAAATTTTGAGCGTATTTCAGACCACACACTGTGCAAAGCCATATGACATAAGGAAGATGGTAGCCTCTGCCCAAGTCACTCCCCAATGCGTTTCGCCTTGTCCCCGGAGCTTAAAGTACAACTAAAGGAAACCCTTTTTCTTTTTTGTTTTTAGTTTTGGATAGAGTGGAGGTGGATTAGGACACCTGTCAGGTTTTTATTGTTGTCTGTGCCCCCGTTAGGGTGATTCTCCCTCTTTTTGGCCTGTTTTAATAAAAAGTAATTAAATAGTAAGGGTCCCAAATTTTGGGTTGTCCCCAAAAAAGTAATATAGAGGAAATCTTCCAATGCGGCCATTGGTTCTGGTGACCTGGGGGTCCCCAAAGGAATTTCCCTTAATTTGCAGGGATTTCCTGTTTGGCTATGGGACCAGAAGTGAAGGAAAATCTCTGCAATGGGACATGTTGATTGGGGGAGGGGGGGGGGGGGGGATCTGACAGTGGTTATAACCCTACCTTGCTCTATCCAGAATGAAAAAAAAAAGTTTTGCCCATAGTTCTAATTTAAAAATGGAGGTTCTCCATTTAAGCCCTGTAGGTGGGGAGGACACTTTTTGGAGGGCTTGGCTTGTACAGAATCTTCCAGAATATTCCCAATGCTCCCATATTATCTTCATGGAGTCAGGACTGACTCCCATCTAGCCCACAGCGCGATCTACTAAACGGGTTACCAGAAAGTTTACCCCTTCTGATGCAGTAGGAATGGGCACCTAATATACAGGACAAGGCCTGACACCCTAAAACATTAAGTTCCATCTCATCAATACAAAGGGGTCAGGATTGCTATCTTTTCACCATATTAATGAGATGTAAATGCCCCATAATATGCCTAGGGATGATCTCTAGTCAAATACTGTAATACACAGATGAAATATTAATAAGGTAACTTGTTCATCTGCCAAATGATCTGCATTTTTGTCCATTCAGGCCTTTAGCACAGCCCTATCTTTACAGCATAGGAGGCCTTATATGTTAGACTGTAAAGGGTTTACAGTGGACAGGGAAGGAGCAGCGGGAGACACATGAAGTCCTCTCTATGTTCCTTGTGATCACATTTGCATGCTGCACACTTTGACTCCCCAGTGCAGCGTTCTCCTTTTCTGTTGAGCGATCCTATACATGAAATTGCAAGAGGCACATAAATTAAGCCAAAGTCGGGCTCCTACCCTAGTTGCATTTGAAAAAAATACATATCTATTATTGCATACATAGCGATGTTAATTTATGACCTTTTTATCAGCTTTAACAGACCTCAGACACATGTGAATATTGGTTTAGTCTTCAGCACTGTGCTTGTGAGCTAACATTCAGTACATGTGCCAGCTGTTGAACATATTGGGTGACTCTAAAGTTGGCCCACCAAGCTCCTCGGCCACATGTAAGCCCTGTATATGGCAAAGGTGAAGGTAGGATTGGTGGCTTCTCATGACAAATGACAGTCAAAAGGTATGTAAGGGCAGTCAGACGACTTCTTTAACAATAATACTTAACAGCGGATTTACAAACTAATGTGAATGAGAGGGACTTGAATTGGATTCATGAGTAGTGGACAATGCTGCATCTGTCCAAACACCAGGCAAAGGGCCTCACATTGCTTTGACCCACTGGGTTGGCTATGACCTACTTAAAGAATTGGGATACATTTTTAGTTTTTATATTTTTAAAAAATTCCACAGAAGTACTTTGCTTTTTTTTTTTTTTTTTTTCCTCTCGAAAAAAAATAGAGACATTTTAATACATATCTTTAGTAATTAGCACATAGGCTTTACAGAAGATGACAAGAAAACCATTGAATTGTTAAAGCTGAAGTTTAGGTGTGAATTTTTTCTTGCGTTACTTTGAATATCTCATATCTGAGCAACTGTAAGCTGCAAATGGCTGATACTGCTACTACAGCTATAGCAGTAGTCTTTAGGAATACGGCTGCAATTCTGCATTGCAGCTGCAGGGGGGTGCTTGCTTGGCACTGCCACCACAGAAAGCCTTTTTGTTTTTACCAATGAATACAGGGCGTTCTGTGATTGGATGAGTTAAAGATTGTGACCTCACCACTTCGCCTGTTCACTTCTTCCATTCAGAAATGTATTTGTATTCATTGAAAAAAAATGGCGACAGTGTCAGGTGTGTAACCCCCATGTGGTTACTATGCATTGTTGTGGCCGCAGGGTACTGGACCCAGACTGGTGCTTTCACTGCAGCAGCCAGAAGTGGGAAAGGTTCGTGCCCGGGGTAAGGATGCAGAACAGTGCCCCCCCTTCCATGCTCCTCCTAATACATGCAGTGGAATGGGTGTACAACCCTGTACCCCTTCTCAGCCCACTTTAAACCAGCTGTCCGTGGATGCCATGGAGTGTCCTCTGCATGTTTTGGCCAATTGTTTGCTCTCTAGCATATAGAAGGTACGTGTGTGTGTGTGTGTGTTTTTGTGTGTGTGTTTTTGTGTGTGTGTTTTTGTGTGTGTGTTTTTGTGTGTGTTTTGTGTGTTTTGTGTGTGTGTGTGTGTTTTGTGTCTGTGGGCAACTGGAACATTGTGGCATCAGTAGCAGTCAGTAGACCTAAATCTGTGCCCTGCTGGCTGCTAGCCTCCTGATTTGGGGATTGTGGGTGGTGAAGCGGCACCCTCCCTGCTCCTTCTTCCTTCTTGCCCACCCTTTGTCCTGGCAGCAGTGACTTCTACAGTGATTTGCAGCTTACACAGGGATATGGCATGCATTGGTCCAAGCGTGGACCAATGCTATTATGCAAAGAAAAAAAAAAACTTCAGCCTTAACAAGTGTACAAGTAAATTAATGTATTGGTCATTTTGGTTCAGATGGTAGAAGTGGAATGAGAGCAGACAATACCTATCTTTTTAATTGTGTTCTTTCTATTTCTGTGATGAATGTAAACACCCCCCCCCCCCCCCCCCCCCGCACCTCAAAAATTGAGTTATCCTAAGAGGTTTGCCTATTTTAGGTGTGCAATTAACGCACACATTTGAGGACCACACTTAGATCTCCTGGTACCTCAAATGATTCATGGAGAGTGCTGTCTTCTGGTCAGCGTTCTGCACATTTAATGCTGTCAGGTACCTCATAATCAACAAAGGAAGGTGGAGGACAGGGGATTATCAATCAAATATAATACCGGGTTTCTTGTAAAAAAAAATATAATACCGGTGCTTCCACTGGTGACTGGTAGAGCTTAAAAGGGGTTGTTAACCTTAATTGAAAGGAGCCCTATTTCGGAGCCTCCTATTTACCAGAAGGGGCCAGTCAAATTCCAAGAGCCAAGTAGCCAATATATATGAAAAAACAGCTGGTAATTTCCACAAGCCCTTTCTTTGTTTATTGCTTCAATGCAATTTTTTTTCTGGTGGTTTAAAAGTGCCTACTACTGTCTTTCATCAGACTGAGTGAATTCTGATTTCTACAACCATTTACCCCCTCCTCCGAACCCCCCCCCCCCCTTCCCTCTTATCTGCAATATGTCTTCTGTAGCTCTCCTGAAAGGAGTCTGCTTCTCATTTTAAACCAGTAAACCCCTTTTTAAGCTGACTAAATTTCTTGCGTTGAGTGCTTGAGCTAACACTGTTCCCTGTTACTCTTCCTCAAGTAATCCGTTTTCTTTCTGCTTGTCCTCTTTCCTTTCTGTTGGTCGCTACAGATAATGTAATGGATTTGCAGCAGCCTTCTAGCACTGAGCCAGCTGGCAAAGAGGACCTTTCATCTCTGCTGTTTGAATCTACTACTACCCTTCCTTCTTTGTCTCCTCTGTCTGCTGATTACCCTAAAGAGCACACAGCCACTATCGCTTTCTCTGCTGACTCTACTACCCCAGAAGCTTTGCCAAGGTACTCTACAGAGACTGACTATTCTGAAGGAAAAGACTACAAATACACTTTTGGTCTAGGAGGTGTTGAAGATGTAATCTTTTCCGATAGAGGTTATGCAGTTGAACATCCCACGTCTCAGCTGGAGTCTGCGTCTGTAGACCAAGCAAAACTGTACACCCAGTCCGCTAAAGAGATGTTTTCAGGAATGCTTCAGTCTGTTGGACCGCCTCACGAAGCATTTTCAGATCTCAAAGAAGCAGTCGATGAACACTATGCGGACTTCAAACCAATTGTTAGCACGGTGGGCTACGACTTTAAAGATATGGCTCTCGACTTTAAAAGCGATGTCAGTCATTTGAATTTTGAATCCATAAAGCCTGAAGGTAAATACATTGAAGAGAAGGACCTAGACCTATCTGATATATCTCCTGCATCTCCTGACGCTATATCCAATTCCTCCAGTTATGAAACGCTTGCTCCTTTACAAAAGGCCGCACCGTTGGCATATGGAGGAAATCCATTTACTGACGTCAAATCTGACAAGGGTGTGGATGGAACGGAGACTTACCCAACATCCCATCTAGGTTCAAACGTTGCAACGGTTAATCCTTTCCTAGAGCGCATTGACAAAGAAGCAGAGTACATCACATCCAGCAATGAATCTGCAATTGTTGGTGCCCAGGCTTCCAGCAAAGCTGAAGGACTCACCCCTGATATTGTACAAGAAGCTTATGAAAGTGAGGTATATGACCTTGGCATACCAAAGCTTAATTACGAACCAAAAATTGATTTGGTTCAGACCACTGCGAAAGCATCACAAGAAATTACCCCTCCAACACAAAACTCATCCCTGTTCGAAGATTCAAACTCCGTCTCTTCACCAGTTCTTCCTGATATTGTCATGGAGGCACCATTGACATCGGCCTCACAGCCTGGCTTTTCCCCAGCAGGACATGGTGTGGTCAGTGAAGAGAAAATAAAGTTTGAATCCGAGAAACCTCCATCATATGAAGATGCCACTAATAAGGCAAGCTTGAAAGAGCAGGTAACCACCGTGGCACATGTTGAGCCAGTGAAAGGGGCTCAAGCCGTAGAGGCCGAGGCACCATACATATCCATAGCATGCGACTTGATCAAGGAGACCATACCAGAAAAAGTTACTGATTTCTCGAAGGCCCTGAAAAGTGAGTTTGATTCCCAGTATACTGCACATTATGATGAAAGCTCCCCAGAGTCAGAGCCCAGTGAACCGTCATACAAGCATTGGAAGGCAGAAGTTATTTCAAAGGAAGAGGCCACCTCAATGGGCAACGTGAAGTCTCACGATGTATTTGAAAAGGATCAAGAAAGCGATCAGGAGGAAGTTGTGAATAAAGCTTATGTAGAGACCGGATCTGGCTTTTTTGAAACAAATTTGTTGGCCAAGGAACCAGTTACCCAATTATCTAGTCAGGAGAAACCTTTACAGATGGAAGCGTTTGGAAAAAAACTCTATTTTGAAGAGGTGCCTCCCTTCAAAAAGCCTGTGCACTTTGAAAAGACATCCAAAAAGGAGCAAGAAAGTGATCAAAAGTGGCCCGAGGAAGTTGTGAATAAAGCTTATGCAGAGACTGCGTCTTACGGTTTTGATACAAATTTGTTGGCTAAGGAACCAGTTAAACCGCTATCTAGCCAAGAGAAACCTTTACAGATGGAAGCATTTGGAAAAGCTGTCTTTTCTGAAGGGGTGCCTCACACTACCGAGACCACGCACTTTGAAAAGCCATCCGCTGTTTCGTTTGTTCCGGAGTTTTCAAAACCTAGCAAGGAGGATCAAGTTGAAGTTAAAAAGCAGGATGATCTTGTCCTGAAAGATGAGCCTAAGAAAACAGAAGACTTGCATTCGCAGCAAAAAGCCAAAGAGAGTCCTCAAGCTCCTGATAAGTTAGTAGACTTTAGTAAAGGGAAGTCTGACATTGAAGACACTATTTCAAAGCCTGCACCACCTACTAAGGGCGCAGATGTCATTTCATCAAGTACAGATAAAAAACAGCCCCCAGCTCCGCCTGCGTTGGGTGCTTGCAGTTACAAGACATCAGGTAACCAGCTGTATAATTGCAGTACAAATGTCACATTTTACAATTTTTAGTATATTTAATTTGTGATTTAAGCTGAGCTATCTTGCCAATGGTGATGTAGGTTATGGTTTTGTCTGTGAAAAGCTTGCATGCACACCTGGATTAAAGTGGTGTTCCGGCCGAAATTGTACTTTTTTAAATCAAAATACCCCTATAATACACAAGCTTAATGTATTCTAGTAAAGTTAGTCTGTAAACTAAGGTCTGTTTTGTTAGTTTATAGCAGTAGTTTGTTATTTTATAAACTTACAGCAGGCCGTGGCCATCTTAAGTGTGGGCATCTGAAGCCAGACCGTATTTCTTCCTGGATCTCATCCTTGCAGATCTCGCACATGCTCAGTGCAGCACAAGCAGTGTAATAGGTTTCAGGTCAGGTTTCCATAGCAACGGCAGTGTCAGAGGAAGTTGCCGCCCCTTCCCAGAAGGCATTGCAAACAGGAAATGATGCGATGGGCCGCGGCCAGGGAGCAGGAAGTGAAAAATGAATACAGCAGATATACAGTAGGTGCTGAGAAAAAAAATAAAAAAATATCCAATTTGTTTACAGTGCACAGTTTAGTGAGGGATGCTGAAGAGTTGTAAAAGTGGGTGGAACTCCACTTTAAGGAGTAATGAACGTCTATAGCTGAGAAATGAACACCTAAAAGGCTAAGGTCAGCCATAGACTGTTTGAATCTCGACCGGTTCAGCTAGAATTGGCCAAGATTGGAACCCTGCGTTGGCAAGCTGAACGTACCAAGTTGATCAATCAACTTGGGTACAATCAGCCTGTCGGATTTACTTGTGATTATCGTCATTTGGCTAGAGTGTGGTCGTGTAGAGGGTTAAAGCGGTTCTTCACTGCAGAAAAAAATATTTTATTTTATTTTTTTATAATAATATACAAATATTGTAGCTGCTGACTTAGTCCCAGTTCACACTGGTGCGATGCAGGAAACACTGCGACTCCATGCCAGTTCCCGCATTACATCTGAATCGCACACTGGTTCACACTGACATCTGTGAACCGCTGGGGGTGTCGATGTAAAGTTAATGGCACCCCCAGATCGGGTCGCATTGTAAACTGTCAAATGGTGCAAGAATTGGCTCGCATAGGTGTGAACACCAATACGATTTGATTTCCAGTGCGGACCAAAAAAGGGTCCTGCACAATTTTGGTGCGAAATGCGAATTTTAGCCATATAGTTTGTATGACTGAATTTGCATCGCACAGCAATGCAGTGCGAGTCGCATGCAAGGTCTGTGAACGCACAAGTGTGAATCCAGTCAGAATAATGGTAAACTTAACTGTCCAAGGATCCAGCACTGTCCTCACCGGAGCTGGCCCTTCAGCCACCTTCGGGTCCAGGCGCTGTCATGTTTACTGTGGGAAGCTGGATGTGACTGCTTGGAGCTCCACAGTGGCTTCCCACTGCGCAAGCTGCACTGTGCTTTGTTAATGGTCCAACAGTTTTATGGGACCTGTGGGAGTTCCCAGAAGGCTGTGGGGGGGGGGCAAGGAGGTGGGAGTTCCCATAAGGCTGGGGGCAAGGAGGTGGGAGTTCCCAGAAGGCTGTGGGGGGGCAAGGAGGTGGGAACGGGTACCTAACAAAACTAGGTACCCACTCTTCCCCATCACCCAAAAAAGTACCAAATACGGAGTGGGGGGGGGGGGTACATAAAGGTAAACTTCCCCTTTTTGGGTGAAGTTCTGCTTTGAAGTGCATTGAGCAGGTTTGTAATACTTCCTTTCTGATTTTGTACTTCTCTCCAGAACCCAAGAGATCTTCACCATCCCCTGTGTTTGACAGACAGAGATTGCATTTTCAAATGGTTCTTTAGTTTTCTGTTCTATGTTTTCTATATCTGCCTTCTCTATTTCTAGCTATTCTAGGGTTGAGAACTCTCCTAAATTTGTTTTAAATAGGGCTGGATGTATTCCTCGGTGCACAAAATATAACCGGAGATTAACATTTGTAGGTAGTAACACCAGAGATTGTTGATCCAGGGAATGCCTGACTGCCATCAGGCGATGAGGAAGGAATATATTACCCTACAGGAGACAATGGAAGGAAGAGGCAGGACTTTAAAAGTGGCAGTTGTACAAATCCACATAGCAACACCAGTTAAAACAAAATGTTTATTAGATCACATATAAAAAGAGGTTAAAACATTGAATACAAAACTTCAACATCCATTATGGACAGAGAACACTACTTTTTGTAAGTTACATTGCTGTTTCCAAGCTTTTATTTCAACGTGTTTCGCCGTAAGGCTTCTTCAGGAAACGGCGTGGTATAGTAGCTACTAAACAAACAAAAAAAATGTCAAGAAATATACATAAACATAATTGAATATACATATATGGGTATCAAACAGTTTTTTTTTCTAACTGTATAGCAAGGATAAAGATGCATCCCACCATCCAGATACAAGTTCCCAAGGAAAAGGAATTCCCACCTCAACCTGTAATGGGGTAATGAAGCCAATAAAAGCAGATTTTAAAGGTAAGGAGTCTTTTTCGTGACATATCTTTTTGTTTTAGTAGCTACTAATACCATGCTGTCTCCTGAAGAAGCCTTATTGCGAAACATGTCTTAATAAAAGCATGGAAACAGTAATGTAACTTACAAAAAGTAGTGGATTTTGAGGTTTTGTATTCAATGTTTTTACCTCCTTTTTTCTGTGATCTAATAAACCATTTTGTTAACTGATGTTGCTATATGGATTTGTACAACTGGCACTTGTTAAAGTCTATCTTCCTTCCATGTGTACAGGGCCAATCAAACAGTAGCATGAGAGACCACCAAAGCAGGGAGGACTGGTGGAGTCTAGGGCCACAAACGGTGCAATGGATTTATAAGAGTGACGCCAGAGATGGGCAGGCCACAACATGTTTCGGGGGCACTACCCCCTTTGTCAAGCAAGACGTCACTCGTTCATCTGTGGCTTTGTTGGCGGCCATAGACACCACCGGTCCTCCCTCCCATGGCAATCTTTTGGCAAACTAGTGTACTTTGTTAAAGTGTTGCTTTGATCCTAATAGCCCCAGAGCCAGGGTGGATAAAAATCAAATTTTTTTTCTATTTGATTTATTTCTTATGGAGTAAAGCTAGTTTTCTATTTAAGATACATTAATAGTTTTATTTCAGCATGAAATGGAGCTTGGTTATGCAGCTTGAGGCTGTATATTCTGCAATATTTACATTTTTGGTAAACTCATTCAATGAATCCAAGCTGAGAACCTATACTGGCAATGTTATTTTAACTAAATAAAATAAATTTGAGTAATTCTCCAACTATGTGTGATTTTAACCTATTAACCTAAAATCGTTTTCTGATATCGCTGTTTTACTAACCTGAAGGCTTATTCTAAATGGGAAACCTTAATTTTGTTTGCAAGTATTTAAAGATTCTAACTACCTACAAGAATAAGTCCTTACGTTTTTTAAGAGCACCTGTCATTTCAGACCCATCATGGCAGCACCTGTTAGCGGGCATCCAGTCACCCGCTGCCACCACGTCCCTCACCTTGTTGTCACTGCCGCATCACCAGCCGTCCCATAATGTGAATGGGACTCAGTGATTCAACAGCGGGTCAGAGATGACCGTTGCTCTTTAAAAATTATGATTTAAATTGAGTTGATGTAAATCGAGCCTTTTTTACTACCCTGTTTCCCCGAAAATAAGACCTAGCGTGATTGTCATGATGGCTGCAATATAAGCCCTACCCCCCAAATAAGCCCTAGTTAAAGTCCTTGTAGGTCTTATTTTCAGGGTAGGGCTTATTTTGGGGGGTAGGGCTTATATTGCAACCATCACCGACAATCACTCTAGGTCTTAATTTCGGGGAAACAGGGTAGTGATTTCCATCAAATCCAGCCCTGCCTTTTATGATCCTTTTCATGCATCCATGAGTGAACCCTCTTCGGGTCCCATCCCAGGAGCTGCAGAGGAATTGTTCTGAATCTGTACACCCCTCGCCGCCCTCCTGGATTACCTAGTCTTATATGGACTATGGTGGACGTTCGCTCAGTTTTTTTTTGAGCGCTGTGTAAGTGGTATTTGCCTGCAATGTATTCCTCTTTCATATTGTATAGCTTTACCTTGGCCTGTCTCCGTTGTTGTAGCTTTTTAATGGGGGGATTCTGCCCAACTTGGCTCAAGCTGGAGAACTTTTTGGGTTGAAGTTGACTTTCAGTGTTGAAGAGCAGAGAGGATCCAGCTTTGCACATTCGATATTTTTAGGGACTTTTGTGACTGTGATAACTAACTGGAGAAAGGGATACAATACAAGAAGCTGTTGAATGTGGTATAGTGCGGATTGCCATGCCCAGTGTAGAGGGCTGTGCCCTTGTGTCTTCTATTTTCAGCCGGGTCCCCGGGGAGGACAGTTTCCCTTGCAGTAAGCCCAAGTTGCTCCTCTGATGACTGGCTCTATAAACAAGGTCCTTTGTTTTGTTGTCAGGGAGCCCGATGTGAAGTCACTCTGTCTGTCTTTTCTAATGATGAATGTTAAAGCGCTGCTCTGAGAAGTGCTTTCTGGGGTGTCATTTGTCACATTGCATTGTCACATGTTATCGTAGACACTCGCTCTCTATTCATGTAGAATGTCAGAATTATATTGCTGCAGCAAGGACAAGCAAATTATACGTTCATATTTCAAATTCTGAAGTTTTTTACAATTTGTTATGCATGATTTTGCTTTATATAAAGCACATTCCAAAGTAATTGGGTTTTCCAGCTAGAATCATTACATGTCATGCACTGTGTTACTTTGACAATTGCGCAGTCATGCAACACTGTACATAAATGAAATGTATGTCATTTTCTGCCCTCAAATAGAGCTTTCTTTTGGTGGTATTTGATCACCTCTGCGGTTTTTATTCTTTGCGCTTTAAACAAAAAAATGCGACAGTTGAAGAGAAAAAAAAAAACAAATCAAATTTCTTCTTAAATTTTGACCAATATCTATTCTACGTATTTTTGGTAAAAAAAGAAGCTCAATAAGCGTAATATTTGATTTATAGACGCTATAACTTTTGCGCAAGCTAAACTCTGTGTGTAATAAATAAAATATCTATATTATAATATAGAATGTATGTATATATATATATATATATATATATATATATATATATATATATATATATATATATATATATATATATAGTGTATGTATGTGTGTGTGTGTATATATATATTTACCTGGGTTTCACATATAAGTCAGTAGTGATCTGCCCATTGTTCAATTTAAGAAGAGTATCAAGAAAGGAGATCTCATTTTTACCAATTTCAATGTTGAACTTTAACCTTCCTGGGACCTAAAAATCTGGGATCGTATCCCTGCTTGTCATGCATACAATGTAACTCTATGATTAAAGGTAAATACTTTACACATCCACATAGGGGTTTCAACATCCCCATACGGGGTTACTACACATGCCAATCTTCATATGTAATTTACGCCATAAAGTGCCCATGCGGTTTAGTCTATGTAGGGGAGACTACACAAAAAATCAAAGATAGGATAGCGAGACACAAATACTCAATACGAGATAAATTAACCCAATTACCGCTGGCGAGACACTTTTTGGAATTTGGCCACAATGTATCACAACTAAAGTATATGGTCCTAGAAGGTATTGAGAAAAATAGGAGAGGGGGCAATCGTGAATTGATTCTAAGAAAAAGAGAAGTATACTGGATACATTTTTTGAATACAATTGCTCCATATGGCTTAAATGTTGATTTGGATCTTTATTTATTTGTTTAACTGTTGGAATAAGTATATGAAAGTAGCCAGATAAAATAACTTCATGATGGGGATATCTTTTTTGTTTTTTCTTTTTCTTTTTGTTTTTGTATTTATTCATGAATGCAACATTTCCCTGCGTTTTTATGGGTATTTCAAATATTCTATAATGAGAATGAGAGATTCGACACCTGTTGCTTATCCTTGTTTTAATGGCATGTTATAGATAAATATATGCATATATAGATGTTAAATGGTATGCGATTTGAACTAATTAGCCATATTGATTCCATATGTGAAGTACTTCACTTAACCTGTATTTAAATGAATGATTGGATTGAAACCCTCAGATGTGCTTCAATGGATCTTAGGAAGGGCGTAAGCTGACTAGCCCGAGACGTAATCCATCCATCCATCCATATCTGAATCTACCTGTGTCTGAAACTGTGTAGGCATTTCGTGCCTGTGTTTTTGGATTATACTTGCTTTGTAAATCCCTAATGATATATGTATGTATGTATGTATGTATGTATATGTGTGTGTATATATATATATATATATATATATATATATATATATATATATATATATATATATATATATATATATATATATATATATATATATATATATATATATATACATACACACATATATATATATATATGTGTGTGTGTATATATACATATATTATATCTCTATCGTATTTATCGGCGTATAACACGCACCCCTAGTTTAGGAGAGAATTTTAAGGAAAAGAAACTTACATTAAAATGCCCATCAATGCAGCCTTTTCAGTGTCAGTGCAGCCTTGTCCCCAGTGTCCATGTCTGCCGCCGACATACACATGCTAGTAGTTTTAAATATGGCGGAGTTCGGAGGGACTCGGCGCCGGCGGAACTGAACGAACGCCGCCGAGATACACATACCCGAGGTGTATTCGGCTCTTTCCGGCGCCGCTCACAGTCCCGCCCAGTCCAGCCCTATGATGGACAGAACACAGGTCCAATGGCGTGACTGTGAGCGGCGCCGGAAAGAGCCGAATACACTCGGGTATGTGTATCTCGGCTCTGATTTCGGCGGTGCTCGTTCAGCACCGCCGAGTCCCTCCGAACTCCGTGGCGCCATATTTAAAACTACTCGCTATGTGAATGTCGGCGGCGATCGCCAACATTCACATAGCGATAGCGGGGATCGGCGTATAACACGCACCCACGACTTTCCCCTGATTTAAAGGGGGGAAAAAGTGCGTGTTATACGCCGATAAATACTATCTATCTATCTATCCAGATAGATGGATAGATAGATAGATATAGATATACATTATTACATGTATGTTTGTGTTCAACTTCAACAGATAAAATATTCTTTTTACTTTTGTAACCTATTTAAGTTTTTATTTTGTTTTTTGTTTTGTGTGTTTTTTTTTTTTTTTTTTATATTTCATGTTGAAAGTAAACTCCTGAACCTCAGCATGCGCACCTTGAGCCCGATCACCATCCCTATACTGCCATCTGCTGTCTATCATAAGGAACTGTTGTGTTTTTTTTTTTTTTGTTTTCTAACTTTTCAAGATGGATTTTAAAATTTTCTTTTAAAGCATACCTATGACAAATTCAGGGCTGCAAAAATCATCCGCTTCCAGTAGGATTTCTTGATTCGGAGAAGTGTTACTTATTGCCTAAAAACAAACCCGTCGTGAGATAAATTCGGGGGCTGCCAGTGCTGACCACATCCAAAAAAATGCAAGTAGCTTTCTGTTATGGTTACTCTCTGGTTTCTGTACTGTTAGTAATGGATTTGGAATGCAGTAGGTGTAAAGTCAAAAGCTAGAAGTTCTTTACCAAGGTCAGTGTAATATTAAAATTCTGAGACTCCATTGAGGTCCAGAACATGGATACACTGTGCCCTCTAGTGGTTTCTCCATGGGATTACACTAGATTACCAAAAGTATTGGAACACCTGCTTTTCCGCACACACAAACTTTAAACACTTCAGCCCTTGAAGGTTTACCCCCCCCCCCCCCTTCATGACCAGGCCATTTTTTTCCGGCACTGCGTTACTTTACCTGACAGTTGTGTGGCGCTGTACCCAAATAAAATTGATGCCCTTTTTTTCTTCCCACACACAGAGCTTTCTTTTGATCACCTCCTGCTTTTTTTTTATTTTTTTTGCGCTATATACAAAAAAGCGACAATTTTGAAAAAACTTTCTGCTATAAAACCTACCCAATAAAAAAAAAATGTAAAAACTAATTTCTTCATCAATTTAGATCAATATGTATTCTGCTACATATTTTTGGTAAAAAAAAATCCCGATAAGCGTATTGATTGGTTTGCACAAAAGTTATAGCGTCTAAAAACTATGGGATATTGTTATGGCATTTTTTATTCATTATTATTTTACTAGTAATGGCGATTAGTGTATTTTAGTGGGACTGCAACCATTGTGGCAAACAAATCGGACACTTTTGACACTTTTTTTTTTTTTTTTTTTTGGGGACCAGTGACCTTATTACAGTGATCAGTGCTTAAAAATATGCACTGTTACTATACTAGGGACACTGGCAGGGAAGGGGTTAACATCAGGGGCAATCAAAGGGTTAAGTGTGTCCCTAGGAGGTGCTAACTGTGTGGGGGATGGACAGACTGAACATGGAGATCTGTGTTCTTGGCAGGAACAGAAGATCTGTGTCCTCCCCTGTCAGAACGGCGATCTGCCTTGTTTACATAGGCAGATCGCCTTCCTGCCTCTCTGGGCAATGATCGTGGGTGGCCAGTAGACTTCGGGTCCACCGGACCTGCTTAGTTGGCTCCCCCTCTGTCTAATGGCGCCCCTAGTATCTGTTGTACGAAATGACGTACAGGTATGTGATTTTGTGCAATAAAACCACCCTGCTGCAGTATATATGCGGTAGGCAGTCCTTAAGTGGTTAATGGCATCCCAGTCTTAGTCCGTAGGGTTCAATGTTGAGTTGGCCCACTGTTTGCAGATATAACAGCTTCCTTACATTGGTGGTCAGTGGGAAGAATGCTCCTTACATTGGTGGCTAGTGGGAAGAACGCTCCTCACATTGGTGGTCAGTGGGAAGAATGCTCCTCGCATTGGTGGTCAGTGGGAAGAACGCTCCTCGCATTGGTGGTCAGTGGGAAGAACGCTCCTCGCATTGGTGGTCAGTGGGAAGAACGCTCCTCGCATTGGTGGTCAGTGGGAAGAACGCTCCTCGCATTGGTGGTCAGTGGGAAGAACGCTCCTCGCATTGGTGGTCAGTGGGAAGAACGCTCCTCGCATTGGTGGTCAGTGGGAAGAACGCTCCTCGCATTGGTGGTCAGTGGGAAGAATTTCACCTTCTCTTTCCACAGATAGCTGAGAAGGATAAGTGACGACCAACAGTAGTCTTGAGAGGCAGACATTTCTCATGGAACCCTGGGAAGGAAGAAGGGGTGGATATCCCACCTCTTGCCCTACTTGTATATGGTTGCCTGAACTCCCCAATACTTGTTTCATGTGGGCCCCTTTCAGAGGGATGACAAAATGGTGGTTAGGGTGCAGTTGCGGTTTCCTCCTTGAGCCTCCTAAATAATAGGCAGATGTAATGTTATACATGGTTCAAATAGGCGCCAACGGTTTGTGCAGCACTCTACAAAATAAGGGGATATGGTTCTGTTACATTGCAATTCAATACAAGGCTTGCAATGCTTAACAAATTTTGTTTCAGATTCCTACCTTTCGTTGCGCTGTAGAAAAAGCTGTTTGGTTAAGTCAATGTGCAAAATAAGTCTGAATGGGAGTGACTCATTAATCAGCCATGACAGTGGTTTGGGGCTCTTCTCACCGCACTCGCTGTCACATTTTGAGAGTTACAGCTTGGAAGCGGCCCATATCTGAGGTACGGGCTAAAAGCTGTAAGGCTTGTCTGCAGGATCCTGACATTGCGCCTACTGATTGATCACCCCGATCCACTGATCATGGGTGCGATTTGTTTTACAGGTACCTGTGGGAAAAAATAATAAATGCACATTTTTGCAGGAAAGACAAAACAAAAACGTGCATAAGGCAGTGGATGCCTAAAATGTAATTTTTAGTACAGACTTCTGGGAAATTTCATGAGCCAATCGTACAAACCGGAAATCGCATTTCTTGGGAAGTTCCGTGCACCAGCTGTGTACAGAACGCCTCCAGGTTGCATAGTAGGTGAGGTTGAAAAAAGATACAAGTCCATCAAGTCCAACCTATGTGTGTGATTATGTGTCCGTATTACATTGTATATCCCTGTATATTGCGGTCATTCAGGTGCTTATCTACAGTGGCTTGCGAAAGTATTCGGCCCCCTTGAACTTTTCAACCTTTTGCCACATTTCAGGCTTCAAACATAAAGATATAAAATTTTTATTTTTTGTGAAGAATCACCAACAAGTGGGACACAATTGTGAAGTGGAACGAAATCTATTGGATATTTTAAACTTTTTTAGCAATTAAAAAACTGAAAAGTGGTGCGTGCAAAATTATTCGGCCCCTTTACTTTCAGTGCAGAAAACTCACTCCAGAAGTTCAGCGAGGATCTCTGAATGATCCAATGTTGTCCTAAATGACTGATGGTGATAAATAGAATCCACCTGTGTGTAATCAAGTCTCTGTATAAATGCACCTGCTCTGTGATAGTCTCAGGGTTCTGTTGAAAGCGCAGAGAGCATCATGAAGACCAAGGAACACACCAGGCAGGTCCGTAATACTGTTGTGGAGAAGTTTAAAGCCGGATTTGGATACAAAAAGATTTCCCAAGCTTTAAACATCCCAAGGAGCACTGTGCAAACGATCATTTTGAAATGGAAGGAGTATCAGACCACTGCAAATCTACTAAGACCTGGCTGTCCCTCTAAACTTTCAGCTCAGACAAGGAGAAGACTGATCAGAGATGCAGCCAAGAGGCCCATGATCACTCTGGATGAACTGCAGAGAACTACAGCTGAGGTGGGAGAGTCTGTCCATAGGACAACAATCAGTCGTACACTGCACAAATCTGGCCTTTATGGAAGAGTGGCAAGAAGAAAGCCATTTCTCAAAGATATCCATAAAAAGTCTCGTCTAAAGTTTGCCACAAGCCACCTGGGAGACACACCAAACATGTGGAAGAAGGTGCTCTGGTCCGATGAAACCAAAATCAAACTTTTTGGCCACAATGCAAAACGATATGTTCAGCGTAAAAGCAACACAGCTCATCACCCTCAACACACCATCGCCACTGTTAAACATGGTGGTGGCAGCATCATGGTTTGGGCCTGCTTTTCTTCAGCAGGGACAGGGAAGATGGTTAAAATTGAGGGGAAGATGGATGCAGCCAAATACAGGACCATTCTGGATGAAAACCTGTTGGAGTCTGCAAAAGACCTGAAACTGGGACGGAGATTTATCTTCCAACAAGACAATGATCCCAAACATACAGCAAAATCTACAAAGAAATGGTTCACAAATAAACGTATCCAGGTGTTAGAATGGCCAAGTCAAAGTCCAGACCTGAATCCAATCGAGAATCTGTGGAAAGAGCTGAAAACTGCTGTTCACAAACGCTCTCCATCCAACCTCACTGAGCTCGAGCTGTTTTGCAAGGAAGAATGGGCAAGAATTTCAGTCTCTCGATGTGCA